>JAGFNQ010001575.1:302091-472177 GCA_024364735.1 Boesenbergia rotunda
TCTCCCTAGTTAAGCCTCTAAGACCCAAATATGATTAACCCTAAATGAATATAGTTATGCTATCGAGTGAGAAGTAATATTCATACTGGCTCTTGAGTCATAAGAGTTAAGCATTTTTCTCCTCCATCAGGAAGGTTAAGAGATTGTGTCCTATGGTGTCGAAATAGTGAAGTATTGAAAAAAAAAAAATCTTCCTTGGTTATACAATCTTCTTGGATTTAGTGTATCAAGTCATGCATTTGAGAATATAATCAAATCTCTTTGTATGTCCACTAATTCTTCCAATCTATGATTAGAATACTATTTCATCTTGCTGTTATCATAGTATATAACCAAGAAGTTGAATTTATTTCTATTCTTCTTTCATTTATCATTCAGGATGAACTTGTAAAAGTCTCAATTGATGTTGAGGGTCTGGTTAAACTTATTTTGAATAAGGAGTGTAGAAGAAATAAGTTTTAGGTCATTTTTTGAGAATTATCTTTCTTGTGGATAACTTACTTAAGTCTTAGTTAAGTTTTATATACTTTCTTTCCACTCTATGACTTGAGTTATCTTTTGAACTTGTTTTTCAACCTATAGTAATTTATTTTCTGGTAATGTAATTCTATGATATAAGGATGATAATAATGTAATTATGGTATTATTTTGTTGTTTTTTTTCTAGTAACTTCAAGGTTACAATAACCATTTCTATAGAGTTTGAAAATTGTTATGAAAAGTCCAAAGTTTCTTAGTAGTAGGTATTTTCAAAGTTTAATTGGTTCATTTATATTTGATTTCTTCAAGTGTAGTATGTAGAGTCCTAAGTTCTTTTGTTATCTTAGTTTTATGTGTTGCAATTAGGTCTTTAGTTTGAAGTAAAATAGTTTTAGACTAAAGTTCAAAATGTTTGGATTAGAGTTCTAAATTTTTAGGTTTATTTTCTTCAATGAGTTTTGAAATGCTTAAGATTACTTTCTTAGTAGGAATACTAAGTAGATTAAGTTGACTAAATTTTCTATTTAGGGAGTCTTGAGAATCTTTTAAGAAGTCAATGTTTCTTCTAAGATTACTTGCTATTTAAGTTTGTTGAATTGTCATATTGGATACTTGTTATAATAAGTTTAGTGTCTATCATTGTTGAGATTCTAGAGTTGTTCCTATACTGAGAAGTAGATCAGGAATAATGTTTAGACATGAATCATCATTGTGCAAACAATATCCAAGATCTAATATAAGAGTGATGTTTGTGTAGTCTGAAGTAATAATTCTCCTAGTTGGAAATTGTGTAGCTAGATCTAGAAAGTCTAACTTTGAAATTCTAAGTTTGATGAACTAGAAGTCATTCATGGCCCGAAGGATCTTAAGGCTCTAGTACCAAACTTGTGATATGAATTTATTTATGATGCTTCTTGTAGAAGTTAGGTTGGACGTTGTTGAGTTGTTCTTGAAGTATAAGTTGTATTTATTGTTTTTTAGTATTTTTACATGTGAACAGTAATCGTGAACCGTAATTGTAAATAGTAATTGTAAACAGTAATTACTTAATCCGTTTTACTTTCAATGAAACGGGTTGTGAATAGTGATCATGAATAGTAATTATGAACCGTGATTGTGAATAGCAGTGTTAAGAAAATCGGACCGGACCGGTCGGTCGGACCGGACCGGTCGGTCGGACCGGTTGAACAGGGAACCGGTCGGATTTTCGGTCCGGAGTAGTGCTGAAACCCCCCCTCCTAAACCCCGGCTTTGAACCGGTTTCAACCGACCGGGAACCGGGTGAACCGGACAACCCGGTTCACCCGGTTTGATTTTAAAAAAAAACTAGCGCCACCGACTTTAATAATCAGTAAACCTAATTTAATCACGTGATTTCTCGCGTCGCTCCACCTTCTCTCCGCATCGCCCCGCTTTGCCAACGTCGCCGCGCCTCCGCCAACGTCGCCAGCTGCCACGCCTCGGCCAGCGTCGCCAGTGACCGCGTTTCCGCCATCGTCGCCTGCTTACGCCAGCGTCTCCGCATCACATCGCCTCTGCCAACGTCGCCAGCCACCGTGCCTCCGCCAGCGTCGCCAGCCGCTGTGCCTTCGCCAATGTCGCCAGCCACCGAGTCTCCGCCAGCGTCACCTGCCTCCGCCAGCGTCCCCGCATCGTGTCGGCTCCACCAGCATTTTGCTTCTGAAGGTAACCTTAAGTTCTGCATTCACGTTGATCACAGTTGATGCCTTTGATTAATCAATAATGAATTTGATATTTTGATTAACCTTAAGTTCTGCACTGTAACTCAATGACGTATAAACTTCAATCATTTTACTATCAGACGAATATAAATGAGTTTCATCAAATTAAGTGCTAAGTTTTTTCACCAACTAATGTAATCGTTAGAGTCTTAGAGAGTTTAAAAGGCAAGGAGATGCGTCGCCCAAGATTTATTCGAAGGCCCATTGATTCTCCCTGCGAACCGCTTCCTCTTCCCCAGGGGTGAAGTCGTTCTTGATGTTGAATGTCTTGCGAATCTCTATATGAGTCTTCCCCTTAATCATATTATTATCTACTTACAGTTCTGTAACAAATAATGTTTTTTATTTGTTTCATTATGTCAAATGTAAATTCAATTTGTAGATTCAGATATGAATGCTCCAACTTCAAATCAGTCTATAGAAGTAAACAGTATCGTACCTGAAGCTGCAGCTGCCAATCCTGACAGTGAAAACCAATCTTCCTCAAGTTCTTGTCGTGGGAAAACTGATCCAGCATGGAAGTATTTTAATTTGACAATTGAGAAAGGGAGACCATTATATACATGCTTGCTTTGTTTAAAGCAATACAAAGGTGGAGGGATTAATAGGATGAAGCAACATCTTGCAGGAAAAATAGGAAACATAGCTAAATGCATGAAAGCTTCTCATGATGTGAAAGAGGAAATGTTGGCAAGTTTGGAAGAAGTCAAGAAAACTAAGAGTAATGATGATTCTCTGAGCTTTGGTGATGAGACTGAGGAAACATTTGAACAAGAGATTAATCTTAGTCATCCACCATCTAAAGTGCAAGTTGTTGGAGACAAAGGCAAGCAAAAGGCAAAAGTTAGTAGTTACTTTGCAGCAAGATCAACTCAGGGAGGTCAACCAAGTTTGAAAAGTGCATTTCAAAGCAAGGAGGCATTACATGAAGTTGATTTGAGAGTTGCTAGATGGCTTATTCATGCAAGGATTCCTTTTAATGCAATTCATCACCTTTCTTTAAAGATGCACTGGATGGTATTGCTGGTATTGGACCTGGTTATAAAGGTCCTTCTTATGACAAATTGAGGGTTCATTTATTAGGAGATCTTAAGAAAGAATGTCAACTACTTGTGGATAGTTATCGGAATAAATGGAAAGAAAGTGGTTGCACACTTATGGCTGATGGTTGGACAGATCAAAGACAAAGAACTTTGATCAATTTTTTGGTATATTGCCCAGTTGGTATGTGCTTTGTGAAGTCTGTTGATGCTTCAGATGTGGTAAAAAATGCCTCTACATTGTGCAAATTATTTGATGAAGTTATTGAATGGATAGGGCCTAGTAATGTTGTGCATGTGGTAACTGACAATGCGGCTAATTATGTAGCGGCTGGGAAACTCATTCATGACAAGTATGAAAGCATTTTTTGGTCTCCTTGTGCTGCCCACTGCTTAAATCTCATTTTGAAAGATATAGGTACTATGCCTCATATTACTAGCCTTGCATCTCGAGCTTCAAAGATAACTATCTTTGTTTACAATCATATGGTGTTCTTGTCTTGGTTAAGAAAAAGGTCTGGTTGGAAGGAAATTGTTCGTCCAGGAGCTACTCGTTTTGCAACTGTCTTTCTTACATTGAAAAATATATATGAACACAAGGCAGATTTGCAAGCTTTGGTTGTTGACACACATTTCACTGGGCACAAGTTAGGTAGGAGTGCTAATGGGAAAGCTGTTAGTGCTATTGTGTTAGACAACAAGTTTTGGGATGGTTGCATACCACATGTAAGCTTATAGGCCCTTTGATTAGATTGTTGAGAATTGTAGATTCTGATGAAAAGCCTTCATTGGGATATGTATATGAAGGTATGCAAAGGGCTAAAAATGCTATCAAAGAGATGCTTATGAACAAGACGACATCATATGAACCATACACTCAAATCATTAAGGCAAGATGGGATAAGCATTTGAAGCGAAGTCTCCATGCAGCAGCCTACTTTCTAAACCCTGCTTTCTTTTATGATGAGAAGTTCATTGAGAAAAATCAAGTTATGCGAGGTGTACTTGATATGTTTGATGTAAAGAGCCTTTGTAGTGACACAATTAAAGCATTGAAAGAGGTACAAATATATCGGGATCGCACAGGAAGCTTTGCTAGGCCAAAAGTTGTACAAGCAGCCAAGGAACTCCAACCTAGTAAGAAATTTTATCTAGTAGTTTCATTTGTTTGAATGTTTTAAAATAAATACTAAATAGTAAATGTTGATGATTAAACATTTATATATAATTTTTGCAGGTGAATGGTGGAGATATTTTGGTGCTAGTACCCCAATTTTGCAAAAGATAGCAATTCGTCTTCTTAGTCAAACATCTTCTTCCTCAGGGTGTGAGCGAAATTGGAGTATTTTTGAACAAATTCATACTAAAAGAAGAAATAGGTTGGGGCATCAAAGATTGAATGATCTTGTTTATGTGACCTATAACATGAGCCTTAAATCAAGGTATTATGATTTACATTATTAAACTATTTAATATTTGGTAATTTATGTTATTTTTGCAACTTTAGGATAGTAAACTTTAGAAGTTATTTTAATATTTTAAGTTTGCATATTAGGTTACAACAAAAGAAAAGATCTTATGATCCAATTGACTATGAAAGTATTGATCTAGTTGATTTTTGGGTGATGGAAGAAGTAGAAGAGCCAGAACTTCCTAATGATCTTCAAGAGCTAATATATCAAGAAAATGCTATACCTTCATATCATGCTCGTGAGTTTTATAGTTTTCTTTGTTATAGAATATATTTTTATTGATGTTTGTATATATTTTTAACATATTCTATATCATTTTCATGTTTTTACTTTTTAGATGATGATGAGAGACATGAGATTGGTCTGATTTGATGCTACTATGCCTCATGGCATATGGTTCATTTGGTGATGATGGAGATGAAGATGAAGATAGACATGAAGATTTGATGATGGAGATATTCAACAAATTAATGTTGATTTTGATGATCCTATTTGATTCATGAATTTAAAGTTTGAACCTTTAATGTTTCCCTTATGTTTTTGACTTATTGTTATGTTTTGAAGTCGAACTTTGATTGATGTCAACTACTTTTGGAAAAGTGAGTTTATGTGCTTTGTAGTGTTCTCTATTTAAGTGTGACAAAAACATATAACATGACTTTACTTAGTTGATTTACTCTTGAAGAATGTAGTTGGGTCAATTGTTAATTCCTTATATTTATATAAATACATATTTTATTATATTATTTATATATCGGTTATATTCCGGTTGAACCTCTGAACCTCTGAACCCTTGCCCCGACCGGTTCAATGTCCGGTCCGGTTTTGAGAACCTTGGTGAATAGTGAACAATGATAATGAACATTAATTGTGAACAATGATTGTAAATGGTGATCGAGGTGTTTGTCTAGGTTTTGATTAAGAGACTAGGACAAGAGAGAGGATACCTATTCTTCTACCCTAATACTTAATCCGTTTTACTTTCAGTGAGCCTCGCCTGTAAAAGATCTGGACTATAAATGAACCAAATGTTCATGAACAAACTTGATGTTCTACTTGATAAGAGTTTGTTTATGTTCGTTAAAATATACATTAGATCAATTAAATGAACTAAATGTTCTTATCAACCCGAATACGTACTAAACATATTCGTGAACGTTTATTTAGTTTCAACGTACAATTACATTCACCATCTTTTATGGGGCAAGGATAACTGGTCATCTACACTGGATCCAAAATATCCTCACAATCAATAAAATCATTTTAATTATGTCTATGATTTATTAATAGGTAAAATTAATTATTTCTTCCCTCTCTGATTTTACCGTTCATTCTATTATAATTGTAAAACTTCACATTGTGGCATGGATGGTATATACCTATAAGGTTTTGAAGAATCATTCAAATTATTAAACTTGATGAATTATTTTATGAATTTGAATTATATGAGCAGGCTAATCTTGGTCAATCAGATAAAAGTATAGCTTTGTATGCATAACAAAGGAAAATCAAAGAGGCTAAGATCAAGTTTAAACCAAATCTAGAATATGAGAACTAGTAAGATTCAGATTCAACCAACGAAGAGGAGATAGTAAACATGGTTCGAAAATGTTTACTAAGAGGAGAACCAAGAAGAAGCCAAAGAAAGTGCCAAGTATATCAACCGTACCCAAATTAGAGATCACTTATTTTGGGTGTAACAAAAAATGTCACTTCAAGCATGAGTGTCAAATTTTAAGGAGGAGAAACCCAAGCAATCTAGAAGTAGGAAAGCTCTCAAAGTAACTTGGGACAAAATCTCCTCGAACGAGTCGGATGCGAAAGAACCAAAGCACTAAAGTTACTTGGCACTGATGGCAAGGAATGACGAATCTGAGCCCGAGTCAGATTCCGAGTTTGAATCAAGCCACGAAGATGAGATAAATTTATTTTCCTGAGTTCAATTACGCAAAATAGTGAAATATTTGTTTAAAAAGTTGGCTAACTTTGAGGATCATATTAACTCACTCCTTAAGGAGGTCAACTACTTTAAGAAGCAAGTTAACATCAATCCCTCAACTAACCAAGTTCAAGAAGGAACAATAACTCAAGTTGCAAAACTTGAGGAAAAACATTCCTCGTTGAAAGGTCAAGTTGAAGGACTCAAGAAAATGTTGGAAAAGTTCAACTTGAGCTCCAAGTATTTAAATATGATGCTTGGATCCCAACGGGTTGTGTACAACAAATCTAGGCATGGTGGATACAAACCAAAGTTAACAAACAAATCTTACCTATCACTACTTAATCAAAATGTTAGTAACCAAGTCCAAGCACGGGTCATGAAAGCTTCCCTAACAAGGTAGGACCAAACCAATATTTTGTGCCTAAATATCAAATCTACTTCCTAAATAACAAACTAAATTTTCAATAGGAGGCAGCAAACTAGTTGTCACCTTAATAACTCAACCTACCTTTTGGGTACATAGGATTAGTTAAATCAGGGTTAGTTCTGACTTGTTAAGGATCTATGTTTAGTACTAAGTCCTCTGGGTGAGTACAATTGGGAAGCTATGTCTAAGATTGTAGCTGCCTTAATGATGTCCATGTAACTTAGCCCAACCTAAGAGCTCACTCAAGGATGCTTACTTGGAGAACCCAAAGTTCAACTTAAATCAAACACAAGTTAAGACTATCTCTTATAATTAACAGCATTTCATCTCACACAGACCATAGGACTATCCTATTTGGAAACCTCAGGGTGAAATGAAAATTAAACCAAAACCAAAACCAAATTATATCAATTAAACTAAAACCAAATTAAACCAAAACCAAATTAAACTAAATTAAATCAAAATCTAATTAAACCAAATTAAATCAAAAACTAATTAAACCAATTAAATCAAAACCACATTAAACTGAATTAGATCAAAACCAATTTAAACCAAGATTAATTAAAAACTTATTTTTAACTTAGTTTATTTTTTAAAAAAAATTTATTTTAAACTTTATTAAAAATTTATTTTTAAATTAATTAAAAACTTATTTTTAATTTAATTTATTTTTAATAACTTAAATTATTTTTTAAATTTATTTTTAACTTAATTAAAAACTTATTTTAACTTAATTAAAATTATATTTTTAACTTAATTAAAAACTTATTTTTAAAATAAAAAGTTAACTTAATTAAAAATTTATTAAACACTTATTTATGACTTAATTTATTTTTAAGTTAATTAAAATTTTATTTTTAAACTTAATTTTAAAAAACTAAAAATTTAACTTAATTTCAAACATATTTTTAACTGAATTAAAAATTTATTTTTAAACTTAATAAAAAAACTCATTGTTAACTTAATTTATATTTTTAAAACTTATTTAAAATTAATTAAAAACTTATTTTTAACCTAATTAAAAACTTATTTCTATAATTTTTTTCAAAGGTAAAATTATTTATTCCTTCCCTTTCTAAGTTTACCGTTCATTCTATTATAATTGTAAAACTTCATCCAAAAAATTTATTTCTTTTGGGCAACGACCCAAAAAAAATTATTTCTTTTGGGCAATAATTGTAAAACTTCATCCTTAAACCCTAGCAGCGGCACGCCCTTTCCCTGGCTGCCGCTTCTAGTCCTCCGCCGTGCCAATAGACAACGGCGCGTCCGCCGTCCAGTCGGCGCCACGACCCACCATCTCGCGCCCGTCGCCGTGAAGCAAGATCTCATCTTCCATCCGGATTGTCAGCTGGCCCAGGTAAAAAACGAACTCTCTTAGTCCCACATCGCTTCATCTTCCTTTCGTCATGCCAATATAATTGATTTTGTTGGTACATCTATCGCCGAGCTTGGTTCCGCAAGCTTATAACTCAAGCGAGGGCAACGAATGGTTTGGATGATGGCCTTCGGTTCCAAGGAGTGGATATATTTGTACTATCGCTGGCCTGCCCGTTCAAGTTGATGGCGAACCGTTATAATTGTGTGTAGGCTCGGTTATCCCGGTTTATAATGTGAAGGGCACTGGGCTAGGCTGGTTTCACAGAGCAGTTTCACCCATCCGCTTTCGACGGTGGAAGGATTACAGGTCGGTTTACATTGTGTCCGCTAGATCCCTTGGAGTCGGGTTCTATCAAACAAACCATTTTTTATTTTTTTATAGGCAAAATTATCCATTTTCTTGATTGGACTACTATAATATATAATTGGTTGATCATAATTTTAGAGTTGTATCATGAGACTTCCAGGTATATGCATCTCGTTAAATATCAACAGTTGTGTTAGTAATTATTGTCTGACCTTATTTTAGAGTTCTATCCTGAGACTTCCAGGTAGATGCATCTCCATTATAGAGTTATACCAGAGAACTACAGAATTAGATAAGGGTGTTTATGTGAATAATAATTAATGATCAAAGCATAATAAAATATAAACTATAATGGTTTAGTTGATTTAGCAGTCTCAAAAGCTTAAACTTGAGGTAGAGGATCCAATGTATTTGTTTACTGTTATCTGACACCAATCTCAGGGTCAATGCATTCTACCATATCTTTATTAAGTTTATATAAACAGTTGAGGTTTCACAAAATAGCATCATCTGTATGCAAATCATTAAACAAGCAAGAGGAATATTGGCGTGAAAAATGTGAGTTAATTCAAAATTTTGATATTTTTGCCCACTTATCAAGAAACTCTTGCTCTCCAGGAATGAGTGGGAGGGACTACATGATCGAGAGCAAGGTGTTGGATCTGCTGAATGGATCTGAGTATGTCCCGACCGATGAAGACAAGGATGGAGATTGGTGATGCTCCATGGGAGTAAGCTTGTTTAACCAACTTTCACATCGCATTTCAGAAATTTATATCAACATTATGATTTCTTATCATCATTTACTTTGTCTCAAAACAATTATAGTCCAGGATGTTTGTTGACTCGTGCAAACATTTGCATGCATACGGTGAAGGAATTAGAAGCCATTGGCATCGGTTTGTATCTTTGTTATATATCTCCGTATCAATCAACTCCTAATTCTATGCCTGTTTCTATCAAAAACATTCAATATATCAGAGAAATTTAAGCTTGTTCTATCCTATTGCAACACCAAGAGCCATGGAGAAGTGCAAGAACAGAAGCTGTTGAAGACTTACTCCACCAACAAAGATGAATACCATATACAGCTTAGAGACTAATCATGATGAAATTTAGAAAGTCTTATGTTGGCGGATGATTAATATCTAAGTGAAGACTAATGTGAGGGACTTCAGGGATGGAAAGAAAAAATCTATTATGTTTTTCGTAATAGAATTTTATTAAGATTTTTATAATAGAATTTTGTTAGAATTTTTCGGATGCATAAAACAAATACGAATGCGTAAAAAATATTTTGACGAGGATGAGCTACTCCTGGTCTCGACCCCACTGTTCGGCTTCACTAAGTATCGAGTACAGCCGATAGGGCAAATCACCCTATCGTTATCATTGGGCAACGACGTGTTTGAGAGGACCAGGAGGACACCCTTCTTGATTGTGGACGCTCCCTCATCCTATAACGCCATTTTGAGCCGCCCGGCGCTCAGTGTCTTCCAGGCGGTGGTCTCTATCTACCACCAGAAGATAAAATTCCTCGTGGGCGAACGAGTGGCTGAAGTCAAAGGAGACCAGCTGATGTCTCGGCGATGTTACAATGGTGAGGTCAGATCAGAGTCTCGAAAAAACCCGTGGCCTCCAGAAAGCTGACTGGAGGAAGCGATCGTGCACCGGAGGATAGGAACAAAAGACTCAAGAGGCTAGAGCAGACCAATTGTCTCCGACCCTCTCTCCCCGGTAAGATTTACCTTGCATATTGTGTACTCGCCTATGTATTCTTGCTGTCTTGCAGCGAATTCAAGTAATAAAAGAAGGTGCCCTCTCCAAAGTGTTAATACATCACCAAAGAAACCAAAACCCTAATACCTCGCGGTGCTGCGGATGCCTAAGGTACTTATGCTTGGTCTGGGTACTACGGACGCCAACCAAGAATAAAAACTCTAATACCTCGCAGTGTCACGGATGCCCGAGATACTTAGGCTTGGTCTAGGTGGTACGGACGCCCAACTAAGAATAAAAACCCTAATACCTCATGGTGCTGCGGATGCCCGAGGTACTTAGGCTTGTCTGGGAGCTACGGACGCCCAACCAAGAATAAAAACCCTAATACCTCACGGTGCTGCGGATGCCCGAGGTACTTAGGCTTGGTGTAGGTGCTACAGACACCCCACCAAGAATAAAAACCCTAATACCTCGCGGGGCTGCGGATGCCCGAGGTACTTAGGCTTGGTCTGGGTGCAACGGACGCCCCATCAAGAATAAAAACCCTAATACCTCGCGGTGCTGCAGATGCCCGAGGTACTTAGGCTTGGTCTGGGTGCTATGGACGCCCAACTAAGAATAAAACCTTATACCTCGTGGTGCTGCGGATGCCCGAGGTACTTAGGCTTGGTCTGGATGCTACGGACGCAACCAAGAATAAAAACCCTAATACCTCGCAGTGATACGGATGCCCGAGGTACTTAGGCTTGGTCTGGGTGCTACGGACGCCCAACCAAGAATAAAAACCCTAATAGCTCGCAGTACTGCGGATGCCCGAGGTACTTAGGCTTGGTCTGGGTGCTACGGACATCCAACCAAGAATAAAAACCCTAATACCACGCGGTGATGCGGATGCCCGAGGTACTTAGGCTTGGTCTGGGTGCTATGGGTGCCCGACCAAGAATTAAAACCCTAATACCTCGCGGTGCTGCGGATGCCCGGGGTACTTAGGCTTGGCCTAGATGCTACAGACTCCCGACCAAGAATCAAAAATCCTAATACCTCATAGTGCTGCGGATGCCTAGGGTACTTAAGCTTGGTCTGGGTGTGACGAACTCCCAACCAAGAATAAAAAACCCTAATACCTCGCGGTGCTGTGAATGCCCGGGGTACTTAGACTTGGCCTGGGTGCTACGGACTCCCGACCAAGTATCAAAAACCCTAATACCTCGTAGTGCTGCGGATGCCCGGGGTACTTATGCTTGGTCTGGGTGCTATGGACGCCCGACCAAGTAGTCGAGACCCTGATACCTCGTAGTGCTGCGGGTTCCCGGGATACTTAGGCGCTGCGGAAGTAAGGTTAACACAATCTACCAGACAAGAAGGGAATAAGCGAGACATCGGAATATTAATACAAGCATTTGCACATCAAGGGTAACCAATATTTTCCTTTATTCATATGGGAAATACATTGATGCCAACATCTCAGAGGAATACCAAGATACAACCAGGAGATCTGGTAAAGGAAATCACTCCTCTACTTGGGTTTTTCTCTATCACTTCGTCATTTTCGCAGAGTCGCTTGGCTCGAAACCGTCTTCCAGTAGCGGGTGAGCGGAGATCCATGTTCGTTATGGTCGAAATCCTTGAATCTTCGGTCGCGGCGGAAACCTCTCGGCCCTTCATCCTCATAGTCATTAACAGATGAGAACAACTGGGGAACACATGGACGTAACAATTTCGTTCGAAGACCCCGACTACCTCTTACCGAAAAGATGCATCTAGCAACGAGGATGACTACAAAATTTGAAAGGAAGAGGAGGGGGAACAACAGCTACAACTCCTCTCCGAGTGATAGCTCTGCGCCATACTCGGCAAACACCATCCGATGACCAAAACTCGGGGAAACGAGCAGTTCGGAAGGGGATGACATTTGAGGTGGATAGGAGACGAACCGCTAGGAGACATTGGCCGCCCAAGGAGGAGCAGAAGATGAACCATCAGGAAATGTCATCTCCGCTATGCTCCCTGGCGGAACACATGATATCCCTTCTGGACTCCTCGGCCAAACCCGGGGTCCCATCTCTGCCAGGATCTCCAGCGAGACCCCGGACATCATCTCCACTATGCTCCCTGGCGAACAATATAAAACATGTAGTTTCACCTCCGCTAGGCCCTTCGGCGAGAAACACTACTACGTCTCCGCTATCCTCCCTGACGGTGTCGACCACCCCTACCGTAAAAAGGGGAGGGGGAGAGTGCACTGGCATATCGCCAATTCCACAAGGAGTCTATCAAGAGAAGGAAGGCGAAATGAATGGGGAAAGACGGTTCACCCTTCTCCCCCTTTTTATAGTGACCACCGTCTCTCTTCACATTTAATGCAGGCATGGCGTAGGAGCAGTAATAGACGTCAACCCTGAAGCATCGCTTCGATTGGTATGCCTCCACCGTGCCTGGGAACTCGCAACCCTTTATGGGTCAATTCAATGGATTGTTTGGGATTCAGAGACGACGGTTCGGGGGCTGCCAACACTCTCTAGAGAGAAGAGTCGACAAGGGCCCCACAAGGGAATAACTGCGGGCCTAGTACTTAGGCTTGCGGGGGTAGCTTGGGGAGATTCGTACCCAGGATCAAACTCGAAAAATCTCGATCTTTTTACTCTCTGAAGCCCTCGATGCAAAGACAAATGACACGGGGAGCCAAACGCAAAAGTATGCGCGAGACCGTAAGGTAAAGAAATGTTATCATTATAATCAAAATGGGTACAGTGGGGCCAAGCTCCCTGGTAAACACGTAATCCTACAACTCTTGGTCCTCGGGAGGGAGCTCCTCCCAAACTTGGCCGACACTCATAAAACTCAGATCACCATCTGGAGGCAGAAGTTGAGCCTTCTTCAACTGGCCAATGGCCCCATGAAAGTCTTACTTCAAGCGCTTCATTACCTGGCCAGCAAGGATATCGCCGAATTCATCTGATTCCAGGAACTTGGCTTTGAAGTCTGCCTCAGCCTCTCTAGTGCTAGAAGTCTCAGCAGCCCGAAAGTCACACAGCTCGGCCTCAACAGCCTCCTTAGCACGCTTCAGCTGTTCCATCTCGGCAGACATTCTATCTTGCTCTGCCAGGGCCTCCCTGAGCCTGTCTGAAGCGGCCCATACCTCCGATCGAGCTTGGGCCAGGTCATCCTCGAAGACAGACAAGCGAGCAGTTGCCATCATGAGGTCGAACTCCTTCTGGCCGAGCTGCTGCGCTTGATTCTGAACGCGCGCATTCAACCTCTCGGTCGAGGCCTCCATAAGTCGGATATCGCCCGACAACTTTCTCTCTTTTATTTGAAGTTGATCTCGCTCTTGCGTCACCTGGAGCAGGTTGTTAGTAGCGGCCACCGCCTTCTCAGACGCCAAACGTTCCTAGTGCCTGGAACTTTGTAGGGCGGACTCCTTGGCCAGCAGGGTATCCAGCTGATGCTCCACCTTCGCCCGTAGAGCCCAGCTGACTCCCACTTGCATAAGGCCCACCCGGTGTTCGTGGTCAGCAGCGGCCTCTGCTCTCAAGGCTCAGCAGGTTAAGGCTTCAATTTGGGGCCAGGCGTACAAGCCACGGCCGGCGGTCAAGCAGTCTTCAGCCACCTATTATTGCACCAAGGAATTATAGAATATATAAGAAAACATCCTATGTACTAGGAACACACACCTTCAAAAGGGACTCACAAAGAGTGGTGAGAGGCCCCGCGGAGACTCGTACGGCTGCTCCCCCTTGAGACCTCGAGGGGTCAGCCCGGCTCTCAGAATGCAACGAGCCCCTGCGCGGAGGAAGTAGCTGGATAACAGGAGCTCCAGGGGGCAGTGTAGAGGGGTCGGAATCACCCTCCTCAGAGCTGGAAGTCCCCTCAGACCAGGGTCCCTCGGCAGGAACCTCCTTCAACTGCACTGGGGGGAAAGATTGCATGGAAGCCTCCAATATTGCATCTAGCCTCTTTTGAAGGCGGTCGAGTTGCATCCGGTATTAGGTGGGCAATACTTTCTTACCCATAGGAGCCTAGGCAGGGTCAATTGAAGGAGAGTCGAAGGCCTAGATACCTGCCTCTAGAATAGTGGCCGGTGGAGCAGGGAAAGATAGGGGAATGGATTCTCCCACCATCAGAAGGAGAAACAGCCTCCTCAGGGACAAAGGGAAGGGGGCTGGGGCCACCGGAGCGCAGCCTTTTTCATCTAGGACTCGAGCCTTCCGAAATCTGCCTCTTCTACCGATCGGCGAATTGGACTGTTGAGGGGGAAGTAGGAGGTGAAGACCCCTCACTGACCTCCTCCGAATGGACAACAGCCAGGGGCAAGACACCCTCTGAAGGGATGTCCGCCCGAGGGTCAACCGACGGACCGGAAGTCCCTTGGTTCGCGAATGGCGTGGGCACGGTAGTAGCCTCTGCCCTTCCTGGCGAAGCAGGCCTCCGGGACGATTTGACGGTCCCCTCCAAGGACTCGACGGGCACAGAGGGTGCATCGGGAGCGGCAGGGGGAGGAGCCAACGCCTCCGTGTTGGGCTCCTCCCACTTGATAAGTCGATGCATCGCCATGGGGAACATGACTTCCTCTACAATAGCCAGACAAGGAAACATCAATTAGAACTAACGGGCATTGATGGAAAAGATGAACATACCGAGGCTGGGGTTGATCCGGGTCACTTTGGGGCTAAGGCTCACCTGGTACATAAGTTCCTCACTCTGCACCAGACCAGGGCCACTAAACTATATGTCGGAGAGTATGTTCCTAGCGTGCTGGTAGGCGGGACTCTAGAGAAACTCCCCTAGAGAGAGAGGAGTCGGTAGAGCCTCTGTGTTGCGATGAGGACTGAAGGGTCGCACAGGCAGTTGGATGAAGAAGAACCTCTCCTTCCACCCTTTGTGCAAAGAAGGGAACCCTCCTAAGAACCTATGGCTAGGACGCGCCGAAAAGCTAAAAACGCCTCGTGAGCCGATCGGAACGAAGAAGGAATAAAAGAGATGAGGAGTCAAGGGGAGGTCGAAGAGCTTGAAGATAATATACACACCCCCCCCATCTGGGCAAAGGCATTGGGAGACATCTGATGGAGGGGGATATCGAAATAGGAGGCTACGTTCATGAATAAAGGAGGAATGGGGAAGCGGAGCCCTGACTCTACTTGACCCAAGAAGAAGGTAAAAAAGTCTATGGGAGGCTCCACTGGCGTCTGGTCTACCTTAGGGATCGCCATGGCCATCTCGGCCGAGATGTCGTAGGCCTTAATAGCCGCCTGCAGAGCCTCCGGCCTCACTCCCGAAGAGGTGGACTCGTACCACTCCGCCCGATAACCTTCCATGGTTCCTAAGGGAAAAGACGAGCAGGAGGCAAATGACTTACGTTAAAAGGAGGCCTTAGAGATGAAGACGAGATGCACCCAGCCACGAAGCCAGAAGTTGGTTGAATGTCTTCGCCTTCCCTTCTTATACAGAGGAAGCTGCCTACATGAGTGCAATGGGGGCAAGGCACGTGGAAAGCAAGAAACTGTCACATCGGGGCAGCGCCAGAGAACAGTCGTTTGACGTGAGCCAGCTACAGCTGCGCACGTCAGTAAGAGGCCGTGAAGAGAGCCATTGAGGCACGTGGCAACGGAACATTCACGAAAGGACCTTGTCTCCATCAAAGAGTGTCATGCACCTTTATAAAGGATGGGCAGGTATCATTGCGGTACCTCGAAAGCCATAGAAGCCTCTTGGGAAGGACAAAACCAAAAAGGGATTTCCTCAAGACTCGGGGCAAATTCTACAATCCTAGGACCCAACATATCTGTCGAAGGAGCAATAACGGGTGCAAGGACCCACTGGGACACAGCTTCTTCATCACCATACTAGTCTGATCAGTCAGCAACACTTCCATCGATCAGACTTGAAAGGAGGGATTTGTGATGGGGTTGAATAGCCCGTGGCGGACACGTGGACTGAAGAAGCCGGGTGGCAAGATGTGGCGAGTCTAAATGACTCCCCTTTCAGAGCTCCCGGGACACTCTCGGAAAGAGAATTCTCCGCCCCCCCCCCCCCCCCGCGGTAACACGCCCTGGATATCAGATCAGAAAATCCCTCCCAGGATCACCCCGGGAAGTCGGGTCTCGAGACCACCTCGAGGATGCAGAGCGCCTGGGACCTCCCGGGCCAAAAGTCCCCGAGATCACCTCGGGGAAGCGGAGCTCGAGCATCATTCGACCTCAAGTAACGACCCCCTTTTTCTCGGATCTGTGGATAAACCTCCCCACTATCGCAGAGCTATCATGACCCTTAAATGTCGCAACGGGTTGAACTTAATAACGGCGTGGACCGTTTCAAAGACTATCCAGTAACCGACGAAGGGGGGCGTGGCATAGATCATGGGGACGCACCAAGGCAACCGCCGTAGGTATAAAAGGTATTCCAACTCCTCCGGTAAGGGGGGTATGCATTCTTTACTACACACATACTGTCTTGCCTTCTTTTCATCTTCTCCATCGAGGCACTGGCTTGAGCGTCGGAGTGGGCTCCGCCGAACAACCTCTGGCGTGTTCCCCTAACACTCGTGTTAATCTCGCAGGGTGTGACTTCCTCTTCAAGCGTCAACGTCCGCGTGGGCAGAACCCTGGTGACTGGCCGTCGACGTTAATTCCTTCCGGAACAAGTGGAGCTTAATAGTAGATGTCTACTATATCTCAAAGGACTTGGAGGTAAGTATTCTTGACGAGATATTTTCATTTTCAAATTACACAAATCTCATTGTGTCGGATCAAGAAAGGAAAAGATGGACAACATTACCCTAAACGCGAGAAGAATTGATCTAGATTCGAAGTCTTCAGCGGACGATGAAGAAATGTCATTTGTGGTAAGAAAACCAAATAAGTTATTTAAGTCTAATGAGTTCTCTAAGATGCAAGGAAAGAAATGGTCTCCAAGAAAGAGACAAGTCAGATGCTACCACTGTGATGAGGAGGGTCGCATAAAGTATCAATGTCCAAAACTGAAGAACAAAAAGAAAGAGAACAAGTCGAAGCATAAAAATCTGAAAGCAACATGGGACAACTCTTCTTCCAATGAATCTGAAATCGAAGCCTACGCTGAACTAGTGCTTATGGAAAATCATCAAGAAGAGGATGACGAAGCAAGCATCTCCGAATGAGCATCGACGAAGGGGGAGATTCAATAGAAGAAAGCAACAGTGAAGGAGGAGCGTCTAGTTTCAGATACGACTAAATAGTAAGTGAAGTATGTAAACTTCCTCCCAATAAGTTGTATTCTGGTATTAGATCTATGCTTAAATTCTTGTATAAGTTAAGGACTAAGAATATAGACTTCAAAAGAAAATTAGCTCATTCATGCCCTTTAGATATGCATGATTCTTTAAAGCATGAAAATGAAAAATTAAAGGAACGAGTAGGAAAATTAGAAAGTGGTCATGCATGTGAAAGTTCAAATTTCTATTCCAAAAACAATTATTATGGAGGTATTAACTGGTATGATAGGAATCACAGCAGTCAAATTACAAAAGTGTCTAAGAATTATATTCCTCCAAAATTCTTAATTAACGTTATAGGTAGAAACTTGTATTAGGTTCTTAAATCAATTTTGAAATGATTTTGTTTTATAAATATTTTTTTGGAAAATTTGAATCGAGTGGTAATAGTTGGAATTATTTTTTTTAAATTTTCTTTGATGCATGAAGACTTTACCTATCTACTATAATTTTTCTAAAATTTTTGAAATATTCGACGAATTTTCATGAATTTCTTCTCCAAAATTAATTTTTTAATTTTAAAAATAGTTAAAAAAATTATTTTTGATAAATTTGATTTTTCAAGGTTTAGACGTTATCTATTGACTATTCAAAAATTTATCCAAATTTTTGACATGATTATCTGATTTTAAAGATTATCTTCTCAAAATTTTCATTCTGTGATTAAATTAATTATTTTTGAACTGTAAAAAATTATTTTAATATGAAAATTTTATACTATTAAGTTATTAAATTGACACGTTGCCAAAAATTTTAAAAATTTTCTGACAGTCAAATAATTTTTTTATCAAATTTTTATAGAAAAAACATATTTTTAAATTGAAAAAAAACTTAGGAATTTTTTTTAAGTTTAATTATTTACTAAGATCTGTATTTATTATTTTGTACGTAGTACCCATTAAAATTTATTTTTTTTGACATTATTTTCTTTATTCCATATTTTTGATGTGATCAAAGGGGGAGAGTAATAAAGTATAAGTTAAGGGGGAGGTTAGGTTGGATTTTATTATTTTTTTTTTGTACTGTCAATTATTTTCATAAGTCAAGTTGGATTTTATTGTATTTTTTTTACTATCAATAATTTTGATAAACAAGTTAGTATTTTCTTGTTTGGTTAACCTTAACTTAACTTGAATTGATACACATTAAAAAGGGGAAGATTGTAAGTACTCGGGTTGGTTTTGATGTATCAACCAAGTCAAGTTGGGTCTTGATCTGTTTTGATCCCTGTGTCTAAGTGTGCAAGAGCTTAGGAGTGCAAGAAGTTGAATGAAAGACACAGCAGACGAGAAGGATGATACGGGGAAGGGAGTCGACGAGCTCGGTGCATCTGAGGGATGCGAAGAATGCGGAAGAGCACACCGGTAGAGCGAGAAGGGCATGTGTGTCATCCTAGGGACGAGAAGCCAGGGAGGAAACTCGTTCGAGGTGACAGGCCAGAATCGAGTTCAGGTGAGCCTAACTCTGGTTGGCCGAAAATCACTCAAGTGGAAGAAGGACGGAAATGTCAAAGTCAATGCAGATGTTGACATTGACCAAGTGGAGGCGCCTTAGTTACTGAGTGAGGCACCTCAGATGCAAAGCAATAACGTAAATGCAAAGTTAAGGCACCTTAGTTTGAACCTGAGGCGCATCAGTTATGATCTGAGGCACCTCGAGTAGGAACTGAGGCATCTTGAGTCAAATTCTATCAACAGTTTACTGTTGCGCAATGGATAAAATTCCATCCAATCTGAGGCGCCTCAGGTCAACGGTAAACTTGGTTTTTGAGTTATAAATAACCCCCAGAAGTTAGGTTTAGAAATCATCTCTTATACTTAATTTTCTTAGCATTTTCCTATGCTGTTAAAAGTCTGTAAGAGGCTATTACGCCTACAATGAAGGAGATCTTGATAGTAGACCTTTCAACTGTCTTGGATTAGCAGTCATCCTAGTTACAACCAAGTAATCTTCTGTGTCTCTTACTAGTTTCTTTTATTTGCTTTATGTTTTTAATTAACTGTTGCAACTAACGTCCATCTTTGTAAGAAAAGTGCAAAAGATAAAATTCTGACTTATAGGGCAATTCACTCCCCATCTTGTCGGCCTACAATGATCCTACAAATATTTGAGTCAAAAGCTTTTAATGTTTGCTATACAGTTGTAGTAGCTACTCAACAGTAGCTATTACAACGTATAACAACTATTCGGCAATAGCTGCTACAACGTGTAGCAGCTATTCAACAATAACTACTACAACTGTATAACAAACTTTCGAACACCATAACTTCAGAATAAGGCAATCTCTTTTTTGAATTATAGATATCTGAACGAGCTTCAATTTAAAAAAAATCAACTTATTCTAATATTCGAGTCAAAAGTTATGATTATCGAAAGTTTGCTATAAAGTTATAACAGCTACTCGATAATGACTACCACTATTAGGACACGCAGAGAGCTAGAAGGGGGGTGTGATTAGATTCGATCTTTGCTCGATCAAGATTTGTGGCGGCGGAAGACTTAAGCAAACGCTAACACCTTAAGTTACTTGGTATCCACCTTCTTGAGATACTAATCCAAGGATCCGCTCTCTTACACTCACAAACATTATAAATGTCTCATTCTTGGAGGCGAATAAGCCTTGTACAAGCTTATACAAAGAAATATAACAAAAACAAGCAAATACAAGATTAAACCTTATAATATTTACAATAATAACTTCTTGTTTTTCTTCCTTTCTTATAGCTTGAAATCATCTCTTAATGCTTGGAAATGTAACAACAGTTGTCCCCAAGAGCGCACAAGAATGGTTGAAGGAGGAAGAGAAGTTTCGCTTTTAACCTGCATGAAAACCCCTTTATATCATACCGACCTAGGGTTCTTAATCAATTGCCTATTTGATTACCACGTTAGATCTAGCCGTTCAATAGCTCCTTTTCAAAACTTAATCAATCACTCAATCAATTAATACTTTTTAATCAATTAGCTAATTGATTTAGCATATTACTGTGGTCTTTGCAAAAGTAACTTTAATCGATTGACCAATCAATTAAGGCATCCCTCATCGATCACCTGATCGATTACGGACAGAAGTGCTTTAATCGATCACTTGATCGATTAAGGATGAATCTCTTCTCACGACAACATAGTCACCAATTGATCGACTGATTGATTGGCCTACCACTTATCGATTAAGGGTCTTACTATTTCATGAGAAATAGCTCCAAATCGATCGCTTGATCGCTTGACACTCTAACTTATCTAATCCAAGTCTAGGGTTCCCTTGCTACATGTCTAGTCAACCCTTAACCAACTTAGACTTTCCCTTGCCTAGTTCCCAACTAGGACTTCTTTCACACCAAGTGTTTAGCTCCTAGCTAACCCTCCTTGGATTTCCTCTAGTTCCCAACTAGGTCTTCCTAGTACGACTAGCTAACCCTCCTTGAACTTCTCCTAATTCCCAACTAGGTTTTCCTAGTACTACTAAGACTCACTTTTCCTAACCATAGTTAGGTCTAATCTCTTGGTAGATTTTCACCTTGTCAATGTACGATCCTCTCAGATCCACTTGGACTTCACCTAGTTCCCAACTAGGTCTGCCTAGTCCCACTAGGATTTCACTTTGCCTAACCGCAGTTAGGTATAGTCTTTTAGTAGACTTCCGCATTGTCAACGTGTGATCCTCTCAGATCCACTTGAACTTTACCTAGTTCCTAACTAGGTATGTCTAGTCCCACTAGGACTTTACTTTGCCTAATCGTAGTTAGGTCTAGTCTCTCGGCAGACTTCCACCTTGACAACGTATAATCCTTGCAGATCCACTTGGACTTCACCTAGTTCCCAACTAGGTCTGCCTAGTCCCACTAGGACTCCCTTGTCAAGTCTACGGTCAACCTAGACCTACTTGAATTGTCTCACACATCATCTAAACATCATTGTCAAATATCAAAACTCAAGCTCACCTAAGCTTAGTCAAATTGGTTAACCTCGACCTAAAGAAAATTGCACTAACAACCTCTCGCTTTTTGATGTTTGAAAATAATTTTAAGTTAGGTTAACCCATATTAGCCCAACTCGTATCATCAATGAGGGTTTCTAACTTAAACTCTACATTTTCTCCACATTTGACACACATAAAAAACTCTTCTCAAGAGTCAATTTTGTCAAAGGTATCCAATGAAAATCTCATACCTTTCATTGTTTCCTATGTTCAACCTTGAGCATTCATTCATCATAATGAAGATCTCCAACTTTCATTATTGCCTCTTGTTTAAGGAAAAATATATCATATCTTTAAGAAAGACCTCCCTCTCAAAACATGCTCTAACTTGTATCATTGCATCAACAATAATTTTTGAGTTACTAAATCTTTAGAAAACTCAAAGCAAATTTATAAGGTTTGAAAAATTCAATCTTGAACTTAAACCTCTCCTTAACCTATAATTTTTCATCATAAGCTTCTCTTTTTTTGTTTTCATCATGAAAATTACTCCAATATACTTATCAAAGTATTCCAGAGGGTTAAGAATTATTAGATTACTCAAAATTAGGCTAATAGACTGAAATCAGACAATTTCAGTCAAAAATAATCATGTCAACTGATTGGTGTTGAGTCTCAATTGATTAAACCACACCTTAATCGATCACCTGATCGATTATAGCTAACTTAATTAATCGACTAATCAATTACGCGAGCTTTTGTGCTGGTGAAAAACCTTCACCAAACCCTTGTTGTCCATAGATAACCCTTACTTTCCTAATCCTAGGTTTCTCTCTTAATCCCTTAAACAAATTTTTAATCCTTTTAAGGGATTTCTTAAACTATTCAGGTTTTGTTCTCAAAATTTGATTCTCTTGTCTTAAATCCTCAAAACTTGATTTTCTATGATTGTCATGAATATTCTTCTTTTTGGCCTTAGATTTTTATAGATCTACCATTAAATATTCTAAGTTATTCTCTAACCTTAGTTGTGGTAGTCCTAGCATAAAGGACTTTATAATTCTCCTTAAAATTTTCATATCTCCCATTTTCATGATAAATAGTATTAAAATGATAAAAATTATTTCTAACATGCATATTATCATGATTTAGATAAGTACCATTATCTAATAGTACCTTAGTCTTATTCTTGTAGGATCGATTTCATACGCTTGGGGGGGTGAATAGCGTTTCTTCGATTCTTTTCACCTACGTTGTTAGTTGGGCAGCGGAAATACAAACAAAATAAAACTAATAATAATAAACAATGCTAACAAACCAGATTTACTTGGTATCTATCCTGGATGGGTGACTAATCCAAGAATCCGTCGGTGGATCACTCCCCGGATAACCTCCAGCTAGCCCTCGTCGCTCCTTGTGGGTGGAGAAACCTCGCCACAATCACTTTGACAATCCCTGAGCACCGAGACTACTATCTTGCCTTTAACCAAGACAAGATTCGTCAAGAGGTTCAGCCACATCGAAGTCCTCTTTAAATAGAACTAAAACTGAAACCCTCGCCACCAGTCGACTGCTCCCAGGGCAGTCGACTGGTGCCACTGAAAATCGACCGTTGCAACCCCAACGTTCGAATTTTCAGCCAACTCACCAGCCACTACCAATCAACTGCTCCCAGGGCAGTCGACTGGTCCCTCAGCCAGAACCTTTCTGTGAGTTTCATCAGTCGACTGCCCAAATGGCAGTCGACTGCCCCACTCACACACCTAGGGTTTCCCTTCCCGAGTACACTTCTCTCAGTACTCAAACCCTAGGACTTTCCCGAGTACAATCACACAGCACTCGTACCCTCACGACTCGACTGACTCCTCATCAGCAGCCTTGACTATTGCCTTTGCGCCCTCTTCATCTCCAGCTCCCGTCCCTTGGATGCACGCAAGCCTCCAGCTTGCCTCCATGCCATCCTTCACGCATGCCTCAAAGTCCGCGCCCCTCAGCTCATCGTCCCTGCTCTCCAAGGTTCCTCGGGTGCACACAAGCCTCCAGCTTGTCTCCATGCCACTCTTCACCGTACCGAAGTCGTCCAGCTAAGTCCATATGTGTAAACCTGCGCAACCTGCACTCTCAACATACACATATAAGAACACAAGGGAAACCTAACTTAAACCCTTTGCCCAAATATCAAAACACTTGGTCACTCCGGACCACAGATTGCCTCAACAATTCTTGGAGACTCCCCTTTACTTGAGCTTCCTCCTTGAACTTTTCTTTGAGGCTTCCTTTAGGGCATTGATTACGGTAATACCGCTTTTGATTGCAAAGAAAGCATATAATATACTTCTTATCTTTACGTATCATGGGTCTTACTTTCATTGATTTTTCTTTGGCCTTGGGTGACATTTGAACCTTCTTCTTGGTCAATTTTGAACATTTACTATTGTACTACCCTCTTTCCCTACGCTCAAGGCAAATAATATAATCTTTATTTTTAAAACATGAAATTTTTATAACTTCATGAGTTGTAGAGGTGGCACTTGACTCTTTTTCATTAACTTTGGATGTTGATGCCTCTTCTTGTTTCAAAGTCAATGATCTATGCTCCCCTCGATATTTGAGGTGGATGCTTCTTGAATTTCTTCTCCTTCGGATGTTGAATATTTTTCAACCTCCGAATCTTCTTCCTCTTTGATCATGTCGCAGAGTGAGGTGGACACCCAAGAGCAAAGCTGGCCCGAGCACTGCTGGCGCTGGCTCCGAAATGCAAGAAAATGATCGTTAGCAAACCCGCTGGGAAGAGTCCCCGGCAATGCCCTCCGACGGTCAAGTCAGTTTTCAGTAAATAAGCAGAAAGCAATAGAATAGTGGAATGAAAACACTATCGTGCACATACCTGCGAAGCGGAGAGCGGAGGGGCTTATATAGCCGAGGGAGCTGACAGCTTCTACCCGGCCTGCTACCTTTTGTCGTATACGAGGACAGGGTAAGGTGCAGCGTGCGGTGGTAGGGTAAGGTGTTGCATACTAGAATAAGGCAAGGGGCGCTGTCAGCCCGCTGGCGGGCGCCGTTCGGCGCCACTCGGTCTGACACAAGCGTAGGTGGCCATGGTACGGAGTACGAGGGTAAGTAGGAGGATCATCGTGTCAGCGAGATACTTGCGATTCGGGCACGAACGGTGTCGGGCCTGCACCGACTCCGTACCATCCCTGTTAATGTTGTGTCAGAAGGTTGGTGCTCCTGAGGGTTGCGACAAATTTTGCATGGGAGCTCCAATTGGCGGCATCAAGTGGACTTCGGCCCTACGACCCTTATGGCCGAGTCAGGGGGTGCTCGGAATCAATCGACCCACCCGACCTATCCCAGGGTTGGGCGGTAGGGGGTTCAAGAATTCCTTGGCTTGGGAACTCCTCATGTTGGGCATTCTTCGGCTCGCCAATTGGGCCTTCATTAACGTCGTGTGTACCTAGGTCAGGGTCGGACTCTCGATGTCCTCGAGTAGGCCGGGTCGGGCCGGGCTATATCGGCCCGACTGCTTACCCGGGCCACTTGGTTCACCTGGACTCTGGGGACCCTGGTCTATGCCCAATCTTGACGTGGCGCTAGGCTGGTCGGCCAAGCTACATGTGAGCTAGGCCGGGATCATAACATCCCCTTCGAGTCTAGTCGAAGGAGGCGCCGAGTCCGACTGACTGGACTGTTGTTTCCAAGCAAGCCTAGCGCACCCGAGTGGTCTGCTCTTACTGCCAACCTCTGCAGTCAGGCTCGAGCCAGTTGTCCGACCGGCGAGTAAACATCACCTCAAATGTCTTTTCTGTCTCAACCCCGACCCGGACCGAGCCGATTCGTATCCTTCCCATTAATTACCGCATTAATTGTCAGGGCCATGTGTCAGTTAGCCATTGATTCCCCGAGTAACGAAGTGTCGGCCGCCTGACTTGGCGAATGGTTGGCGCGCACGTGTGTCGCGTCACTTCGGGAATTACCTCGATTTTGATCAGACGGCCTAGATCCTTTCCCGCCTTTCTTCCGGATCGCCATTGGACGGTCGGTGTTTTCCTCTCAGCCCTATAAATAGGCTTTTACCCCTCGCCCTTTTACCATCGCTTTTCACTTCCGACGTCGAACTGTTGCCGGTGTTCACTCTGCTAGGGTTCCGGCAACGTCCAACGACGCTCATTTTTTTTGGTCATCTTCTCCGGCGAGCTCTTTTTTCACTCGGTCAGTCTTCTTCCCTGCACTCCTTTTATGGCTTCCACTTCTTCTCACTCGGACCCTTGGTACTCTACCATGGTGTTCGAGCTTGACCACCATGACCTCGAACAAATCCGAGCCGACTACCATATTTCCTCTGATTATCTTCTTCGCCTGCCGAACCGACTGACCGTCCCGAGACCGCCCCCCTTAGCTACATAATCATCTCCTGGGATCATCTGCAAGTCGGGCTACGCTTCCCGATCCACCCCTTCATCTCATCCATCTGTCGTTTCTTTCAGATCCCTTTGTCACAGTTAGCCCCGAACGCCATCCGACTGATCTGTGGGTCGGTCATTGTTTTCTCCCTCTATAAAATTTCTCTTCAACCCGACATCTTCTACTATTTCTTTTATTCGAAGAAGCATGAGCAGGGCGATTTCTTTTTTCAAGCCCGAGCCAAAATATCTTTCCTAGCGAAGCTTCCAACCTCGAATAAGGGTTGAAAGGAACGCTTCTTTTTTGTTAACACCACCCCCGCCCTAAGTTGGCATACTGCTTAGATCTCCGACCTTCCTTCCCCCCCCCCTCTTCCGAAAAATTATCGAACCCTTCCCACCTATTAGTCAGCCCTGTCCAAAATCGGGGGCTGACATTTCCATGGTGTTCATCTGCTGAGCGAGGACATCCTCTACGTGTTCGGGCTCAGCACAATGTTGTTCCGCCGACCCAGTTCGCTCGGTAAGATCCTTATTTCTTCCTTTTCATGTTTATGGATAACTAAACATTTGTTACTTTGTAGCTAACATGATGCTGGTAGCGGCCTTGGAAGAGGGCTTTGTCTTAGATTATGTCGAGCTGGAGGATCATGCGGCCGAGCAACTAGCTCAGTGAGAGACATCACCCTCCCCCGACCCTGTAGCCATGCTGGTTGCCGACCTCGAGCTCGAGGATGATGACGATCGACCGCTCATTGTTAAGCGCCGACGAGCACTGGAGTCGGTACCAGAGTCTGTGCCGCCGACCACCGACCGCCGAGCTCATTGAGGCCTCCACCAGCTGGCCTTAGAAGAAGCAGAAGAAGAAGAAGAAGAAGAAGAAGAAGGTAGCCGGGGCTTTCGTGCCTCCACCATCTCTGAGTCGGGCTCCCTAGGGGGACTCGAGCTCTCCTCATTCGGGAGATCAGCTCGAACACCCCCCGATGCACCTCCTGCTGCCATCGCATGCCGATCCTAAGATGAGCCTGGAGGTGCCGAGTGGCGTGGCTCCCGAGCGGACTCAAGAGATTCATATGCACGGGCCGCTCTCCAATCATTTCCTTCAGGGCCTCCGGGAGTGCAACTACTGAGGCCTGAGCGTCTGAGCCAACACATTTATGTCAGAGGCTACTCAGGTATGTCAATCGAGCATGTTTCTGTTCTTTTCCTTATACTTTCCTTAGCGTAGTACTAACGATGTGTTTTCATGTTTTACAGCTCTGGGGCTCATGCTACAGCATGTCTATGACTATGCTGGCACACTTCAAGGCTCGGCTGCGAGCCGAGCGGCAAGTGGAGAACTTGGAGGCCTGACTCCGGCACACTCAGCTGGCCTCTGATGAAGCCTCCCTCAATGACCTGAGGGCAGAGGTCATCGCCCCTACAAGACCAGCTGGCTCACTCGGAGGAACAACTGGAGGTTTCCAAAGTGCAAATTGACTCGGCAGATACTGTGGTCGCACAGGCACTCCTCCGGGTTTCCCAAGCCGAACACACGGAACGCAAGGCTTGGTCTCTTAGGGACAAGGCGAAGGAGGAGCTGCAGAAGACTAAGGTAGATCTCAATGATGCAGCCCAGTCTTCCGAGTCCCTGCGCTCTGAGCTGGCAACCAAGGAGCAAGACTTGGCCGCCCAGAAGGAGAAAGCCGACTCCCTGGCGAGTCAACTAGCCAGTCGGGATGTCGAGCTTAATGCCCATGTAGAGGAGCTGAGTCGGCTCCGTGAGCAACAGTTTGCCTGGGCGGGGCCCCGGTATGAGCTTGAAGAGCTCCGAGCCTATAAGGCGGGAGAGGTAACTTGGTGGGACACTCAGTGGGTGGAGTACCTGAACTCCATGGACTTCAGCCGCGAGCTGTCCCAGAGGCTGCGTCCCTTGCTTAAGCAGCAGATGCTCAGCATGTTTGAGCAGCTTATGTAGGATCGGTGCCGTCGATAGAGGGGGGGAGGGGGGTAAATATCAACTTGAAAAATTCCTCGAAAAACTTCGTCATTCGTTCTAGTCAAAGAGTTAGTATGCAGTGGAATAATAAAGAACGAAAACAAACAACACAATAAGACAGGCGGGATTTATTTACTTGGTTCCCGACCCCCTTGGGTTAGTACATCCAAGGCCTATGTACTCGGCGTGAGTTCACTAATGGTCTCCTTTTCGTAATTTCCGGAGGCGGAGAATACACGTCTTACAGTATGTTTTACAAGCAAGGAATAAATAAATTGAAACACAACTTGTAAATAAAAAAGCAAACCAAAAACTCGGCCAACTCTGGAAGTCCGAAGCGCCGCACGCTTCTTCCTGGAGCTTCCTTGGTCACAGAGCTTCAACTTGAGCGCTTTTGCTTTGCAAAGAATGCTTAGAATGATGTAGAAAGTGATGTACTGCATTGAGGGGTTGAACCCCTTTTTATAGTAGTGTCTAGGGCACTCTAGAGACCTCTGAGGCGCCTCAGTACGGTCAAACTTGATCCATAATCGCAAACTTCGCGGATGGGATAAACCAGCCTTACGAGGCGCCCTAGACCTTCCCAGGCGCCTGGGAGTGGGTCTGCCCCAACTGGGGCACCCTCAAGCCTGGGGCGCCTGATTCAACTTAGGCGCCCTGGATGACCTTCGTAGGCAGCTTTTTTTCCTGCGTTTGCTTTCCTATCTTGCCTCCAACTCCAGATACCTGCAAGACAACAAACACAAGACAAATATGTAAATAATCTTAGTCTTAAAGATTGGTTCTGACTTTGGATTTCACCTGAAACTCTAGGTCGAACCGATGTCTAATGTTCCCTTTCCAGGGGAATGCGTCCTCACCTACTCCACACTGGAGAAGTCGCGTTTGCCAACAGGAACCTCCGGTTGGACTTTCGCTTAGCCTCCGAGACCCGAATCTTGAGATGTCTGGCCTCGACCCATCTCTACTTATATTCGCTATCCCCGCTCGACTAAAGCTTTTTGCCAACCGGGACCTCCGGTTAGACTTTTGCTCGGCCTCCGAGAACTCGGATCTCGAGACGTCCGACCTCGACCCGTCTCTACTTCTGTCCAACAACCCTCTCTCGGCAAAGACTTTGTTGCCCGATCCTCGACCAGGACTTAGTGCTCAGTCCCTCGGACCAAGACTTCGTGCCCAGCTTCACTCACCAGGACTTAGTCCAACCTAGCTTCACTCGCTAGGACCCAGCTTCACTCACCAGGATTTAGTGCCCAGCTTCACTCACCAGGACTTAGTCCAACCTAACTTCCCTTGCTAGGACCCGGCTTCACTCACTAGGATTTCTTTCATCAAAATCACTCCTTTGCTAGTCATCATGATCCCGACTATGTTGGATCGAGAAAAATGATAGAGAGGGGGTGAATATCGTTAAAATCTTTTTTAGATTAAGGAAAGAGAAAACGCAGCGGAAAACACAACAATCACACAAAGAACATAAGTCTTTTACTTGGTTCGGAGTTGCGGTCGGCTCCTACTCCAAGACCCACGATCCCTGACAGTTTACTGCGGGCAATTCTATAATCGCGCAAAGGCTTACAGATTTTAATACAAGATTATTATAGTAAATAAAAGAATTACACTTTTCGTTACCGATGCCCTGATGTGGATCGTACTTCGAAGCAGAGGGTCATCGTCGGCGCTGAAATCTCGAGATCGGAGTTTGCCGGAGCAGAGCACTTGAACGAAAAGCTTGGAGGCATTAGAAAGTTGTGTCTTTGAAGCCTTGGGGTCGAGCCCCTTTTATAGTGCTCCTGGGGGCGCCTGACACGTGCCTTCAGATAGGAGAACCTTCATCCGCAGCTCGGTCAGTGCTTATCCCCTTCGAATCGGCCTCTGGAGCTGACTGGGGCGCCCGGGACCTCCTGGGTGCCTAGCTTGACTTGGTCTGCTGGCTTCGTGGCTGATTTTGCTTCGATTACTCTTTGGCTTTGACCTTGGGCGCCCGGGACCTCCCGGGCGCCTAGTCCAGTGTGATTTCGAAGCGTTCTTGCTTAATTACAGATTTGGCTTTTCACCTTGGGCGCCCGGGACCTCCCGGGCGCCTAGCCCAACTGCCTGCCCCTTTCCTTTGGGGCGTTCTGAGCTGTAGAAACACACTCTTTCGGTCCCTGCCATCAAGGTTGGTTCCAACACAAATAAAGCAAGAATATTAGTCAATATTTACAGTCATAGCTGTCTTGGTTCTGACTTCGGGTCTCCCAAATGGAACCCTAGGTCGAACCGACGCCTACTGTTCCCTTGACGGGGAACGCGTCCTCACCTACTCCTCTCAGGAGAGTTTACCTTTTGCCAACCGGCTCCTCCGGTTGGACTTTTGCCCAGCTTTACTCACCAGATCTTCGTGCCCAGTCCGCGACCAGGACTTAGTGTCCAGCATTACTCACCAGGTCTTCGGTGCCCAGCCCTCGGCCAGGACTTAGTGCTCAGTCCACGACCAGGACTTAGTGCCCAACCTTATGTCAGGACTTAGTTGCCCAGCCCACGGCTAGGACTTATTGCCTAGATTAACTAGGAATTTCCCTGCACACTTGAGTAACATCGTTAGAGCAACAATAATACTTAACTTTGAATCCTTTGCCAATATCAAAACAAGGTTCGATATGATGCTTCCTACACCAACAGACTAGACTTCCTCTATCTTTCAGATAAATATAACTCCAAACTTCAAGTCTGGTTTGGTTTACTCCCTTGGTCAAACTGACCAACCCTGGGTTCTAGTTCACTGTGCCAAACATCAGATCTTGTTTGGCTAACCTTTTGTCAACCTGATCAAACCTGGGTTTACTCTACCAAACATAAGGTCCTGTTTGGTTTAACCCTTAATCACTTTGACTAACCCTTACCTTGTCTAACATATATTGTTACTAACTTAAGTATATTGTTAAACATCGAAATATTAGAGGAAGACATCACTGATGCATCTTGCACCAATAGCTTAAGCAAGGGGGCACCTTCCTCCCGACCTCCCGGTCAGCACCGTCAAGCTGTCCAGGCTAACCCAGCAAATACCGAAGGAGGTCTTCCGACCCTTCGAGTGAGGGTCAGGGTTTTATTTTGTTTTTTGTTAACCTGTAGAGGCTTTGCCTCAATTTTGTAATGAACAACTTGAATGCAATTTTACTCCTTTTTCCTATGTATTGTCATGTGCACTTGTTATCTTTTTCATTTCTAAGTGTTGGTGGCTCAGGCAGGTACCTGAGTCCCCATCGTACTCCATTCTTGTCGAGGCCGACTCGGCTAACTTGGCCCAAGAATGCGAAATTCGATTAGGTTAAGGCTAAAGACTAACCTTTACGTTGTATACTCGCTCGAGGGACCAAACACGCTTGGTCGGACCATGCTTGAACGTAGATTATCACGCGTTCGCCTCAACCCCGTAGGGGGTTGCTCACTCGAGAGTCGAGGTTCACGCACTTGATCGCCCCGACCCCATGGAGCGTGGGTCGCCACGCGCCCGCCCGGGGAGCTTGGCCAAGTATGACGTCATCAGCTTAGGAGGCTGAGTTGAAATGCTCGGTCGGCTAAACCTCAGGGAGCTGGGTCGCCACGTGTCCGGATCGGGAGCCAAGCCAAGTATGACGTCGTCGACTTAGGAGGCTGAGTTGAAATGCTCGGTCGGTTAAACCCTGGGGAGCATGGGTCGCCACGCGTCCGGACCAGGAGCCGAGCTAAGTATGACGTCGTCGGCTTAAGAGGCTAAGTTGAAATGCTCGGTCGGCTAAATCTCGGGGAGCGTGGGTTGCCACGCATCCAGACCAGGAGACGAGCCGAGGGGTGCGTGGAAACATGCCCACTTATAACTCGCTCGGGGGCGAGAGTCTGGACACTCAGTTGGTTGAGTCCCAGGGAGCGTGGGTCACCACGCGTCTGGACTGAGAGCCGAGCCGAGGGGTGCATGGGGGCATGCTCACTTATAACTCGCTCGGGGGCGAGAGTTTGGACACTCGGTCGGTTGAGTCCCAGGGAGCGTGGGTCGCCACGCGTCCGGACTGGGAGCCAAGCCGAGGGGTGTGTGGGAGCATGCCCACTTATAACTCGCTCGAGGGCGAGAGTCTGGACACTCGGTCGGTTGAGTCCCAGGGAGCGTGGGTCGCCATGCGTCTAGACTGGGAGCCGAGCTGAGGGGTGTGTGGGAGCATGCCCACTTATAACTCGCTCAGGGGCGAGAGTCTGGGGCGCCTGCAAGTTGACCGAGAATCTCGTTCTTCCACTATCATTACAAAGTTATGAAGTATAATTGTCTCACGGGCTCTCACTCTGCCTCTCGATATGGTTGGAGATTAATAGCGCTCCAGGGTCGATCCAGCTTCTTTCCTTGCTTGCTCTCTAGGTAATAGGCCCCCGAGGCCAGCTTCTGGATGACCTTGAAAGGTCCTCCCCATTGAGGCTCTAGCTTGCTGACATCCCCGACCGTCTTGACCCTCTTCCATACGAGGTCGCCGACCTGGAATGCCCTTGGTAAGACCTTTCGATTATACCTATGCTTCATTCTTTGACGGTAGGCAAACATCCGAGTAGCTACTTCATTCTTTGGCCACTTCTGCTTGGTCGTTGCTCTGCAGGTATGCTACGGAAGTGAAGGCTTGCTGAATACGATAGGTTGAGCACCATTCCTGTATCTTCTGACCCTGAAATTGTCTTCTGTTATCCGAGACCAGCTTGTCGGGAATCCCATAGCAACACAAGATGTTCTGCCACAGAAACTTGATCACGACCTGCTCAATGATACTTGCCAAGGCCTCGGCTTCTATCCACTTGAAGAAATAATCCACAGCAACCAGTAACAACCTTTTCTGAGCGACAGTGGTAGGGAAAGGTCCTACTATGTCCATGTCCCACTAATCAAATGGGCAGGAGATCATTGATGCCTTCATCATTTCAACGGGTTGGTGAGGGAGATTGTGGTGCTTTTGATAGGATAGACAGGTAGAGATCATTCGGTCAGTGTCCTTCTGTAGGGTCGACCAATAATATCCGGCTAGCAACGCCTTTTGGGACACGGCCCGAGCTCCAGCATGACTCCCACAGACCCCCATATGTATTTCCCTCAGCATATAGTTAGCATCTTCTTCCCCCAGACACTTGAGTAGAGGTCGGGCAAAGTCCCTTTTGTACAACGCATCCCTGACCAATGAGTACTGGACTGCTCTCTTTCTCAGGAGTCGAGCCTCCTCCCGGTCGGCCAGGAGGACCCTATTTGTTAAGTAAGCCACGAGCGGTGCTCTCCAATCTGTCTCAAACTCCAACTTAGCCTGCTGCTCGATGTGCATCACTATCATGGTTTGACTGTTGGGTTGGGGAAGTATCCAAGAGCTTACCGAGCTGGCCAATTTGGCTAACTCGTATGCCCGTAGGTTGCTTTCTCTTGGGATCTTCTGTAGTTGGACCTCCTGGAATCCAACTTTTAATTTCTCGTAGGCTTCCACAAAGTCTTGTAACCGGTCGCTGTTGACTTCGAACCGACCAGCGAGCTGCTGAGTGGCCAACTACGAATCCGAGTATAGCACGACTTGGGCGGCACCCACATGCTTAGCGGCCTGTAATCCTACAATGAGGGCCTCGTATTCGGCCTTGTTATTTGTGGCTCGGTATTCCAATCGGACCGACAGGTGTAACTGTTCTCCCCTTGGCGAGGCCATCAAAATTCCTATTCCACTGCCCTGCTGAGCTGATGACCCATCCACGTAAACTTGCCAAGCTTCTTCAACCTCTTTCGAGTGCAACTCACTTAAGGAAATCAACCAAGGCTTGTGCTTTAATAGTTAGCCGAGCCTGATACTAGATGTCATACTCACTCAGCTCGGTCGTCCACTTAACCAGTTGCCCTGATGCCTCGGGATTTGAAGCTACTCGTCCCAGGTTACTGTTGGTCAGGGCTATGATTGGGTGTGCCAGAAAATACGACCGGAGCCTTCAAGCAGCCAACAACAGCACATAAGCTAATTTCTCGAGTGTCATATATCGGCACTCGGCACCCTTCAATAGGTGAGCAAAGAAGTACACTGGTTGTTGCTCGGCTCCGTCCTGCCTAACTAACACCATGCTGATTGATTCAGTCGAGGCAGCCAAATACACATACAACACTTCTCCGACCTCGAGCTTGGCTAATATTGGCAACTTGGCGAGATATATCTTTAACTCTTCGAACACCTTATCACAATCAGTGTCCCACTGGAACTTAGTAGCTCGGCGGAGGGTCTTGAAGAAGGGCAAACCTCGCTCAGTGGCTCGGGAGATGAAGCAAGAGAGAGCTGTGATTTTGTTGGGTATGGCTTGGCGGGTTTCCTAAGTGAATACTTGGCCATCCTTGGGAGACCTCTCCATGTCTACAAATTAAAAATTAATCCGAATGGAGACTCATCTCCCAACGACCATCTAGTCATCGTATCGATCGATTCGAATTACAACTTAGCCAATCTCAAAGATCGAGTCTTGTAATTCGCCTAACCGATCAACCGTAGAAAAGACGACGAGTGGATCGTCGATTTTTGTGTTTATTATCGGAGTCCAATTAATTAACTATTAAACATGATTAACCAATAATCAAAACGATAATAATTAATTAATATCAACATGAAATGACGAGACTAAACAAAGGAACAAAAGGAGCCAAGGAAGAGAATTATACCTTCCTTTGCCTCGTAGCCTTCTACTTTATGTCCCTTCTCTCCCGGATGTCGTGTGGGCGACGAGCTACCGAGAACCGGGATCACCAAGGTCCTCCAAAAGATCATTTCTTCTTCTCCATTGATTAATTGGAATTGATTAAACCTTGGTTTCTTGATCCTATGGGGTATATATAAGGCTAAGGTAGGGACCAAGAGGAGGAGTTGGGTCTTGGCCCACTAATGGATCTAAAACCAACATTAATGAAGATTCATTCCACTAAAGGATCTCCATTTAATTTCCTCGCCAACCCCATATTTTCATATGAGCTCCACCTATTATGAGTCATCCATCCCCCCGTGTTTAAGATATCAAATGTCCATCGATTAATTTAAATTATTGACAATTTTAATTAATCAACTTTTGGCTCCTTGACTAGTACCACTCAACCTTATCATCATGTCGGATCAAATCCACCTGCAGGGTTTAACATAATCAACCTTATGAGCTCATCAAGGGGGCATCATCATCCCGACTCACCAAGACACGAATTCTGTCAATAATCAATGGCACACCATATAATTAATATTATTTCTCAACTTACCGGGCCTATCAATTTAGCAGAATAATTCTCGCCCATTGGTAAATCAAAGAAATAAATATTAACTATACGTGCTCGTTATTATATCGGGATTTAGGGATTGTACTCCATAATAATCCGAGGTCCAATCCATTTATTAAGTTAGTACAAATTGGATGTTCTCTGGTTTTGGTCCTGCTCAATGCACACAAAGCACACTAGTGTATTTCTATGGTCAAGACAAATCACACCTAATTACACTACAACCATCCTGATGGTTTGTCCAATTCCATCTCGACTGTGAGCCTCTGCTTATACTATGCAAGGAACTAATAACATGATCTTCTGTGTGTCACCACACACCATGTTATCTACAATGCAAAGTATTAGACTTTTATGCATATACTAATATAAATACGCATCTGTGTTGTTGTGATTCTCTTTTCAAAATGGAGATGATCTTATATATAAAAAGAACAAGTCTTTTAGTATACTCATCTAACAGATTTGCCCCGTGAGCCTCTGTGTTTCCCAGAGGTTTCGCGGTGGGAGCATATCGAGCAGGGCTTTGACCTTGCTCGGGTTGGTCTCGATGCTCCTCTCGGTGACTATGTACCCGAGGAATTTTCCACTCCGAGCTCTAAAAAGACACTTGGTCGGGTTCAATTTGAGCCCATACCTGCGCAAAGTCTGACAGGTCTCCTCCACGTTCGCTACCAGGTCAGCCGCTCGGCCCGACTTGATCAATATGTCGTCGACATATACTTCGATGTTTCGGCTGATCTGCGCTCGGAAAACCTTGTTCATTATTCGCTGGTAGGTGGCTCCAGCGTTCTTCAGCCCGAATGGCATAACCGTGTAGCAATACGTGTCGTCAGCCGTGATGAAGCTATCTTTCTCTTGATCTTCGGCTACCAGGGGCACCTGGTGATACCCTTGGTAAGCGTCCAACATGGAGATGAGCTCACTTCTAATTGTTGAATCAACCATTTGGTCGATACAGGGCAGAGGGTAGCAGTCCTTTGGGCAGGCTCGGTTGAGGTCACGGAAGTCAATGCACACTCTCCACTTATTATCGGGCTTGGCTACCAGGACTACGTTGGCTAGCCAGGCTGGGAATTGGACTTCTTGGATGTGCCTGGCCTCCAGTAATTTCTCGATTTCAGCCCGGATCACTTTATTCTGCTCCGTGCTAAAGTCTCTTCCTCTACTTGACTGGCCGAGCGTTAGGGTATACGTGAAGGTGGTGCTCAGCCACCTCCGGTCGGACACCCTTCAGTTCTTTTACCGACCAGGCGAACACATCCTGGTTCCTGGTCAGGCACTCCAGCAGTGACTCTTTCAGCTCGCTTGGCAACCCGGCGGCTATCTTGACTCAGGCTTCCTCCCGGTTGGGAAGCAACTGCACCTCCTCCTTGTCTTCATGCAACTTGGCCCAAGGAGAGGATTGTACCATATTGCAGCTAGTGGATGTGCGCTGAGCCTTCTGACTCTCTATTCGGACATCATCCACGTAGCATCGGCGGGTCACCCTCTGATCTCCTTTGACCTCCCCGACTCTGTCACCAACCGAGAATTTTATCTTGAGGTAAAAGGTCGAGGTCACTGCCCGGAACTCGTTGAGGGCCGGTCGACCCAGGATCGCGTTGTAGGCCGAGGGAGCGTCCACTATTAGAAAAGTGGACCATCTAGTTCTCTTCAGTGGCTCCTCGCCTAAGGAGATGGCCAGCCGAATTTGCCCAATCGGCTACACCTGGTTCCCCGTGAATCCGAACAGCGGGGTGGCCACCAACTCCAACTGGGACGGCTCTATCTGCAGCTGGTCGAAAGCCTTCTTGTACAGAATGTTAACTGATCTTCCCGTGTCCATTATAGTTCGGTGGACTGGTAGTTGGCGATCATGACGATGATGACCAGGGCGTCGTCATGTGGGACCTCCAGTCCCTGTAGATCTTATGGCCCGAAATTGATTTGGGGCCCTTACGCCTGGGCGGCGCTCGTGCCGACCTGGTGGATCTCCAATCGGCGCACTTGTGCCTTCCGGGCCCGATTGGAATCTCCCCCGGTAGGCCCACCCGAGATCACGTGCACTCCTCCTCGGACGGCATTCTGTCGATTGGCCTACTCCTCGTCCATTTCTTCGGCTTCGGCTCGGTCCTCTTGTGGGAACTAATTACGAGCAGTCGAGGGATTCCGTTTGGGTTCCTCAGCTGCTGGGGCGGTGGTCGGGCCTCCCCGACCCGAGACACGCCCCGGAGATGCTTGGCGCCCTCGTCCTCGCGTGGCAGGAGCCCAACCATGCCCAGTCTATTTGCACTCCTCTGTGTTGTGTGTGTTGCTCTGATGGAACGCGCAGTAGGGTTTCCAACGGGCCGGCAGGCACCCTTGAGCCACCTGTTGCACGTGCCTACACTCAATTCCCGCTCGGTCGATTGCTCCTCTTGGGTTGCAGATGGGTCCGCCCGGGGATCGGTTGTTTTGAGCGGGGTTCAGAGTCGGAGTGCTGATCGATTCCTTTTTTCGGGCGGCCTGCGCTTCCTCCACGTTGATATACTTGACAGCCTTCCCTAACAGGATGTCAAAGTCCTTCAGTGGCTTCCGGATTAGCGAGCAAAAGAAGTCTCCCTCTTGTAGTCCTTGGGAGAAGGCGCTGATCAATACCTCGGGTGTGGTGGTCGGCACGTCTAGTGTCACTCCATTGAATCTCTTAAGGTAGTCACAGAGGGATTCCTTCAGGCCCTACTTCAGGGCGAACAGATTGAGGCTTATCTTGTGGTGCCTCCGACTACTAGCGAAGTGTTGGAGGAATATCCTCCTAAGCTCCTCGAAGCTCGACACAGACTCGTTGGGGAGCCGGTCGAACCATCGCTGAGGGGGTCCTGAGAGCGTTGTCAGGAAGGCTCTGCACTTCACGCCCTCGGGGTATTGGTGTAGCAGGGTCGCACTTTCAAACTTCATGAGGTGCTCCTCAGAGTCGGTTGTCCCGGCATACTCCAGGATGGTGAAGAACCGGAGATGTTTGGGCATCGGGTCTTCGAGGATTTGCGAGGAGAAAGGGCAGCGTACCGGGATGACCGGGAGCGGGTCAACTGGTGCCTTTCCTTTATCCGGGCGCGGTTTGTGCATTTGGCTGGAAGTGGACGCCTCCGCGGGAAGCAAATGAGTCTCATCATCTCGGGCTCGGAAGAAGGCGGCGGGGAATGGAACTGAACCTCCTTTTGGGCGGGCGATGTTCCCCCGACCTCCCGAGTGGCCTGGTGTCGAAGGCTCAAGAAATCTAGTCACCGGGCTACCAGCCTACAATGGCCTCTGAGGGGTCTTCTGAGCCCGGGCAGCCATCAGAAGCTCGTATTTTTCAGCAGTGAGGGTCACTATCACTCGGTTGGGATCTTTCATCGAGCACTCTCGATCAGGCTAAAAGTCCCTCCTTCTAGCGTCAAATATGATCCTGTCGCAAAGTGATGTGGACTCCCAAGAGCGAAGCTAGCCTAAGCGCTACTGAAGTTGGCTCTGATCTGCAAGAAAATGACCGTTAGCAAACCCGTCGGGAAGAGTCCCCAGCAAGGCCCTCCGACGGTCAAGTCAATTTCCGGCGAATAAGCAGAAAGCAATAGAACAGTGGAATGAAAACACTATCACGCGCGTACCTACCAAGCGAAGAGCGGAGGGGCTTATATAGCCGAGGGAGTTGACAGCTTCTGCCCGACTTGCTACCTTTTATCGTATACGAGGACAGGGTAAGGTGCAGTGCCCGGTGGCAGGGTAAGGTGTCGTATACTCGAATAAGGCAAGGGGCGTTGTCAGCCCGTTAGCGGGCGCCACTCGGTCTGACACAAGCATAGGTGGTCGTGGTACATAGTACGAGGGTATGGCAGGAGGATCATCATATCAGCGAGATACTTGCAATTCGGGCATGAACGGTGTCAGGCCTGCGTCGACTCCGTACCATCCCTGTTAAGGTTGTGTCAGAAGGTAGGTGCTCCTGAGGGTTGCGACAAATTTTTGCATGGGAGCGTTGATCGGCGGCGCCGAGTGGACTCCGGCCCTATGGCCCTTATGGCCGAGTCAGGGGGCGCTCGGAATCGACACACCCGACCTAGCCTAGGGTCGGGCGGTAGGGGGTTCGGGAATTCCCCGGCTTGGGAACTCCTCGTGTTGGGCATTCTTCGGCTCTCCAATTGGGCCTTCATTAATGCCATGTGTACCTGGGTCAGGGTCGGCCTCTCGATGTCCTCGAGTAGGCCAGGTCGGGCTGGGCTATATCGGCCCGACTGCTTACCCGAGCCACTTGGTTCACCTGGACTCTTGGGACCCCGGTCCCGGCCCATTCCTGACGTGGCGCTAGGTTGGTCGATCAAGCTACATGTGAGCTAGGCAGGGATCACTCTTGATTCGATGAATCTCCTTCTTTGGATTTATCTTAACTTAGTAAAGTGGAAGGATCTTCATAACATTTTGTTAATTTGCTCAATAGTTCCTTGGCATCTTGAAAATTTCCAATGTTACTCAAAATGATGCTCGACAATAGATTAATCAATAGTTTGGTTACTTTATTGTTGGCCTCGTATCTTTTAATTTGCTCCTCATTCTATTTGCTTTTCTTGAAGAGCTTCCGTTTACTATTTGTTGAAGCTTCAAAACTCTCCATTAGAGCAAACTTTTGCTCTATCTCTATCATGAAAAAAAATTCAATCTTTATCTTCTAAAAATCGAAATTTGTCATTTTGAATGGTGGAGGTGCCCGGATGTTGTAGCCGAATCCATCTTGAAGTTGAATCCCCTTGATGATGAGTCCTTTGGCTTATTGAAATTAGGGTTTCTTCTTCAACTTCTTCTTCTTCCTCTAGCTCTTGCTCTCTCAATGATGAGTCTAAAGAAGAGCGACCTTTGATACTACTTATTAGGACATGCAGAGAGCTAGAGGAGGGATGATTAGCTTCGATAGTTGCTCGATTAAGATTTGTCGCGACAGAAGACTTGAGAAAATGCTAACACCTTAATTTACTTAGTATCCACCTCTTTAAGGTGACTAATTCAAGGATCTGCTCTCCTCACACTCATAAACACTATGAATGTCACCTTCATGGAGGCGAAAAAGCCTCGTACAAGCTTACACAAAGAAATATAACAAGAACAAGCAAATACATAATTAAACCTTAAAAGATTTACAATAAAATTTTCATGCTTTTCTTACTTTATTCTAGCTTGAAATCACCCCTTAATGCTTGGAAATGCAACAACAGTTGTCTCCAAGAGCGCACAAGAATGGGTGAAGGAGGAAGAGAAGTTCTGCTTTTAACCTGCATGAAAAACCCTTTATATCGTGCCAACCTAGGGTTCCTAATCGATTGCCCAATCGATTACTACGTTAAATCTAGTCATTCAACGACTCCTTTTCAAAGCTTAATTGATCACCCAATCGATTAATGCTTCTTAATCGATTAGTTAATTGATTCAACACCTTCGCAAAAATAGTCTTAGTCGATTGGCCAATCGATTAAGGCATCCCTAATCGATCACCTGATCGATTAGGGTTGCTTCTATTTTCACAATTAGAGTGTCTTAATTGATCACCTGATCGATTAAGGTTGAATATGTTCTCGCGACAACATAGCCACCAATCGATCGACTGATCAATTGACCTGTCACTTAATCAATTACCTAATCAATTAAGGGTCTTACTGTTTCGCAAGAAATAGCTCCCAATCGATGATTGATTGACACTCTGACTTGTCTAACCCAAGTATAAGGTTCCTTTGCCACATGTCTAGTCAACCCTTGACCAACTTGGGTTATCCCTTACTTAGTTCCCAACTAGGACTTCTCTCGCACCAAGTGTTCAGCTCCCAGCTAACCCTCCTTGGACTTCCTCTAGTTCTCAACTAGGTCTGCCTAGTCCCATTAGGATTTCACTTTGCCTAACCGCAGTTAAATCTAGTCTCTTGGTAGACTTCCAGCTTACCAACGTGTGATCCTCCCAAATCCACTTGGACTTCACCTAGTTCCCAACTAAGTATGTCTGGTCCCACTAAGACTTCACTTTGCCTAACCGCAGTTAGATCTAGTTTCTCGGTAGACTTTCACCTTGCCCACATGTGATCCTACCAGATTCACTTGGACTTCACTTATTTCTCAACTAAGTCTGCATAGTCCCACTAGAAGTTTCCTTATCAAGTCTCCAGTCAACCTTAACATATTTAACACATCGTTCAAACATCATTATCAAATATCGAAACTTAAGTTCACTTGAGCTTAGTCAAACTAGTCGACCTCAATCTAAAGAAGATTGCACCAACAACTACAACTGTGTAGCAAACATTTGAACATCATAACTTTTGACTCGAATATGAGAATGAGATGATCTTTTTTTTATTATAAATCTCTAAACAAGCTTTTATTTAAAAAAATTATCTTATTCTAATATCCGAATCAAAAGTTATGATTTTTAAAAGTTTGCTACACGATTGTAGTAGTTATTGCTGAATAGTTGTTACACGTTGAAATATAATAATTTATTTTAGTATTTCAATATATATCGAAATTTTGAAAAATAATAAATTTTATACCAATACCAAAAATTTCAATATGGTATTATACCATACTGAAATGTTTGGTATACCAAAAATTTCAATATGAACGTATATATCGGTATGATATGTGCGAAATACTAACATTTTTGATATTTTTCTCACCCCTAGTAGTAACTGCTACAACAGTTACTACACATAATAGCTGCTACAGTTGTTGTAGCAACTACTACATTATTAGCTTCTACAACACCTACTACATTAGTACTTGCTACAACTATTGTAGCAAACTATTATTATAACAGCTACTAGTTGCTACATAAAAGTACTTTTAAATGTTTATGAATATCAAATTCTGTTTTAGCTTTTATAACTTTTATTCAAAAACTAGGAGTAAGAATGTAATGTTTTTACTTGCTTTTGTCTTTTTCTTTATGATATAAAATTAAAAGTTAATATTTATGTTCTTAAATAATTTACCATTTTATATAAATGCCACCTAACCTAATTTATAATGTTAAAATTTATTTATATATAAGTTTTTAATAATTTCTAATAAAATTTATAAAACTTCAATCATATTTTACTATAAGTATTTATTTTTTAAATAATATTTTATATTTTTTTATAATTTACATTTCCAAAATTTTATAAATTATATTATGTTTTTATATATTTATTTTTATTAATTTTATATATTTGTATTAAAAAAATTAATTTTGATACAATATTCAAAATATAATAATAATTATGTAAACACATAATTGATGATGTATTAAAATGATATTTAGATAATTAAAAAGATTAATTTATATAGTTTAAGGATATTATTGTGATTTAACTAAAACTTGAGCTTGAAAGCAATTATACTTCCAAACATTCAAACTTTATCTTATATTAGCTTTTGACTTCTATTAGCTTTTGACTTCTATTTCCAAACACTCAATACTTTAACTTTTCATTAGCTTCAAAATAATCACTAAAAGAATTACTTTTAAATAAACGAAAATTCTCCCAAATACTTCCTTAGTAGCTAGTAACTATTACAACAATTGTAGTAGTTACTAGCTTCTACAACAGTTACTAACTTCTATAATTGTAAAAGTTATAAAAATTGGTGACTGTTGTTGAAGTTATAGCAACTACTTGCTACTAAAGGAGTGTTTAATAGAACTTTTACTAAGTATTTCTTAGATTCTTGCTGTATGGAAATACTTTGAGTATTTGTGAATGCTAAATTCTATTTCAGCTTTTATAACTTTTACTCAAAAGTTAAAAGTAAAAATTTGATGTTTTTATTTGTTTCTGCCTTTTTGTTCATGCTCTAAAATTAAACATTGACATTTATGTCTTTAATCATGGCCACCACACTTTTGACGTTTATGACTTGTTCAATCATATTTTATTATAAACATTTATTTTTAAAATAATATTTTATATTTTTATATAATTTGTTTCCAGAATTTTTATACATATTTTTATGCATTTATATAAATTTTGTTAATTATATATATATATATATATAACATTCATGTTATAAAAAAATTGATATAATATTCAAAATATAATTATAATTATATAAACATATTATTATTAGAGGTATATCAAAATTATATTTAGATAATTAAAAAGATTAATTTATATAGTTTAAGGATATTATTGTTATTTAATTAAAAATTAAACTCGAAAGTAATTATTCATCAAACACTTAAATTTTCTCTTGTATTAGTTTTTTATTTTTATTTCCAAACACTCTATACTCTAACTTCTCACTAACTTTAAATAATCTCTATAAGAATCTCTTTTAAATAAGTAAAAGCTCTCCCGAATACTCCCTAACACTCTATTTGGATGGGGTGAGTAAAGGTTCATTAACGGAAAGGAAAGGGAAGGAAAGAAAGGGGAACTTTCTTATACCCCAAATCGGGGTGTAAGAAAATAAGTCATTTGAGGGGTAAGTGGTAGTAAAGGGGCCACAGGTCGTATTTTTCCTAGGGCTAGTTCAAGTTGTTTGATTCGTGTTTTGAGTTTATGTATCGTTGATAATTTTGGGGTTCAAATGAAATTTGGGTTTGGTTTCAAATAAAAATGTAAACGCAATGAAAAGAAGTAAAATCAACTAAACAAACTTAAACTAGGTATAGCAATTAAGGACTCAACCAAAGCAATCAAATTTTGGAAGACAATTATGAAATCAGATGCAAATCTAATGCCAAACAATTTAATCAACAAAGTAGCTGGGGTTTCGATTGAAACTAATGTAAAACCTTAAACTCACTACAATATTGGAAACCAAACTTCAAAAGATGTAACCAACAGAAATTTGCAGAATTTGAAACTAAATGTTTGCTGAATAAGAAACTGCTATGCCACAATTGAACTTCAATCGAATACGGGAATGGATAACACAGGCTTAGGAATTGAGCAAGCTTAAACTTAAATGCAGAAGGGCAGAAACTAGATTTCAAATTCAATTCAGAAAAGAGTTTAAATGCAAGATTGAATGCAGAAATTCAAACAAACTAATGCCAAGAAGAAGAAACTATTGTACCAAAAGCTAAACTAACTGCAGGGATTAAAGCTGATCAATTCGGCTAGAAAGCTAAGCTATCAATGAAGTTGGCAGCAAGGATGAATGAAAAATGCTGAAACTCGAAACTGATAGGAGTAAATTTGATTCAAAACTGAAATGCATAAATTCAGACCCTATATGCAAAATTGAAATGCAGCAGCTAATTGGATGCGAAATCAAACTAAACAATTGAAATCATATGCTCAAATCTAGCTTCAGAAAGGCTATGTCTACTGGCACAAATTATAGAAAGTATAACCGAACCTTGCAGAAGATAAAACTGAATACTTGCAGAAATGTATTGATGCGCAACAATGGAAATCTCGTGTCGAAATTGAATTCTAATGCTTTAAAATGAAACAAGCTACAATCTAACTTCAAAAGATAAAATTGAATCTAGCTAGATGCGAAATTCGAGAGCTAATGCAAAGAACTGATACAGAAAAGAAGGGATGATACGCAGAAAACAGGATTGATACCCAATGCAGAATTGATTCAAGCATAAGCAAGCTGACATAACTGCAATTGTTTACTAATTAAGCAATCTAACTAATTACTTTGCAGAATCTAATCTACTGAAGAAAGAAACATTTCAGAAAATGAACTTAAACAGCTGATACGGAAATTCAGACTGAATGTTGCGGCAGAAATGAAATTACAGCTACTGAACAGAAATTAACTAAAAAAATTAATCCTCAATCACTCCCTTGTCTCAAGACTTCCTTGCCGTCACACAAGAGCAAGCCAAGAACCCCTTCAACTCGCAAATCACTGGAAAAATAGCTCCAATTTCATATCTGCTCACAGATTTCAATCGGCTGGAAAAAACCAATTCGATCTCTTTGATCTGGCGATGAAAGAATGCTATAAAGATTGGGTGATGATCAGAGTGCTCCAAAGACCCTCCAGATTGCTCCGATTGAAGAAAACAGCACAAAATCGTGATCAAATTGATCAGAAATCAGAAACTGATGAAACCCTCACTCAGCCCCTGTTCTGATGCAAATCTGAGCTAGAACTTCCATTGAAGCCTCTTCCAATAATCCAGATCTTGCTCCAAGGTGATGATCGAGTTGGCCACGCCTTCAGATGGAAGAAATCGCAAGAGAAAATGAAGAAACGCAAGAACTAAGCTGGAAATGGCGAAGACGCGACACGAGATCTAAATAGGGGATCAGTTTAAGTAGTTAAACAGTGGACGGCTGAGATCACTTCACTTCCATCCAACGGTTGATCTTCTTCCGATTTGGCTCAAACTTCCCAGATCTTGATCAAGGGTCAGGATCATCCTCAGGGTAGCTCGGATCTGCCAGATTTGTACCGGATGGCTCAGATTAAGTTGATCTTTGAATGGATGGTCTAGATCCCTCTGATCTTGATCCAACAGCTAGATGATCTCCGATTGGGCTGAAACCTTCAGATCTTGATCCAAGTGCTTGATCAACCTTAACCCCAGCTCGGATTGATCAGAAGTTCTCAGATGGCCAAGATCTAACCGTTTTTGTATCGGACGGTCCAAATTAGTCAACGCTTGATCACTTGATCCAGTCCACTTTTGACTCAACTTTGACCCCAACATGATCTAGGTCCATGATCCTTCCAAGCCTACAAAAGTAGATCAAAAATTTAGTGACAAAACAACTCAAATATATCAAAATTTGCAATTAGGTCCAAAAAGAATATAAATCCTAAAACCTAGGGTAAATCCACAATTACGCAAGTAAAATATGGGTCAAACATGGATTTAAGCATCTGAATTAATTAATAAAATGATACTTATCAACTCCCCCACACTTAGCTTGAGCGTCTCGCGAAACGTACTAAATATGTATCCCCTAGCTTTTCTCATACATAAGTAGAAGCAATTGAAAAGAAATTACCTAGGATTGTTAATACTCAAAAATCTAAGCTCTATGGATTAGTATCTTGTCCTTAAATCAACAACTTAGCAATTTCAACCTTCATGATTCATTGAGATGAATTTCACTCACTAAACCTCTCAAGGGAAATTTTTGATGGCTCTCTTCCTAAGTTCTAAGTACATGATGAAAATGGAGCTCACTCATACACACATGCTTTTTGCACTACCATAGGCTTGCTTGTTATCTTCTCTCCACCATTATTCATGATTTAGATCTACATCTACAGAAAATCATCAAACAAAAGAAAGATATATGAAATGGTAAAAATGAAGTAAAAGCCAAGTAAATAGCAAATTTGAATGAGTGGAAGACTTGAATGCCCAAGGATATTTTTGATGCACTTTGCCCTCCTTTCAGTCCATATAATGAAATCAAAAGTGTGATGGAGTAAAGCTTTGGCATTGCTCTTCAACAATTTGATGAAAAGACCACATCAACTCCTTTGTGCCAACTTCACTCTTGCGTGCCAACCTTGATTTTTTTCTGTTTTTTTTTCTTTCTCTAGTGAAATCAGAATGATGGTGGAACAAATCTTCGATTTGGATGAGATTATCTTCTCTAATTGCATGGTGTCGAAACTCAATGGTGTGCCACTTGGTTTCTTTTGTTTTTTTTTCAAACTGTTTTCTCTTTTTCTTTTTTTTTCTGCTCTCCAATCTTCTAATGGAGCTCATTCGGATCAACATTCATATCAGAGAGCTTGAGACATCAAATAGCAATTAGAAACAAAAATTTTATGCTCCACATATAACCTTCACTACTCTTGCAACTCCCTTTTGATACACATCACTTCAAGTTGGCACACTCTATCACTTTGTTTTTTTTTTTCTGTTTCAATTTCAGCTCCACTGCAGTTCATTTCAGAATTCCGAACCATCAAGCCCTTCATCCTTACAGTTCCCTGATTTCTTATTCAGCAATCAACATCACTAGTAGTGGAGAAATTACTTACTTACTTCACTTGAGACCATGGCACTACACAACTTAAGTTCTATCATCCCAACTGATTTCTTTTCCTTTTCAATACAGATTCCACAGCAGCCCTTCAATTGTTTCAGCACATTGCAATTTCTCACTTCCAGTCTTTCCAGATTTATTCATATTTTCACAACATCTTCTTCCACTTAATGGCTTGATACTTTGCTTTCTTTTTTTCTACTCATTTCTTTTCCACTTGGCTCAGTTTTTCTTCCTTCTTCAACTGAATCAAACTTGGCACAGAATTCCTGCATTAGTTTCAGGTTAACATAGCTGCCACTCATCCTCTAGCATAATAGCCGAATATGCTCCATAGCATTTTGATACATCTTCTTCATTTCCGTGCCCTTTTCTTTTCTCCATTACAGATTTTTTATATATGCCACTTGGATCTTTGAAATGTAATAAGAATCTAGATGCTCCAATTGGTTCCATCCTTAACCTCTTCTTTTTGCTCATTCTTGACACCTAATTCCACTCAACTTGGCACATGAAATTGCAAAATTTTTATTTCAAAAGAAGTGCATCCTTGATAAAAATTGATTCCAAATCACTAACCACTCCCCCACACTTAATCTTTTGTCCGTCTCGGGCAAAATAACATCAAAGAACATCCCCAAACAGACAAGTCCCTATAAAAACATGGTTAAGAGTAGAAGATAAGGAAAGAAAAATAGAATGACATGATTATTTGCCAAAAATTGATATAGAAAGGAAAACAAATTGATTAGCCTCTATAGGTGTGATCCAATCATTGAAATATGAATTTGAAAGAACCTAAGCAAGTTCTAGAGTGCAATCACATGTATGTATCACAAAAATAAGGCTAATCCTCACTAGGTACAAATAATTCATCTCAAGTCCTCAATCAAGAATCCATGGCCAAGTAGTACTCAAGCATCCAAGATTTCATCCATGAGCTCAAATCTAAAGTTTTAACAACCAAATTTAATTTATTTTCAAAAGACTCTAAAATGTCATAAAGATAACCTAAAGGGATACATTTATTCCTATTCATCAAGAAAAAAATGCCAAAAGAAACAACATGGTATTTACAATGTCTATTTATTCATCTTACTTTATTCAAGCATTTATTAACAAAGACTCTTTTAAAAGAAAATTCTACTTCTTAAAAACATAAAAATGAAACATGCAATGAAAGAAAATATAAGAAAGAACAAACTCCCCTTTATTTCTGGCGGTCGGAGTCTATCAAGAAATAATCTCCATCGTGGTAGTGAGGAGTAGGGGTAGCTGAAAAAATTTCCTTCATTTGCTCAATTTTATTTTGCATTACTCTCCCACACTTAAACTTGACAGCAAAATGTTCAGGTGGTCGGTAACGATTAATGTTCAACATCCATTTTAGAGGTGGAGTGCTATGAGTCAAAGTAAGATCATCTCCTCCCTCTTTATTCTTTTTGGAAAACCTTCCAGGGGGTTGAAGACTGTCTAGATGGAGTACCCACTCAAGAAATCTCTGGGACCCTGCAAAACCATGTAAAACCTTTCTCATGCGTGTAGGGTAAGGTAAAAGTGTAATATCATCAATCTCTACATAAAATGTATCCAAAAATACATCGCATCCAATAAAATCAATATTTGGTACCTTAGTGAATTTTTCACAAGCAGTTTCTACATAAGGTGTATCAAAAAATGTCTCACAGTCAATAAAATCAATCTCTGGTACCTCCATAAGTTTTTCGCACTCAATTTCAGCATAAGAAATAGCAAGAAATTCTTCACAATAAATAACTTCAATTTCAGGCTCTTCTAAAAAATTTTCACAATCAATTTTAGCATAATCTGTCTCAAGAATATCATAGCTATGAATAAAATCAAGCCTGGGTACCTCTAAAGAATTTCGATAATTATTTTTCACAAATGATGTATCAATATATGCTTCACGTGCAATTCTAGACATCTCCCTGAAATTTTCTAAAGGAAAAGAAGAAATACTTACCTGATCGTGCTGAAAAATGTCTGTTGGTTCTACAAGAAATACCTCCATCTCAGGCTCAAATTCTGGTGGACATTCAACTGGAATAGGTGATCCTTGGGTACTTGCTCCCATCATGCAAGTCCCTACACTTTCTGGAAATGGTGGTGGTCCCTGGGGCTCTGTGTAATCCCCTACACCTGTAGAATCATCTCCTGTGCATGCCTCCTTAGTAATACCTGCAACAACCTTATTAAAAAGATTAGGACTATCAATAGTAGTATCATCACAAAATATAAAATAAGAAAAATCTGGTAAAGCTTCATTTTTGAAATCAAGGCTGTCGCATGCCTTTCCATCTATCTCCTCAGCTTCCTCTGAAATCAAAGCTCCTCCCACTATGTCAAATGCACCATCATCAGTAATGAATTGTGCCTCAACGGTCTCCTTTGCGGTGTCTATGCTCATAATAGAGTGATCTCCCCTAGGGTCCTTCATTGCATCGAAAATACTAAACTGGACTATTGTGTCTCCCACCTCCATCGAAAGTGTGCCAACATATACATCAATTTTTGTTCTAGCAGTCTTCAGAAAAGGCCTTCCAAGGATAAGTGGGGATCTACGTGCAAGATACTCTCCTTCCATGTCTAGAATGTAGAAGTCTGCAGGGAAAATCAACTCTTTTACTTTTACCAAAACATCTTCAATAACTCCTGCCGTGCGGGTCTGGCTTCTATCTGCTAGCTGAATCACAACTCTAGTGGACTGTAGAGGGCCAATGCCAAGCATCTGGAAGACCGTCCTGGGCATGACATTAATGGAAGCTCCTAAATCCAGCATGACATCATGTAGCGTGGTGCTCCCTATCTCATAAGATACAGTAAACATGCCAGGGTCTTCACATTTCTGAGGTATGACATGGATGAGTGATGAAACATTTTTCCCCATGCTGACCAACTCATTTTCCTTAAGCTTCTTCTTGTGAACACATAGATCTTTCAGGAACTTCGCATATTTAGGAATCTGTTTAATCATGGTCAACAAGGGTACATTAACTTCTACTTTGCTAAAAAGTTTAACCAGCTCATTGTACTCTTTGGTTTTCTCCTCCTCCACTTATCTTTTGGCTTGAGATTTCCGCTGTGGAAAGGGCAATGACACCCTAATTTCTTCCTCTTGAACCGAAGATGAAGGAGCTGATTTGTGAGCTGCTGCCCCACTTGAAGTAGTTGCTGTAAAATCTGTTTCGGGGCTGATTTGTGCTTCATTTTCCACCAAAATTATAGGATTGCTTGATGAGGGAGTTGAGCACGGGCTAGGGGTGGAATCAACTGATTTTGAAATGATTTCGGGGCTGATCAGTGCTGGAAATGAAGGTGCTGCCCTGTTTTCAGAAAATTCAGCTCTTGGACTATTTTGAGTTGATGCAACCTTTCCACTCTTCAAATAAATAGCACTAACATTTCCCTTTGGATTGGGAACCGCTTGAGAAGGTAGTCGGCATGATCCTTGAGCTTTATTTTGATTTATTTCACTAGCCATTTGCCCCATTTGCCTCTCGAGGTTTTGTATGGTGGCAAAAATATTACCCTGCTGTGATTGTTGGAATTGGGGTTGTTGGGGCTGAAAAGATGACTGAAATTGCTGTTGATATGGCTGATAATTTGGCTAGAATGTTGAGGAAATTTGTTGAGAATTATAACCTTGAAAACTCTGATTTTGAAATGGAACTTGTTGTGGTGAGGGCTGAAATTGAGTGGGTTGAAATCCTTGATTTTGAGGCTGAAAACTTTGATTCCAAGGCTGGAAATTTTGCTACGGTTGTTGGGATGGCTGCTGTATAGGTTGATATTGCTGTGGGTAATTCAAATTCCCTTGGAAACTTTGATGATTCCCTTGAAACGGTTGCTGGAAATTCTGAAATGTAGACTGGAAAGGCTGATTTTGGGGCTGAATTTGCAGATTTTGGGGTTGAAGTTGCTGTGGCTACTGGAAACTTTGTTGAGCCTGCTGAAATGGTTGTTGTTGTGGGCCTTGTTGGTAAAAAGAATTCCCGTACCTCATATTTGGATGATCCCTCCAACCGGGGTTGTAAGTAGACGAATAAAGGTTGTTTCTGGCTTGAAATTGTCCCCTAACCAATGCCGCTAGTGACTCATCTTGTTGGAGGTTGGGACATGAATCTGAATTGTGTTCATGGCTAGAGCAAATACCACATACACTCATCACCACTTGACTTGGTTGTGGAGGTACCGAAAGAGTTGAATTTTTACTTGCAATATTGAGACTCATTTGCTTAACCGCTGATGCGAGCTCTACCAATGCATTCTTAATCTCCTTCTGATCATTAGAAACCACCTGAACTTCACTAACTCCTCTAGTAGACAAGGCTCTGCTTCCGAACTATTGTGAATTCTCAGCCATATTTGAAATGAGCTCCCTAGCTTGATTTGGCGTTTTGTTGACTAAGGCCCCTCCAGCTGCAGCATCTATCATGATCCTATCCATCTGTAATAGTCCCTCATAAAAGTACTGGATGAGGAGTTGCTCACTAATTTGATGCTGGGGGCAACTGGAGCAAAGCTTGTTGAATCTCTCCCAGTAGTCATAGAGTGTCTCACCCACCACTTGCTGAATGCCACAAATACTTTTTCTGATGATTGCAGTTCTGGAGGCTGGGAAATATTTTTCAAGAAATGTCTTCTTCATGGAAATCCAGCTAGACACGTGCCCAGTAGGTAAATAGTAAAACCAGTCCTTAGCTGCTCCAGTCAAAGAAAAGGAAAAAACCCTCAACTTGATATCTTCTTCTGAAATACCCTGAGGCTACATAGTGGAGCAAACAACATGAAATTCATGCAGGTGTCTATTTGGATCTTCTCCAGATAATCCTTGAAACTTTGGCAACAAATGGATGAGTCCAGATCTAAGCTCAAAATCTCCATCCAGCTCTGGATAAGAAATGCTGGAATACTGAAATGTAGCATCTGGTGCTGCGAGTTCTTTCATGGTCTTCTGGTGGTCTGCCATCTGATCAACTGAATAGGCTGAAATAGACTGAGTAGGAATAATACCAAATCCCTCTGAAACACTGAGCTGACTCCTCCTAGCTCTGAAAGTCCTCTCAATCTCAGGGTCAAAGTCCTCAAGATCACCACCTATAGACCTGGTCATAAAATCAAAAATAAATCGCAGTACAAGTATATAGAAGGATGAAACAAATAAAATCAGATCACAAGATATAGTAGTAAGTGCAGAAATAGATCAAGAAAAATATGAAATGAGTGCACAAGCAAAAATCAAACAACTCAACTAATATGTTCCCCGGCAACGGCGCCAAAAATTTGATGGACCCAAAAGAGCTGTCACGAAAGTGGGTCTCAAATTTAGATATTTATAAGCTGGAAACCCTTTTTACAATCAAAGAATAAAATGGTAGTAAAGGGGCCACAGGGCGTATTTTTCCTAGGGCTAGTTCAAGTTGTTTGATTCGTGTTTTGAGTTTATGTATCGTTGATAATTTTGGGTTTCAAATGAAATTTGGGTTTGGTTTCAAATAAAAATGTAAACGCAATGAAAAGAAGTAAAATCAACTAAACAAACTTAAACTAGGTATAGCAATTAAGGACTCAACCAAAGCAATCAAATTTTGGAAGACAATTATGAAATCAGATGCAAATCTAATGCCAAACAATTTAATCAACAAAGTGGCTGGGGTTTCGATTGAAACTAATGTAAAACCTTAAACTCACTGCAATATTGGAAACCAAACTTCAAAAGATGTAACCAACAGAAATTTGCAGAATTTGAAACTAAATGTTTGCTGAATAAGAAACTAAATGTTTGCTGAATAAGAAACTGCTATGCCATAATTGAACTTCAATCGAATACGGGAATGGATAACACGAGCTTAGGAATTGAGCAAGCTTAAACTTAAATGCAGAAGGGCAGAAACTAGATTTCAAATTCAATTCAGAAAAGAGTTTAAATGCAAGATTGAATGCAGAAATTCAAACAAACTAATGCCAAGAAGAAGAAACTATTGTACCAAAAGCTAAACTAACTGCAGGGATTAAAGCTGATCAATTCGGCTAGAAAGCTAAGCTATCAATGAAGTTGGCAGCAAGGATGAATGAAAAATGCTGAAACTCGAAACTGATAGGAGTAAATTTGATTCAAAACTAAAATGCATAAATTCAGACCCTATATGTAGAATTGAAATGCAGCAGCTAATTGGATGCGAAATCAAACTAAACAATTGAAATCATATGCTCAAATCTAGCTTCAGAAAGGCTATGTCTGCTGGCACAAATTACAGAAAGTATAACTGAACCTTGCAGAAGATAAAACTGAATACTTGCAGAAATGTATTGATGCGCAACAATGGAAATCTCGTGTCGAAATTGAATTCTAATGCTTTAAAATGAAATAAGCTACAATCTAACTTCAAAAGATAAAACTGAATCTAGCTAGATGCGAAATTCGAGAGCTAATGCAAAGAACTGATACAGAAAAGAAGGGATGATACGCAGAAAACAGGATTGATACCCAATGCAGAATTGATTCAAGCATAAGCAAGCTGACATAACTGCAATTGTTTACTAATTAAGCAATCTAACTAATTACTTTGCAGAATCTAATCTACTGAAGAAAGAAACATTTCAGAAAATGAACTTAAACAGCTGATACGGAAATTCAGACTGAATGTTGCGGCAGAAATGAAATTACAGCTACTGAACAGAAATTAACTAAAAAAATTAATCCTCAATCACTCCCTTGTCTCAAGACTTCCTTGTCGTCACACAAGAGCAAGCCAAGAACCCCTTTAACTCGCAAATCACTGGAAAATAGCTCCAATTTCAGATCTGCTCACAGATTTCAATCGGCTGGAAAAAACCAATTCGATCTCTTTGATCTGGCGATGAAAGAATGCTATGAAGATTGGGTGATGATCAGAGTGCTCCAGAGACCCTCCAGATTGCTCCGATTGAAGAAAACAACACAAAATCGCGATCAAATTGATCAGAAATCAGAAACTGATGAAACCCTCACTCAGCCCCTGTTCCGATGCAAATCTGAGCTAGAACTTCCATTGAAGCCTCTTCCAATAATCCAGATCTTGCTCCAAGGTGATGATCGAGTTGGCCACTCCTTCAGATGGAAGAAATCGCAAGAGAAAATGAAGAAACGCAAGAACTGAGCTGGAAATGGCGAAGACGCGACACGAGATCTGAACAGGGGATCAGTTTAAGTAGTTAAACAGTGGATGGCTGAGATCACTTCACTTCCATCCAACGGCTGATCTTCTTCCGATTTGGCTCAAACTTCCCAGATCTTGATCAAGGGTCAGGATCATCCTCGGGGTAGCTCGGATCTGCCAGATTTGCACCGGATGGCTCAGATCAAGTTGATCTTTGAATGGATGGTCTAGATCCCTCTGATCTTGATCCAACGGCTAGATGATCTCCGATTGGGCTGAAACCTTCAGATCTTGATCCAAGTGCTTGATCAACCTTAACCCCAGCTCGGATTGATCAGAAGTTCTCAGATGGCCTAGATCTAACCGTTTTTGTATCGGACGGTCCAAATTAGTCAACGCTTGATCACTTGATCCAGTCCACTTTTGACTCAACTTTGACCCCAACATGATCTAGGTCCATGATCCTTCCAAGCCTACAAAAGTAGATCAAAAATTTAGTGACAAAACAACTCAAATATATCAAAATTTACAATTAGGTCCAAAAAGAATATAAATCCTAGAACCTAGGGTAAATCCACAATTACGCAAGTAAAATATGGGTCAAACATGGATTTAAGCATCTGAATTAATCAATAAAATGATACTTATTAGTAAGAGAGGATAAAAGTTTTCCTTCTCTTCCCTCACCCTCTTCCTTCACCTCCTTCCCAAACAAAAGAAAACGTTACCTTTCTATTACTTACACTTCCCTTACATCCTCTCAAACAGACCATAAGTGTAGCTGCTACAATTATAGTTAGTAGCTGCTACAACTATACAATATAGTATAGCAACTACCAATATACTAGCTACAATTGTAGCAGTTATTAGCTGCTAAATTGTAACAGTTAGTATTTGCTATAGCTATTGTATAATTGTAGCAACTAATAATAATTGTAATAGCTACTAATGTACTAGCTGTAGTAGCTATTACTGTTGTTCGATGCCCTGGAATTATGATGCAGCGGTAGGGTGATTAGTCACTATCTCAGGTATCCGTGGTTCGATCCCTAGCTATGACATATTTTATAGGAACTTTTCCTCCAAATGGGGCACGAACCCTGGGATGTTGAGCTACCCACCGCGAGCACTTCCCGATTTACCTTGGTGATCGATGAGAAATTTTTGTGGGGTCAGGCCGATCACCCTAGGTCGTTTGCTTTCAACATTTTTATTACTGTTGTTAGATAAAAAACGTTGGTTTTTAAAAATTAGAAATTAGATGTTAAGGACATTACTATCCGCTACAAAATTGTAATAGCTACACAATCTTGATATTAGTTTTTAAAAATTAAACCACGGTGATATAATTAAAGGAAAAAGAATTAAGAATTTTAGAGAAAAAAGATAAAAAGTTATGCATATAAATGAAAGAGGGAAAAAAATTGTTATATGAAAATGAGAGATTAAAAAAAATTAGATTCTGATCGTGTTAGATTCTCCACACATGATGTCGTCTACGATTATATATATATAAACTTCAGTATATGAAAATAAATTTTATTATAGGTAAAAAAAAGTAGAGTTGTTCGACCAAATCTACTATGTAAGAATCAACTACATTATATTTATTTCTGTAAGAATCCACTATGCTCTACCAAATCAAATGTTATGGTTTAAGATTATAATAGATTGGATTGACAATTGTGGGAACGAACAGAGTTGTTCGAGCCGGGTCGGACCGGACCCAAATGGCTCGACCTCTTTCCAAACCAAATCTCATTCAATAAAAAAGGGGATCGAATAAAACGCTTGCGGCCCCTTGCTCTCGCTTCTTCTACGCCTTCGCCTTCTCTTCCTCCGCGCGCAGGCCCTCTTCTCTTCGTCTCGATCTCCCCCAATTGCTGTAGCGTCCGACATGCTCTTTCCGCATGAGATCAATTGATGACTCAACACAAGAGGCCCTTATCTGGCAGCAGAAGCATCGGCGGCGGCGGCGGAACCACCACGAACAGCAACCACAGTAGCAGAGCAACCTGCAGCGCCACTCCGGTTTCTCCCGACTGCGCTAAACCCATGAAGAAAGCTAAATCCCAGCAGGTCGCAGCCTGCTCCTTGGACCAGGAGAAAAACGGCCTCCAACGCCACTTTGGCACCGACGTGCCTCCACGACCTGCGGAGGAGGAAGACTCGATGCTCGTAGACCAGGAGGAGCTCAAAACGGGGACTTCATCACCTGTTTCTATCATGGGGGTCGCTTCCAATCTATCTAGGAAGAAGGCTACACCTCCCCAGCCGCCGACTACCAAGAAGCTCGTCATCAAGTCATTCAAAAGTATGCACCTTTCGTCTGTATATAGTTTGACAGCACTTTGGATAGTCTTTGGCTGGTTTCTGGGACTTGAATTTTAGCCTACAACCAACTATCCATTTATCGGCAAAAAACTGATTCATCGTCTAATTTTATTTAAATTCTCGCTATTATCAATGATTCCCTCTCAAAGCGAAGGAGGATATTGGAACTGTGACTTATGATTGATTCACTATGCAAATGCCAACCCTAACTGATCTTCAATCGACCTTGCTGGGTGCTGATCTACCAGGCTTATCCAACCAGACCCGATGCTCTTCCAAAACTAGCTATTAGGTATCCTACTAACAAGACCTGGTGTTCCTAATCTGATGCTCCAGAAGCCGATATGTGAGCCTTTGATCTGATAAATATGTGCATTTGCTAAAATTCTAGACTATTTGGTTCATAAAAGAAAGGGTAGAGCCGTTTCATGTAGTTCTTTGTAGAGGAATGCAATGTATTAGACCAATGTGTTCGTGTCTTCATATTTGGTTTTGATGAAAATTATGATAAACTAATAATTCATACTTGAGGTGTATTTGTTGGAGACTTGGAGAATATCTAAAGATCGTAAAATATTACTTCAACCAATTCAAAAAGACACCATAGTTTTGATGATGTAATATTATTTATATTTTAATGTAAGTTAAGTGCTTTTGTGACTCAAATTCCTATCTGAACCAATTACCAAATTGGGAACACTTTTAATCTTTGGAAGCTTAGTACAAACCTTGGAACACGTACAAGAATTTATGGAAGCAAAAATCTAAAATTGAAACTCATTGTTTGAGTTTTTGTCATTTGGTCACTCACTGACTTCACTCATTTGTCAATCTATCAGGCAGTCAATCAACAAATTTACCTTTTAAAAGTTTAAAAATGATTATATTTTATTCAATTAAGCCTACATCAGCCCTTTAAATCATTGCTATCATTCTTTGTTAATCATTTTGAGTTTTTGGGCTATTCTTTAAATTTTCATAATTCTTGAGAGATTAAGGGATTAAAACCTAATTGACTCTTTTAACTCTAAAAAGTCTTCTTTGGTCCTTAAGCTTTCAAGACCATTGTCAAGTGACCAAGTTGCCCTGGGAGAATAGTATTTTTTTTTTATTCACTAAAATTTTAAGATCCATCCTTTTTTTTCCCTTATTTTTTTTATTACTATCAGTAAACTATAATCTCTTATATTTGGGTATCTGTGTGGACATGAACATGGGGAAAGCTCATTGGTCTCTATTAAAGTCAATCTTTTGCTCAATCCTTTTTTCTGCATTCTTTTTGTGCCTTCCTCTTTTTCTTGTTCTTTGTTTCTCACTTCCATTTCATGTAATTGGTGATTGTGTATCTAACAACCGATGGCATTGAACTATCACATTCATGTTGCACAATGATCCTTAAACTAGTGTTAGAGCGTTACTAAGGAAGAGTAGGAGCAACATAGAAGAAGAAAGAATGTGAGGATCAACAAATTAGACCATAACAACTTTGGTTTCTCATATTTGCAAAGTGATGATTATCTGTTAGAAAAGAAATTAGACTCGTCTTGATTAAGCAAAAGCCAATTTGATGATGGACGAAATTGAGACCCCTAGATAGACAAACACTTGGAGTTGTTGAACTATTGCTCCCCTGCAATATTTCCTGCAACAAGGAGAATATTATACTGAGTCTGATGAACCCCCTGTTGGAGTATATATGAGAACTCATCCCCTTTGTATAAGGTATATTTGGCATGTCACTCATTTGTTCTAAAGATGGTTTAAGGTGCTTTTCTTGCAGGTCTCATCAGCGATTCAACCCACTCACAAAATAGTTGAGTCCAATGGAGATTAGGTTCTATGTTGTGATGCCAAATATTGATCTTTTTTGGGGAAGGAAAAAAAAATATTGAACCAGTTAACATTGAACCTGGGGCGACCGGCCAGCCCCACGGAAGTTTTCCACCAACCGTCAAGGTAAATCGGGAAGCGCTACAAAAAAATATTGATCTTGTAATTGTCCTTGTGGGATAGTTAGGGCTCTACCATGACCATAAGTAATTACTTTGTAACTGGCAAACTAAGGTAATCCTTATCTTGTTCTTAGAGAAGACATACAAATAAGAGAGTTAGGGATGGCATCCAGTTCACCCTTGAATATACATGGAAAAGGAAAGTTGATAAATTGAGAGCAAGATTAGGGAAGATCTTAGTAAAGGAAAGGAGATGGATCTAAGGGTTGAGGAGAAAATCTGAATTGACTAGAGGCAGAAGAAACCATAATAACTAAAAATCAAAATCCGATATAAGATTTTTTGTGAATTGTTAACGTGAGGCTCAAGATACTTTAATTCTTGGTATCAATAGTTCTCTGGAGATGTGGATTACCCATTTTGGTGCATTTTCCTACCTATCTCATGCAAATGAGCTATGATGAACCATGGATATGGTAGTTTTGAGCTATCTGATAGATGTTGAACTTAGTCAATAGTGGGTATAAGCATGTTCAATTTAAGTCTCTGATAGGTTGTTTATTATTTAGACAGGTTCCACTTTAGGTCTCACAATGTAATAGGAATTACTATCTCCATGATCAGTAATTTATAAATTATAACTAGTGTAATACCCGTGCGATGCACGGGAATCTTACACAATTCAAATAACATGTTTAGTGATAATATATATATGTCAATTTTTATTATTAAATGAAAAATTAAAATGAAAAGTAACATGCAAAGATCACATATTCTATGTAACATGCAAAGATCACATGCAAAGATCATATGTCCTATTTGGTTTAGGCGGGAATCATAAGCTCCCTGTGAATGTCATGTCTGCATGCATACTGTAGCAAAAACTGTGTTTTATAGATATTAATAGATTAGTTAAGTAGTTTTATGCCATTAGGTTTTACCTAATGATGTTAAAAATTATGATTTTAGGCCACAATTAATGTGCTATTAGCCCATGTTTACTTAATGTCATTGTCCAACTAGTTAGTGGCATGGAATGGAATGGGGAGCGTGCTAGAAATTTTATTTTGTTTGCTCGTCGACTATACACATCATATCTTACGCAGGCTATGAGCATTTGGTAAGGGTATGAATCCAAGTGGACATGACTACTTTGAAAATGATTGCATATAACCAACATTGCATCAAGTGTCCACTTGACACAAGTATAGGGGGTAGATGAAGAGTTCTAACATCAGAACATATGAATCTTATCTCTACATTTAACTCTATGCTATATACCTTAGCAATGTTAAAATTTCCCAAATCATTTTTAACTACTTAAGTAGGGTTGCTCTATCCCTCACATTTTATTTAAGTGATTTTTTTTCTAATATGTTGTACAGACACTCACTTGGACACATATGTTGAAGCATGATGGAATAAATTTTAAATGAATTGTACTCCTTTGTTCTCATTCCACTTGACTCCTTTACTTATAAAAGCAGGAATGAAACAATCAGATAGTGGATTCAAGTTAAAATTTTATTGTACTATGTCATATCAACACTCTGATGTGGTTTGGCAGATTGTGGTATGCCATGATTTCAGATAAATTCTACTCCTTAATCTCCTTACACTTGTTTATATATAGAAGTAAGACTATTGTGATTAAATAGTCAATTTTAATTAATTAGATACTCAATTAAATTAAAATTTTAGAGGAAAAAGTTACAAATATATAATAAACATTTCAACAAACAAACATTAGTAAACATCATATCATTAGTGGAATTCATCTTGGCATGCTTTGACATGTGTCTAATTGTGTCAAGTGTTAGCGTGATACAAATAAATCAATAATCCTTGTTAGAGGCAACATATACGGCATTGTAGAGATTACTCATATCATTAAATATTGGATTTCATTAAGTTAGCAGACAATCAATTTCGGCTGTGCAAGGTGACAACCCATAATTTTACACAATGATTTGGTCTGTATTAAGTTACTCCTATCTTTCCTTGTAACCCTGCAACTCCATGTTTAGCATTCTCACCTGTCATACTAAATTCTTGTACACTTATTTTCTAATTCACAAACAACTGTAATTATAAAGTATGGTTGGCTTTACAATTGATTTAATTCTTATTCCATATCAAGTGGTATGGTCATCTGATGAAGGACGAATCCAAACCTAACATGACCCCTTTTATTTCAAACAACCATAACTTTTGACTCCGAACTTGGAATCAGGCTCTGTCAGCGGCCGTGTATTTCAGAGATCTACGTTTATTACAGAAAAACCCGTAACCTCCAACTTTCGGACCCAAATTCCACCGTTTATTCCCTCATCCCATCCTCCAAAGTTTTTATTACTATTTTTGGTAAATTTTGTTTTTTTATGGTAATTAGGGTATTTGGTATTCTTGGTAATTATAGGTCATAATTAGTCTATAACAGCGTCCTGTTTATTTTATTTCAACCTTTGCCAAGAGATTTCCTTTTCTGGAAAGATTTCTTTTTTATCTTTGTAAGATTGGAATTGAGGTCTATATATGCGGATTTCTTTCCTTTATTCATCTAGGGTCTAGAGTCTATCTAAATATATGATTAACTGTATGAGGAATTAATCCTCTTTGATAATAGAGTTTTCTAATTTTTTAGTGATTTTTCTTCTTACCTTCTCCTTTAATCTTCCTTCTTGTTAGCCCACAAGATAATCTTTATCCTGTCTGGCGTCAGTTGGTATCAAAGCCACGTGAAGGTCATCGTCAGATCCAATGGCGGGTCATAGTCCCAGTCGCAACAACTGGCAGACTTTGATGGAGGAAGCGAACATTATGGTCGTAACATGTAAGACATAATGATGATTGAAGATTTGTGGAGGCAAGTTGCAGAGTTAATCGTCTAGCAGCGCGAGATCACGAAGATCATGAGGATTCTGATTGCGAATCTGAGTCTTCTTTCGAGAACCCATATCACTAATGTGATACACCTCAGGGACGCCGTGGGCGAGAGGAGCCTATTGGAGACTTCAGATTTTGGGATTTGCCCGAATTTTCTGGTTCGTTGCTAGTAGAGGACTTCATTGACTGGATCAACGAAGTAGAGCGGATCTTCGACTACAAGCAAGTTCCAGATCGAATGAAGATAAAGTTAATTGCCATCAGACTCAAGGGGCAAGCATCAGCATGGTGGGAACAGATGCGACGCTTTCGAGACAAACAAGGTAAATCCCAAATAATTGACAAGAGAATATGAAGGAAATAATGAAGGAACACTGCTTCCCTTCGCCTACACTCAAACTCTGTTCCAGCCATTTCACTTTTGAGTTCGAGATTGGTTGACGAATATACAAATGAGTTTTTTCAGCTGGTGGACCGAAACGATTTATCCAAGACAAAGGAGCGAAAGGTGGCTCGATATTTGGGGGTGTGTGCTTGGCCTTGTAAGATGTCCTCAGTCTTCATTCATTTTCGATCGTGTCAGAGGCCTTTCAGCGTGCACTGGTAGCTAAAAAGCAACAAAATCGGAAACCAGCGGGAAAAGCGACCTGAATAGTCAGTCGACCCTCAAAATTCTTGTCCTTCACAGCAGTAGCCGCCACAACAGCCATCGCAGCGGCCACCCAGTGTGCATTATCTGCCCCTATTGTGTTATACATATAAGGCACACAGAAGAAGGCTTCCTGCATTAATGTTTTATATATAACGCATCAATGCAGGAAGCCTTCTTCTACTGATCCGAAGGGCAAAAACTTGCTGATCGAGGAAGATGTGATAGAAGATACAATCGCAATTGACGTTCATATATATAATGCATCTGACGAAGTGATTTATGGTGATGGTCATGAGACTTTAGTCATTCGTAAGAGTCTGCTGACTCCCAAGGGCGATTCAGGGGATGATTGGTTGAGAACCAATATTTTTCACATTATTTGCATTATTGTGGATAAAGTTTGCAAGGTGATTATCGATAGTGGCAGTTGTGAGATTGTAATATCTGGCGAGGTTGTCCAGAAATTAAAACTGATGACCGTCATCTGAAACCCTATGAGTGTGTTTGGTTGGGGGTTATCCTTGATAACCTTGGTTATCCATATAAGGTTGTCAACAAAAATCTTATTTGGTTTAGATAATCAACGATTCTTAAGTAATGATCCATGCCCGACACGTCAACAAAAGGGACATACAACTCGGAATCCGAAAACCTTGGAAAAGTGGGGTTTTTCTTGATTCTGGGGTCATGAAAATTTTCTTTCCAAAATTATCCTCCAATATTTATCCTTAAGACAAAAATAACCCTCATAATTTATTAAATTCCGGGAGCATCACCGGCAGTCGACGGTCGGCGCCGATGCTACCGTCAGCTTCGACAGTCGGTGCCGGTGTCAGTGTCGCCGTTGGCTGACGAATGTTTTTTTAATTTAATATTTTAATTAAAACTTTAATAAATTAAATAGACTATAATTGTGAAAAACTCAATAAATTTAATTTAAAATTCAATAAAATTATCTAAACAATTCTAAAAAATAAAAAATAATCCAATTTTATTTATATATATATTATTATTATATTTTTTTGATATTTTAATTTTTAGAAATTAAAATAAATACAATCGTCGATCTGATGACTGATATAATTTTTTGTACTTAAATCGAGGGTGCGAACAAGTATATAATATTATCTTGTTTTTTCTATTTTTAATTTAGATAAGCATACAATATCATCATGCTTAAGATTGAACTAAAGGGTAATACAATAAAATATTATACTATGTTATACACTATTATCTCCAAACAAATAGGATTTTATTTGATCACCTAAATTGAACCAAACAATATCAGGTTATGTTTCATTCCTAATAACCTTGGTTATGTGATTACTAAGTAACCACATAACCAAGGTTATACATGATAACTTGAACCAAATCCACCCTACAAGTTATATTAGATGAATAAAGAAAGTGAGGTAATAGTAGACTGCGATGTCTTGTTTCCTTTTCAATTAGCAAATATTTTGATAGTCTTTGGTGTGATGTGGTGGTCATGGTTGTGTGTCATGTATTGTTGGGGCGACCTTAGCAGTATAATCGCAGTGTTGTTCATGATGGGGGAAAAATACATATACCCTTCACATCAAGGGAAAAAAGATTATGTTAGCGCTCCGGGGAAGAAACTAATCCAATTTTGCTAGCTAAAAATACTAATATGTTTTCTAATCCAAGTTTTTAGATGAAGTGGAGCATGTAGTTGTATATGCTTTGCTACCATGCCAGAGCGTTGCTCCTGCCATGGACACTTACCAGCCGAAGTTTAGCAGCTGCTAGCGGATTTTGATGAGCTGATGCTGGAGGATCTTCCTTCTGGGCTACTGCCTATGCGAGATATCCAGCATCAAATTGACCTTGTTCCGGGGTCAAGTTTGCCTGGCCGGCTGTTTATCGCTTTAGCCCTAAGGAAGTTGAAGAATTGATGTGCATTAGGTGGTGGAATTGCATGAAAAATAACGCATCCGAGAGAGCATGAGCCCCCTACTAGTGTCTAAGAAATATGGCTCGTGACGTATGTGTGTTGATAGCAGAGTCATTAACAAGATTATAGTGAAGTATAGGTTTTCAATTCTCTACTTGGATGATATGTTGGATCAGCTATCCGGTTCTAAAGTCTTCTTAAAAATTAACCTTAAAAGTGGATACCACCAGATCAAAATAAGGCTGGTGATGAATGAAAGACGACATTCAAACACAATATGGGCTATGTGAGTGGATGATCATGCCTTTTGGACTGTCCAATAGGCCTAGCACCTTCATGAAGTTTATGCATTAAATCTTGCTGCCATTTATGGAAAGTTTATGGTGGTATACTTTGATGACATCCTCGTTTACAATCTGACATGGAAAGTTTGAAAAGCTGAAGACAAAGTGCTTATTTATCAATATGAAGAAGTGTTCTTTCTTTACTACGTCAATAACTTTTCTTGCTTTATTGTGTCTACTAATGGCATGCACACATATCCAGCAAAGATAGATGCATTCTTGGAGTGACCCTAACCTAATACTTTGCACGATCTCAGGAGTTTCCATGGCTTGGCTTCTTTATACCGTCGGTTCATCAGAAATTTTAGCACTTTAATTGCTCCTGTCACTAAATATCTCAAGGGATGAGATTTCAAGTGGTCTGAAAAAGCGAAGACTAGTTTTCAACTGGTCAAACATAAGATGAGTCAGTCTGACGCCCAGTTGCTTTCTTCAGTGAGAAGCTATCCGGGTCCAAAGGAATTATTCTACGTACGACTTGGAGTTCTATGCTATTGTTCAATCCTTGAAGCATTGGTGACACTACCTAGTACATAAAGAGTTTATCTTGTTTACTAATCATGAAGCACTAAACTATATCAATGGTCAACACAAGCTGAGCAAGCGGCATGCCAAGTGGGTTACTTACAAAATTTCATCTTTACGCTAAGGCACCAAGCTGGAAGTTTGAACCGTGTCGTAAATGTCTTGAGTCGGTGTTCTTCATTCCTCACCACCATGAGTACCAACATTGCAGGCTTTGAGGTTTCCCCAGATATGTATACAGCTGACCCATCATTCGGAAGAATATTCCAGGAGGTACATGATGGTCACTGATATGATTTTAGTTTGCATAATGGATATATATTTTGTAGGTTGCATTTGTGTATTCCAGACTGCCCTCTAAGGCAGCAGATTATGAGCAAACTTTATAATGAGGAGCACTTAGGACGTGATAAGACGTCAGCCCTCATCTCTGTCAATTTCTATTGGTCTAAGTTGACTAGCGATGTGACTCACTTTCTTATGGGCAAAGTTGAACTGTTGCAGCGCCTACCGCCCTCAGACAGATGGACAGACTGAGGTGGTAAATCGAAGTCTGGGTAAGCTTTTGAGGTGTTTGACAGGTACTAAGCCGAAGCAGTGGGATTTGGCGTTATCTCAAGCAGAATTTGCCTACAACAGATCAAGAAACATGACATAGGATTGAGTCCTTTTGAGATTGTCTATGGGCGGAACTCATCTGGGGTTTTGGATTTAACCCCTGTTCCATGTGTGGGTCGATTTAACCCAAAAGCAGATTGGATAGCAGAGCATCTTCGACACATTCATGAGCATGTGAAACTGGCAATTCTGGAGAGCAATACCAAATACAAAACTCGAGTTGACAAAGGTCGTTGACAGGTACTTTTTGAGGTCGGCAATTTTGTTTGGGCTGTTTTAACTCGTGATTGTTTCCCTGTTGGAGAATACAATAAGCTGAAGGATCGGAAGATTGGATCATATGAGATACTTCAGAAGATCAATGACAATACTTATACATTGCGTCTTCCTAGTCATTTGAAGACGTCTAATGTCTTCAACATGAAGCACTTGACTCCGTACTCAGTGGATACTGATGAGGCTACTATGAACTTAAGGGCGAGTTCTTTTTAACCGGAGAAGACTGATGCAGGACGAACCCAAACCCAACATGACCCCTTATATTTCAAATAGCCTTAACTTTTAACTCGGGACTCGAAATCAGGCTCTGTCGACGGTCACGTGTGCATATTTCAGAGATCTACATTTATTACTTGGGAATTCATAACCGTCAATTTTTGGCCCAAATTCCACCGTTTAGGCCCTCATCCAACCTTCCGAAGTTTTTATTACTATTTTTGGTCATTTTTGTTTTTATGGTAATTATGATATTTTTGATATTCTTGGTAATTATCGATCATAATTAGTCCATAACAGTATCCTATTTATTTTCTTTCTACCTCTACGAAAGAGATTTCCTTTTCTGGAAAGTTGTTTTTTCCTTTCTTTGTAAGATAATTGAGGTCCATATATGTAGATTTTTGTCTTTTTTCGTCTAGGGTCTAGAGTTTATATAAATACATGAGGAATTAACCCTCTTTGATAATAGAGTTTTCTATTTTTTTTTGGTGGTTTCTCATCTTGCCTTCTCCAATCTTTCTTCTTATCAGCCCGCAGGATAATCGCTATTTTACTTGGCGTCACCGTCACATAATATGTTAAGATTTATATAAGGGTGTCATAGGTGATACTTGACCTTTTGCTATTATAGCCTCTTAGAAGTTTGTAACTTCAATATTTGGACAAATCTTACATTTGTTCTACCAATATTCATAGAAAGCCAAGATTGCTTATCATTAATAAATATAAACTATTATCAACAGTTACAAATATAACTAAGTTCATTCAATTATAAATCGAAAATTTTCCTAACTAATCGAACCACCGAATTTTTTATAAAAACTGAACAAACTGAACTGATAAGGTTAATTTGGTTGAATTAACTAAGCTTTCGAAGCTTAAATCCGAATCAAGGTTCCAGAATATTTTTTGAGCATACAAACCAAGTAAAATTCTTATACCAAGATAAAAAAAAATCGGTTTTGATCAAAAACAACAGTCCATAAGAATATAACAAATCAAAATAAAATTGATGTACAAATAACATGATCCCTTCAAATACAAAACTAAAGCTACACATGATAAAGCATCAGACCTGCAGCTTTAGGGGAGAGATCTCCAACAGCCTTTGCCATGGGACTTGATGTAGGAAACTAGCAACTGGTCCTCTTTAGTGCACGCTCCTTTGTTGGTGTGCGCCTTCTCGCAGCAAGAAAACCTGCCCATGATTGTTGCGCACAGAAGGAGCAGAGGTGGACACGACAAAGTCGTCGAATCCGACACTGCCCTACCAGGAGGATTGCTAGAGCGAAGCGATACGTCGGTGCTGGTCAATGCCTGGGGCAACCACTACCCTGCGGCCAATCTGCAGACTGCAGGAGGGAGGGTAGGGCAGGGACTTCGACTTTGAGAGGCGAGAGGCGAGAGGCGAGAGGCGAGAGTGACGGAGTGGACGAGAGGGCAGCAAGAGTGACAGAGAAGAGAGGGGAGTCGGGAGAGGAAATAGGTGAGTTGGGAGTCTCGGATGGGCCACGAGAGTCGCGGATTGGATTAAGGAAGTAGGAAATTAGGGATTTTAAAACTTTCAGTTCGGTTTATTCGATTTAATCGGATAAGAAATTTTAAATTGAACCCAAACCGAATAACCCGAAATAATCGATTTATTGAAAAAAAATTGAAATTCTGAACTAATCGAACGAATTTTAAATTTGGTTCGGTCGGTTTGCTCAGTTTAACCGAACTTTTGCTCACCCCTAGCTGCATGCAGCTTCAACTAAATCAAATTTCAAATATTTGAGGTGTGAAACTTCTTATAGAAAGTGTGACTAGGTCACCAAATCTCTATTCTTGCTAGAAGATTGCAACAATTTAGTGGAATAAACAATATAAAAGACAACCCGGTGCACGAAAATTCCGCCAATGCGGGTCTCAGGGAAGGATTGAAGCACATTGAGTCTATTGTATGCAACCTTACCTTGCATTGCAAGAGACTGTTTCAGCGACTTGAACCCGTGACCACAAGGTCACACAACAACAACTTTACTATTGTGCCAAGGCTCCCTTTCTAATGGAATAAATAATATTAAACGATCAAAATCACTGTTATAACATTATCGAATCAAATTATAGAGGAGAGTGAATCTAGAGTGGATTAACTAAAAAGTCAAGAGATTATATCAATAGCAATGCAAAAATTGTGAATTCATATAGAAATGTCAGGTTATACCATATTTATATTGGAAAGTTGAAAAGATGAGAGCAATCACAAAAGTATCACATTATATTATGGTTTTTTCTCCCTCTCAATCCGAGAACTTTTCTCAATAGTGTCTCATACCCTTGACATTCTTAGATCAAAGCATCTGAAGATACCTAGGTACTGAATGTATGTTTTCTCTTTCTCAATAGTGTCTCATACCTTTGACATTCTCAGATCAAAGAATCTGAAGATACCTAGGTACTGAATGTATGTTTTCTCTTTTGCAGAATACATTGTCTCTCTTAAAAAAAATTTACACAGTCAATTGGCTATGCAATTGGTTTGCAAGTAACATGAATATGAGAAATATATGACATTTACCGGCCATCAACTTTTTTTGGAGGCTGGTAAATTTTATAAGAAATTGCCTTTTGTTTGAATAATGACCAAAAATTCTTTGCTGTGAAGTGTCAGTCAGGTTCCTGTAGTTAACAGTTGAAGATGCTTTTGTCAATTTTAATTATTTATACTGATTTGGAATGTTTTCCATAAAAATTCTTAGAAGTTTTTGTTCTCAGAACAGCACTTTGTTATTGCTTGCATTTTCATGTTTTTTAGTTAAACCTTCACTTCCCACAAATTTTGAGGAGGACACATGGGCAACATTGAAGTCTGCTATTACTGCTATATTTTTGAAGAGACCAGATCCTTGCGACCATGAAAAACTCTATCAGGTGGTTTTCCTGATTATTTTTTTGTCTTTCTGGATACAGTTTGTGTTTCCTTTCCTGCTAGAATGACATGTGATTTATTTCTGGCGCTCTGTAGGCTGTCAGCAACCTTTGCTTGCATAAGATGGGAAAGAACCTTTACCAACGAATAAAGGACGAATGTGAATTGCACATTTCTATGGCATTGTCATCATTGGTCGGTCAGAGTCCGGACTTGGTGGTTTTTTTGTCACTGGTAGAGAAATGCTGGCAGGACTTCTGTGACCAGATGTTGACTATACGTGGCATTGCTTTAGTACTTGATAGAACATATGTTATGCAAAGTACATATGTCTGCTCATTGTGGGACATGGGTTTGCAGCTGTTTAGGAAGCATCTCACTTCATCTCAGGAAATAGAGCACAAAGTTGTCACAGGACTTCTGAGGTTGATTGAAAAGGAAAGGTATATTAAGAAAAACAATTTCTTCCTTTTAGGTTTTCCAAAAAACTAATTCAGATAATATGACTTGATTTTATCTGCATTTTTGTTTCTAGTTTCTTGATATTGGACTTCTGAGTTTGCTCGTAATTGCCAAGTGGAATATCCACATTTCTCTCTGTGAAAGCCTATTCCTATTCATCAGCTTGTTACTGAATGCTATCGTCATAATGTTCACTGAATGTAGAAATGGAATGCAGGCCATATTAAGTAAAATTGTGGCGTCTTTTGACTTTTTGATGGACTTGCTGATGTAGAATCGAATTTGCTCAACATGTTAATTATCCCATGCAAAATTTTAAATCAATTATTATCTAATATCTAGTCTTATTCTTAAAAGCTTAATTACAAGGTAAATTGGAAGCAGATTAAAGGTGTAAACACTTCCGAATTCATCCAGACATACATTGAAGTAAAAATAAGTAAAATTCATTATTGATTCAACTATCTAATTAATACACTTTTATGGTTAGAAGTAGAAAATTTAAGTGGGAGGGGATTAAATGAGTAAATGCTCATTTGAATTTATTTCAGGATTCTTTGACATTTGATGAGCCATGTCAAGTATCAACATAATATGGTGCGATAAAATTTTAATGTTGGTGCATGAAGCACTAGATAGTCAAACCTAGTTTTGATATTGGCAAAAGGTTCAAAGTTAAGTTGGGTTGTGATCTAATGATATTGACTGAGTGTGCATATAGCTCAACCAGAAAGTCTTAGTAGGTCAAGTTGATTGGATACTAGGCAAGGCAAAAGTTTTAGTAGATACTAGGCAAAGACAAGAGTCTTCGTAGGTCAAGCTGATTTGAAACTAGGCAAGGGAAAACCCTAGTAGGCCAGCTGGACCGGATACTAGGCAAAAGACTTGCAAATCGAGTACACTAGGCGGGAAGTCTAAATGGGTTTGGAGGATTGGACGTCTAGCAGGTCGATGGGTCTGGAGGACCAGACGTCGAGAGGAAGTCCTAGGGGTCGGAGGAACGGACGCTGAGCTGGAAGTCCAAACAAGTATGAAGGAACGGATGTTTGCAAGTGAGGTAACTTCTCCTTAGAGGAGTAGGTGAGGACACATTCCCTTGAAGGGAACAGTAAGCATTGGTCTGAGCTAGGATTTTACGCGAAATCCAAAAGTCAGGACTAGACAGTCCCAAGATTGTCGAATTGTTTAATATTATATTTATTATGCTTGTTGTGATAACTCTGTGATGCAGGAACTTAAAGTTGAAAGTTGGTCGGAGAAAGGGTCTTCGAGCGCCGGAGTGGATTCAGGCGATCTGAGGTCCAGGCACTTAGAGTGACCCAAACCTAGCCACGCATGTGGCTGAGTTGGCACGGTCTGGTTGGCTGCCCCACGTCATCTTCTAGGCGTCCGGAAGGGATCCAGGCGCCCGTGAAGAGATAAAGGCGACTCGGATAGAGGTTTGCTCAAGTGCAGTCACGACAGCGGTCCAGGCGCTTGGAAGGGATCTAGGCACCCGGAGGTGGATAACTCAGTGATGAAGGTGGATCAGAGGCCTCGGATTGAGGCGTCCTGGGGTGGTCCAGGCGCCTGGAATGGGGGTTATATAAGCATCTTCGACCAGCAGCTCAAAATCAATTATTCTACACAAACGATTTTCGCGTCGCTCCGAAATTCTGCTACGATGTCAAAATGCTACACCACCAACGCTCTACTTCAGATCTTCGTGTTGTTGGTATCATGGAATGAAGTGCCAAGCCGTGCCACTCGGAACAGTTGGTATTTATTATTCTGGTGCGGGAGCGAAACCGCACCGTACGCGAATAAATTTATTGTTATGGTGTGCGTCACCATTTGAACACGAGACGCCTCTGTGCCGCCGGAAGTGTCACGGGACGCTTCTGGCAGCGCATCCCGTCCTGCGACGCTTACGATGCCGCTAGAAGCTTTCGGCTCCGTTGGAAGTGTTGCGGGACGCCTCCACCGGCTCCAGAAACGTCGTGCGACCCCTCCCTTGGCGTTGGAAGCGTCGCAGACGCTTATGGCGCCACACGGGACTGGCATGCGATGTGGTTACTGATACCCAAAAAAAGAAGATTCAATTAATTTAAATAACTCCCAACTGAGATGTGATATTTCGAAGAGGCTTTCATAAATCCTAATTAAATTATTCTAATAAAATATATAAATAATTTTTAAAAATTAATAAATTTTATTAATTGATATTATGAAAATCCTTTTTTATTGTTTTAAATTTTATTTTAAACTTCTAAATTTTTTTTAAAAATTCTAATAAATTAGATTGATATTATGAATTTTTTTACTATTTTAAATATATATTATTTAAATTAATAATTATTTTATATAATTATGATATATCAATTTTAATTCGAGTTATTGATATATCAATTTTTTTAAAATAATATTTAATTATTTTTTCTAACAATATTATGTTGTTCAATTACCGACCTTTTTTGAGCACAATTAGCCTAACTAAGAGATGATCCTCGAGGAAAAATTTTGATCAGACTTGACTTGAAAAGTTGCAGAATCTGGCCTTTGGTCTAGTTTCTTCTCAAATTCATGTTGAGTTTCATGTCTCAATTATTACACGCTTTACAAGATGATTCATATTGCAACAAATAGTATCTTTAAAATATATTCATGCAGTCAAACCAAACTAAAATTTTACAGAAGTTTTGGAATTTGAAATGCCATTGCTTCGAAATCACTTATCTTAAAATCCACTATAGTTTGACTCCACTTCCAAATGCAGGTTTGTTTCTACTCTATTTTCTTAACTTGGTTCTTTTCAAGTTATAACTGGTATTTCTTACTGTTATATCTCAAAAGAGAAACATTACGAAGTGATTAACTCTTGTTTGTAATCGACCGGGACTTGAATTCAAATTAAATTAGATAAGTTGGAATCGAACCAAATTATTTGATTTGGGCTGGTTTGGATAAGTTAGGGTTGAACCAAATTAGATAATTTGGGTTTGGTTCAATTTATTTTTGGTTTATATGGTTTAGGATTTCTAAAGCCTAATTAAAAGATAATGGGTTTGGTTCAATTATACTTTTGGTTCATATGGTTTAGGATTTCCAAGGCTAAATTAGATAATTTGGGTTTGGTTCGATTATATTCTTGGTTCATGTTATAGAATTCCTTTCATCAAATATTACAAGATATAAACCCTATTTATATACAAAGTTACGACCTATTCTAAGAAATAATTAGAATTCTATTCTAGGAAATAAATCAGGATTTTATTCTAAGGACTAATTTATATTTTAGGTAAAATACAAATTAGGATACATCAAATTATCCCTAGCTATATTTACAATATTCTAACACTCCCCCTCAAGCTGGAGAATATAAATCATATGCACCTAGTTTGTTACATATGTAGTCAATTCGGGGTCCTCTAAGTGACTTAGTGAATATATCTGCTAGTTGATCATGTGAGTTGACATAATTAGTAGATATTTCTCTAAATACAACTCTCTCTGACAAAGTGACAGTCGATTTCAATATGCTTTGTCCTCTCATAAAATTTTGGATTTGAGGCGATATGCATGGCGGACTGGTTGCCACATATAAGTGACATTTGTGTAATCTCTTCAAATCTTAGTTCCTGAAGCAACTGTTTGAGCCATATAAGCTCTTGACTGGCTATGACCATAGCTCGATACTCTGCCTCTATACTAGATCTTGCTACAACATTCTACTTTTTGCTTTTCCAAGAAACAAGATTATCTTCGACAAATATACAAAACCTAGAAGTAGATCTATACTCTACTAGATCTTGCTCTGGTTGTCACATATAAGTGACATTTGTGTAATCTCTTCAAATCTTAGTTCCTGAAGCAACTGTTTGAGCCATATAAGCTCTTGACTGGCTATGACCATAGCTCGATATTCTGCCTCTATACTAGATCTTGCTACAACATTCTACTTCTTACTTTTCCAAGAAACAAGATTATCTTCGACAAATATACAAAACCCAGAAGTAGATCTATCAGTGGGAGAACCTGCCCAATTTGCATCAAAATATCCTACGACTCGAGTATGTCATTTGTCTCCGTACAAAAGACCCTTTCCTAGAGCGCCTCTGATATATCGAATAATGTGGATCACAGTATTCCAATATTCCTTGCATAGGGAGTATAGAAACTGACTTACTACACTTACTTCAAATGAGATGTCTGGACAAGTAACAGTAAGATAGCTTAGTTTCCCTACTAATCGCCTGTATCGTTCGAGATCTGGAAGAAGGTCCCCTTGATTTGGCAGGTGCTTGACATTAGGATCCATGGGGTTGTCAACTGTCTTTGAGTTTAACATTCCTGTTTCTTCCAAAATATCGATTGCATACTTCATTTGGGATATGATGATCCCATCTTTGGACTGTGCTACTTCTATCCCAAGAAATATTTGAGTTTGCCAAGATCTTTTGTCTGGAAATATTTGAAAAGATGTTTTACCTGTGAAATTCCGAGATGATCCTACCTGTGATGACAATATCATCAACATAAACCACTAAGTAGATGCAACCAGTAGATGAGTGACAATAAAAGACAGAATGGTCGGCCTCGCTCCGAGTCATGCCAAACTGTTGAATTATAGTACTAAATCTATCGAATCATGCTCTGGGTGACTGCTTAAGGCCATATAAAAATTTCTGCAGCGATATACAAGACCAGAAGACTCCCCCTGAGCAACAAAACATGGAGGTTGCTCCATGTAGACTTCCTCGAGCAGATCACCATGTAAGAAAGCATTTTTGATATCCAATTGATAAAGAGGCCAATGTCGAATCTCATCAATGGACAAGAATAGGTGCACAGAGGACATCTTGGTAACAGGAGAAAAAGGTCCCATAATCCAATCCGAAGATCTGAGTATAGCCCTTAGCGACGAGGCGGGTTTTAAGCCGGTCAACTTTTTCGTCTGGACCAACTTTCACCGTATATACCGATCGACAACCAACAACTGATTTCCCTAGTAGTAGAGGAATGAGGTCCAAGTCCCACTGCTTTGTAAGACACATTTTCGTCGAGCATAGTCTATTTCCATTCTGAATGGGCAAAGACATCACTTGTAGTTTTTGGAAGAGAAACAGACGACAAAGAGGAAAGACAAGAATAATAGGAAGGAGAAAGACGATGATAACTCAAAGAAACATAATGAGGAGAAGGATTACGAGTGGAACGCATACCTTTTCAAAGTGCAATAGGAATATCAGACTCAGGAGATGGGACCGGGGGAAAAGGCGAATGACTTGGCTCCAAAGATGTGTCCACGGCAATGTCAGCGTTGGGCGGCGGCAAAGCAAGACCAGGATGATGCTGATAAACCCGCAATGGAGGAGGAGATGGGGCTGGAGGTCATAGAGAGTCCTCGGAGGGTAAAAGATAGTCACTGGCGTAGGCGTAGGAGTAAACTCAGATGAAGATGCGTTAGACCCAAAAAATGGAACCGAATCAAAGAACGTGACATCAACAGATATGAAGTACCGAGGGAGAGTAGGGGAATAACACTTGTACCCTTTCTAAGACCGTGAGTACCCAAGGAAGACACATTTATGAGACCGGGGAGAGAGTTTGTCAATGTCAGGATCAACGACATGAGCAAAACATATAGAACCAAAGACCCTTGGTGGTAAAGGATGAAGAGATTGATGAGGATAAAGTACATGATGAGGTATTTTACCTAGTAGAGTGGAGGAAGGCATGCGATTGATGAGATAACACGCAGTAAGTACGGCGTCATCCCAAAACCGATGAGGAACATGATAGTAGAAAAGAAGAGTCCGGGTGGTCTCGAGAAGATAACGATTCTTGCATTCTGCAACTCCATTCTGTTGGGGGGTATAAGGACAAGATGTCTATGCAACACACCATGAGATGCCAAGAAGACCCAAAACGGAGTAGATAGATACTCACACGCATTATCACTTTGCAAGGTTCGAAGAGAAATACCAAATTGAGTTTTGATTTCATGGAAAAAAGATTGAAAAATAGAAAACAATTCTGAACGATCCTTCATCAGATATAACCAAGTACAACTGGAAAAATCACCTATAAAAGTAACAAAATATCGAGACCCCAACGTAGAAGAAATACGACTCGGATCTCAGACATCAGAATGAACCAAAGCGAAAGGAGATGTAGCCCGACTCATAGTGCGAGGAGAAAAAGAACTACGAACATGCTTTCCTAATTGACATGACTCACTAGCCAAAGACTCTAAGTGAGAAAGGCTAGGATGTAATGGTTTCAACTTATCAAGACCTGAATATCCTAATTGAGCATGAATAAGAAAAGGAGATGTCCCCGCCGAACCAACAAGAGAGGGCTGGTAAAGCCGATATAGGTCATGAGACTCACATCCGAAGTCAATCATCCTTCCGTACTCCGGCCTGTAAGGAAACAGAAGTTTTAGTAAAAGAGATGACACAATCAAGAACTGAGTAAGTTGACTTATTGACAACAAATTAAAGGGAGCTCCACGAGCATAAAGAACATTATGAATAGGGAGAGACAAGAAGGATGAGCAATACCAACACCCTGGACTGAGTTTGAGAACCATTTGCCAAGGTGACAAAGGGTAAATAACCGGAAGTAGTGAAAGAAGAAAAAAAGATTTATTACTAGTGATATGATGGTGACCCCAGAATCAAGAACCCAGGATCCGAAGATCGAGGTACGAACAAAGAAATTACCAGCGTATGCAATGGCAACAGTGGAATCAGAAGTCTGTCGATCCTCATACTATTTCAAAAGTCGTCATAGGAAGGCGGTGGGGTCGGATCCGATGCAACTGTGAAGCGGAAGTTGAAGAAGTGACAGAACTTTGGACGATCTGAGCAGCACGAGGGGTTCGACCATGTAGACTCCAACATTTATCAATCATGTATCTTAGTCGGTGTCCGTGATGACACCGAGGGGTCCTTTGCCACCCTTATGGGGTGGAGTCTAGTGTTGCTTCGAGAGACCAAAGCTGATGAGTCAACAGAAACGAAGGAGGTAACGTTAAGACTTTGGCAGGGACACGAAGGAGAGTCGCTCAGGTACTGTCCATGGTAGCTTCTGTGGGGCTGCTCAGAATTTGATCACGAACATGAGAATAATATTTGGACAAACCATATAAAGCCAGAGACATAAATTTTTTTTCCCGATTTTCAAGCCCTACAACAAGAGTGGCCGTAGGTGGAAGCAGCTCATTGAAGTCACAAAGAAGGCTAGAGACCGAACCCAGATATGTTGGCATAGAATCCTTAATCTGATGGGCACTGAGGATGTTCATGAGATCTTCACAAATTGATAGAGTCGCCGAGAGGTGTTTGTAAAGAGTTGTTAAGCCTGTGTCCAAACAACTTTGCAAGTTTTGTGAGTGCGGAAGGCATCCCTAAGAGATAGAAGGATTGTGGCTCGGATAATACAACACAAATGAGCGTCAACCTTTTTCCACAGAGGACGATCGGCGACTTGAGCATCCTCTTCGGTTTGGGTGAGATGTGTCTCATAACCCTGTCCAATAAGCCAAAGCTCAATGTGAGAGACCCAAGAGGAGTACTTCTTACCATCCAACTGCTTGGAAAAGAGTGGTGCAGTGATGTGGTTGGTAAAGATTGAGATATCGGCTTTGGAGTACCAGGTAGCCATTGATCAGTTTTTGGTTGTTGAGACGTTGTCGGCGTTAGGAATGGCGCCGGAATACGCACACGACAGAGGAGCCTTCAGCGTTCGACGGAGGAAAGCACACTGCGGAGAACAACACACGACGTGCAACGGTGTGCAGGAAGAAGCCTTCAGCACATTGAAGATGGAGGTCGCGAGCCGAGGAAGAAAAGGGTTGCCTTGCGCGAGCAGGTCGTGGGGAGCGATGCAATCGGGTGTAGAGAGAACGCGATCACGTGTGGAGAGCGATGCGTTGCCGGAGCTTGCGACGCTTGCAAGAGAAGAACACAGCTTCAGCTTCTTGGAGAACAACAGCTTTGGCCTCTGGAGAGAACAACAGCGTCGCGTGCAGGAGAAGAACAACAGCGTTGCGAGGAAGAACAACAACGTCACGTGGAGAGAGGGGAAAAAGAAGTCACGAGAAGGAAAAAAAGAAACGGATCGACATGATTTAGGGCAAAAGAGAATTTTAGGATAAAGAAAAAAAAACTTAAACCTTGTGGTCTGATACCATGTTAAAGAATTTCTTTCATCAAATATTACAAGATATAAATTCTATTTATATTCAAAGTTAGGATCTATTTTAAGAAATAATTAGAACTCTATTTTAGAAAATAAATTAGGATTATGTTCTAAGGACTAATTTATATTTTAGGTAAAATACAAATTAGAATATATCAAATTATCTCTAGCTATATTTACAATATTGTAACAGTTCACATGGTTTAGGGTTTCCAAATATAAATAAGGAGTTTAGTATTAGGGTTTATTCTAAAATGTTTTCTTTATGTCCACCCCCCTTCCTCTCACAATTTCCCTAGTAGCTACCGCTACTCTATTTTTGGTGGAAGCAATTGCTGCCCTTTTCTTGGAAGCCATCGCCATCACTGTGGAAGCATTTTGTTTCCATCTATCCCAAATCGAACCTTTGACTACTAGGGGATAATATGGTATATGAGTTTTAAGAATCAGGAAATTATTTAATTTACCTTCTCTAGATGCGCGGTTATAAGGTAAGCCCCCTTTATCATGATCCTTGTCTCTTTTTTTTGACATTGTAGAGTTGAATCCGTAGTTATATTAATTTATAAGGATTTAGTTATTGAGAGAACATGAAGGTGCTTTGGGGTGATTGTTGAGGATGTAGATATCTTTGATTGAGATGGTTTTTTCCTGCTTAATTCTATTTGATATTTTCCTGTGCATGATTAAAATTGACAAATCATAATTATGAGACTAATCAAATATTATTTTAATATAGAAAATTTTAAAAGAAAATATTGCATAATACAAATGGGGTTAATGCTAAATCTCTTGGTTGATTTAATTTATTTTTAAAAACCTTTTTACACTCTTGCCTTTGTTACCTATCTTTTGAATGGTTTGCCCTTTTATGATCTTCTTGCTTCTTTACACTTATGTACCACTGTTACAAAAACAAATTCTTGGTTTGATAGAAAATGAAAATCTTAGGAAAGTGCTTTAAAGGGATATGAATCACTTTATGAATTTTGAAAAATTTAGATATAAACAAATTAAAATTTAATAACACTGATTGAACTATTTATAAGATAGAGCTTCAGCTCCACCATCCAAAAGAGTTGCGTGACTACATGCATTGTAATGCTTTAGCTCCGCACTCTAAAGGAGTTGTGTGATAGATTGTATTGAATTAACAAAATAAAATTTATTGGCTCCACACTAAAAAGGGACCCTTGAGTCTTTTGTGTGTGTGTTTCCTCACTAGGTGGATTATGGGTCGTTCACCCTATTTTATCTAAGATGCATTTGGTAGATTACGAGTCATTCATCCTATATATGTGTATGTATATATCCATACCTATGATGTATTTTATATTGGATGAATTATAGATCATTCACCCCATATATATACTATACATATTTACTAGGTAGATTGCAGGTCGTTCACCTTTATATATATTTATGATGTACTTCGTATTGGATGGATTGTAGGGTTTTCGCCCTATGTATGTACGATACATTTTGTCGGGTGCATTGTGTGTCGTTCACCCTATATATTCAAATATGATTATGAAGTATTTTGGATGTCGTCTACACACACATATATAATATACAAGAATTTTACCCTACTTACCTTATGGTACTCACCATGTGAGCACTAAATATATTTTGTTTTTTCTTTATTTTTTTAGAGTTTAAGGGTTAGAATTTAGGATTTGAGTTATGGTATTTAAGTTAAAGAAATTTAAAAAAACAAAAAAAATTGCACATGGCCCTCACAAGGTGACCACCATAAGGTAAGTGGGGTATCTCTCTCTCTCTCTCATATATATATATATATATATATATACGCGCGAATTTGATGCGCTCCACGACCACTGGTTGTAATTCTCGACCTAAAGTGAATGCATTCGGGGCACCCAAATCACTTTCGGGTGCCTCGACCACTCAGTCATGGACAAGCGACTTGGACGAGCGGTCGGGTTGCATATCATTCATATATATATATATATATATATATATAGAGAGAGAGAGAGAGAGAGAGAGAAAATGATACCCTGCTCGACACTTCCTGCGCGATCGTGAGTGACATTCAACCCGTAGGTGATCTGACGCGGCCAAAACTCAATTATTTTAACCCTTTTCTGAACTACATGCAACAACTATGCAGTAGCTGCTACAACGTGTAGCAACTACTTGGCAATAGCTGCTACAATTATGTAACAAACTTTTGAAAATTATAACTTTTGACTTGGATATATATATATATATTTGAATCGAAGTTCGTTCAGAGATCTATAATTCAAAAAAAAAAATCGTCTCATTTTGATTTCCAAGTCAAAAGTTATGGTGTTTGAAAGTTTGATACGTCCTATTAGCTGCAACATGTTATACCAGCTATTGTGCAGTAGCTGTTAACGTTGTAGCAGTTGTTCGACAGTAGCTACTACAACTGGTAGCTGCATAACTTTTGACTTTGATATTAGAATAAGATTTTTTTTTTAATTGAAACTCGTTCAAATCTATAATTAAAAAAAAAAGATCGTCTTATTCTGATATTTAAGTCAAAAGTTGTGATCTTTAGAAGTTTACTACGTTGTGGCAGCTATTGTCGAGTAGCTGCTACACGTTGTAGCAACTACAGTAGCTACTACAACTGGTAGCTGCATAACTTTTGACTTTGATATCAGAATAAGATTTTTTTTTAATTGAAACTCGTTAAATCTATAATTAAAAAAAAAAAGATCGTCTTATTCTGATATTTAAGTCAAAAGTTATGGTCTTTAGAAGTTTACTACGTTGTGGCAGCTATTGTCGAGTAGCTGCTACACGTTGTAGCAACTACTGTTGAGTAGTGCTATTAGTTTTTAAAAATCAACACCACAGTGATTGTTGTGTATGTAATCAAATGAGAGAGAAGAGAAAATACTAGTTTAATTTAAGAGGAATGAAAGAAAAGTTGTTGCGTGCAGCTGAGAGAGGGGTTAAAATAATTGAGTTTTGCCCACGTCAAATCACCCACGTTGGATGTCACTCACGATTGCGTAGGAAGCGTCGGGCAGGATATCATATATATAGTGCATCCTTCATTAAATAGTTGGTGGATCATTTGTCGTATATATCATGTATGTATATATGTTTGATTTCCTGAAAAATTAAAAAGGAAATAGTTGAAAAGTCCAGCCTATACTTTAATTATCCTTTTAATTAATTACATAGCATGCATGCGACACTTATTTCTCTACATGACTCTTCCTCTCCCCTAAAAAATCAACATCAACCGCACTTGTAGACTTCTTTCTTTGCGTGACTCTTCCTCTCTCTTAAAAAATCAGCATCAACCTCCCTTCTCAAACGTGAACTCTTCTCTTGCCTACAACATCAACATTGGTTTTTTGGATTTGGCTACACTTTCTTGCTTCAAATTTTGGTAGTTTTTCTCCTTTGTTTTGTCATAACAGCGATATGTTTTTTTCCTCGCAGATTTAAATTGCAAATTAGTTCAGATTTTTTATTATCGGTTTTTTTTGTCACTAGTTGAAATTGTAAATTAGTTCTGAATTTTCTTCTAATGGTTCTGTTTTATTTCCTATCACAAATTCAAATTGTATGAATATTTTGATGATTTAGATATTTGAAGTTTTTTTTTAATTTGAATTATATATATAACGTATTTATCTGTTAGTGAATTTTATATTTACATTATTGTTTCATATTTTATGAACTATAATTTTGTTAGTGAAATATTTTGGTAGAAATTCTTTATATGTTTAAATTGTAAAAGTTTATACCCAAACACTTTACTTGGGTAAGGCGTGCACCTCACCTTGTGCCCCATAGTACCTATGCGCTTTTGAGCACCTCACCTTAGATTACTATGACTGGGCTGCCCTTTTTTTCAAGCCTCTATGTCTAATACCCTGTCCATGTTCTCTGTTGATTCCTTTTTAACTTCTCTGAGGCTTTCTCTAAGCATTATGAGGTAGTAGCATATGTGAAATACATGGTACTGAATTGTTTTGTTAACTAACAAGTTATGAACATATGAGGGTCAAACTCAGAATAAAAAATGTGGATGATTTGAAATTGATATGGTATGTGTTATGCTATCTCTCTCTATCTTAGGTACTTCTAATATTTTATCATTTTCTTTACCATTGTTATGAGTAATTGCATGAGTTAGACCAATGCGCCATTTCAATTTCTTGATTGTTTTCTTTACTACATTCAACTTTGAAAGTAAGCAAATTTAAGATCGTTCATGTTAGTGGATGCCTGTTACATTACTTCATGTATGAGCATAGTATTACAGATTTCTTTTTTTCAAATACATTAGAAAAGTTTTTTTTAAACTTTGGTAAGCATTGTTTAGCAACAACTTTGACACTGGGATAAATAGTTAGTCAATCCAACTTAACATAATATTAGAGCATCAGGAGGCCCTATGTTTGAGCTTCTACCTGTCTCACTAATAATCCTCTAGTCAAATTGAGTTAGGTCTGCATATTGAGTTAAGCCTCTACTCGCCTACTATGTTAACAATATAAAATGTATGGATTGGTCATTTTCTTACCTGTTCAAGGTTTTGGTATAATTTGTCAACTAACCAGCTTAGTTAACAGTATGCTAACATGGTGTTTTTTGAGCTTATATGAACTTGCCTGGGTTGATCATCTAAGAATGGTGAACAAAATTTCTGTGTTTGGCCAGCACAACTGATATCAAACGAGGCTCTTTTCTAATGTTCATAGAATACATTTTAAGTTTAACTAAGTGGATGTTTCTTCTGTGTTGTTATTTTCATTTGAAATTATTTGTTCCTTGTCAGGCAAGGTGAAGCTATTGATAGGACTATCCTAAGTCATCTTTTAAAGATGTTTACTGCACTAGGAATTTACATGGACATCTTTGAGAAACCATTTCTTCTAGGCACTTCTGAATTTTATGCCTCTGAAGGTGTGAAATATATGCAACTGTCAGATGTTCCAGATTATTTGAAACACGTTGATGTAAGATCCTTCCCTGCCATTGGTTTGCCTGCGATATATCTATGCTAGTTTTCATGTTTGATTTTTTAACTATGTTCTGAATCTCCTTTACAAAATTCCAGTTGAGGTTACATGAGGAGCATGAAAGATGTGTGTTATACTTGGATGCAAGTACGAGGAAGCCCCTTGTGGCAACTGCAGAAAAGCAACTTCTTGAACACCATACTTCTGCAATTCTTGACAAGGTGACTTGGTTATGCCTTTTGATGTATTGAACATCACAAAATTGTGTTTGCCTATCTCATTTTGATGGGATCTCATTATTTAGGGATTCACGTTGCTTATGGAAGCAAATCGTATTGATGATCTTCAGAGGATGTATACACTATTTCAGAGGGTTAATGCACTCGAGTTGATAAAGCAATCTCTTAGCTCATATATTCGAGGTACTGGGCAAGCTATTATCGTGGATGAAGAGAAAGATAAAGATCTGGTTTCCTACCTCTTAGAGTTTAAAGCATCTCTAGACAAGATATTGGAAGAAAGCTTTTTCAAAAATGAAGCTTTCTCTAATACCATAAAGGATTCATTTGAACATCTGATTAATCTGCGTCAGGTATATACTACATAATATCCTGATTGCAATATGTGAATGTTTTATCTTGCTAAGATCGTCTTAAATGCCTAAAGATTGCTAGGATTATGTCTTGAATGCCTAAAAGTTGATGATATTTTCAATTTTCCATACTCTATGATCTCCTAATGCCTAGAGTTCGTTCTATGTTGGTTGACACGGTTCTGTCTGCCAACCAACACAATGAACATCCTTGATGTTGTGGCACAGCTATTGGGACAGGCAAAGTTTGCAAGGATTTGTGCCAGGGTTCTGTGAGGTAGTTAAGCGTTTAGCCAGGTCACTGAGAGTTCTGAACTTCTGTCTGTGTTGTAAAGGTTCTGAACTTCCTCCTGTTTTCACAAAGAAATGGACATGGGTCACTGGGATAGTGTGTTGGTACGTCCTCCTTCACATCCTAAAGTTCTCTTTGTATCGCAAAGGAAGTCTTGTGTTCATCTTGTCACAGAAGAAGCTTCGTGTTCTTCCTATTGCAGAAGCCTTGTGGAAACATGGCATGTTGGTGTGTAGAAGTAAGGCTTGGGTTTTCTAAATACGAAGCTTCTCATTCCCAATTCTCCGCTTCATTGGTGCCTTTGGCTTGGTATGTCTATATGTTTGACATGACAGTAGCACCTTCTTGTTCCAGTCAGGAACCAAAATCCCAATTGGAAATAAGATTTGAAACCTTGGCTTGGAGTCAGCATTGAAGACCCAAAAATGGGTGCTGATGTGAATATTGATTGCTTTCTTTCTTCAGCTGATTTGCTTACCTCATTGTTCATCAGTTTTCTTAGTGGTATTACAATATTAAGTATAAGGTGCTGCATGATAGTTTCAAATTGGATCATAGGGCGATCCTTTTTTCTCATTCAGCGTGTATTCATGGTTTTCTGAAGTAATTATTCTCTAGAATTCAGACATCCTTCATAGTTAACAGGGCTAGGCAACTCTTTTGTTAGCTTATACAATCTATTTGATGTAACGAGAGGAAAGAAAATAGCCCTGCAATACAACTTTAACCATTCTTTTTTGCAGCATGGCACATATATTTGATGCCAGTTTCTTATATTCTTATGTATGAGATATTCAGTGATTACTATCAACTTCCGACAAATTTGAGCAACTATCTAAGAGGGTTGTTTTGTATTCTAGGTATAAAGAATGGCCATATTAGAGTAATATGGAAGTCCTCTACAATCATAAAGAATGTGTGTCATTTCTAGGTACAAGACAAGAAAAACTATGATTATACATACATCTTCATACAATTTTATTTGTTTTATATTAGGAAGATAATTTAGTCTACCAGAATCTGTCTGATGCTTTATCAGCTTCCGCTGGTGGGCTTTGCCCTACAGAAAGTCCCTAAAAGCAATATCTTCTTTTATGCTTTTAAAGTGTTTTGATGCCATCAAATTTGAGTGTGGGAAACATACTGTTGTACAGTGGACTATGATTTTTTTTATATATTATTGCCGAATGAGAGTCTGGGTGGGGTAATAACAGTTTGTTTTACTTCTGCCTTTACCTTTTTGCCCCTCTACTAAATATTCCTATATATAACTGTGTCAATATTGCCTTGGCAACTGCTGTGAGCTTTGTTAAAGATGCTCATGTGAACTTTTACAGGAGAAATCTCTTAGTACAACCAGATTTTGTAAAAGTGTGAGAATCAAGGGGAGTAGTATAATACAGGGGGAAAAATGATCAACTCAAGAATATACTGTTTTTTATGTAGATCTCTTCTTTTCCATTTGCATTCGAATTCAGAATCAAGCAGCTTATCTAGAAGCATCTTTATTATTGCCGCTTAAATAATTTTTTAAAATAACTTTAACTTTTTCATAAACTAAAGTCTCAAGCTGATGATGGATAAAAAATTCTGAAATAATCCATTTTCTAGCATGGAATTCAGAACCCCTAACACATTTGTTAAAAATCAATTTACTGTTTTCTAAATCCTCTTACAAGTTTATCAGAGCATAGCTAATAAATCTTTCAAAGTGTGAATCTCAAGTCAGACAATCTATATTAAGAACCAATATAGTTTAATTTAGCCTGGTGTGAATTGGAAAAGTTCTATTCTTTCAGGCATTTTTTCAAAACAACCAGTAATTTCTATTGAACATTGTCTTTTTTGGTGTCTTCATTGTTGGCTTGATTCAAAAAAAGTTGTTAGTATGTCCGCGTAGGTGAAAATGATAGTGCATTGTATGTGGGCAGTCAATTCTGTCTATGAAGGCTATTTGCGGACTGCGTTTACAGTTGAGTTGATAGATGAAATCAATTTCGATTTATTGAACGAATAAAAAGTGCTATTTGCAGTTGATTTGATAGATGACAACAATTTTGATTTATTAAGTCAACCATAACAAATAAAAATGTGCTTCACTCAAATTAGGGTTCATCCAATATAATTTTAAATAATGAGAACAATGAGGGGTGTGATGGTGGTGAATCTTTCTGATGAGTATAATGATAAGCTTAACAAAAATTCTCCTAAGGATCATTACTTTGGGAGGTTTTCATATAAATAATCTATGGAAGGGTATCTATATGTTTACTTTTTCCATTTTTATCTTTTTATATTAGATCTATTGAATTCAAATATATTTGTATTTTATGTGATGGTTGTAAATTTTTTTATATTAGTAAGTTATAGTAATAATTTTGAAATATTGTATAGTGGATGTGAACTTAAATATTTTGTTAAGCATGTTGTTGTGTATTTTAAATTTTTTATTATGAGCCATATTTTTGTTATTATTCATTAGTGAATTGATCACATATTTTTTGCATGTGTGCTAGAATCTTCACCATTTGTTGAGATTGTTGATTTGTGCTATATTTATTTGCCCTTGTCATAAACAGAATAGACCAGCTGAATTGATTGCCAAGTTTGTGGATGAGAAGCTTCGTGCTGGCAACAAGGGTACTTCTGAAGAAGAGTTAGAGAGTATACTTGACAAAGTTTTGGTGCTGTTCAGATTTATACAAGTAAGCTTTGCATATTTGGTTCATGTTAGTGATATATTTTATTAGCAAATATTAAATTAGTTTAGTATGGATTCTTCTTTTTCACGTGTTGGTTCAGGGAAAAGATGTATTTGAGGCATTTTACAAGAAAGACCTTGCAAAAAGATTATTGTTGGGAAAGAGTGCATCAATTGATGCTGAGAAGTCAATGATCACAAAAGTAATCAGAATTATTCGTAAAAATGGTTGCAAGAATTTATCCAAAGACTTATATGTGCAATTTCTCTAACACAGTGTCTTGTTTTTTCAGCTTAAAACCGAGTGTGGCAGTCAATTTACAAATAAATTGGAGGGAATGTTTAAGGTACCATAATTGTTTAATGAATTTACTTGGTTGAAATTTGATTCTGAATGCTAGAACATTCTATGCAAGTATGTGTTTGATAGTTATGACAAAAAAAAATCTAGTTTTAGAAATCCAATGCAATTAATATAAGTCGATCCACTTCATAATGCATGCTATATCTGGGCCACATGCTGACACATATTCTGATTGAATTAAAAAAGAAAGACTAATATTTATTTATATGGATTAGAATAGATTACACATGTCAACCAAAGTGCACTAATCAAACTATGTAATCCTTAAGTCCACAAAAGAAAAAAGGTATATCAACCTATGCATATTCCATGTCAATCAACCTACACATCTCATGCATTTTCAGAATAATGCAAACTTGCAAACATTAATGGGTGTATACCATTTATGCAGCCTCACAATAGGCCCCTTAAGAGAGTAGTCACCTAATTGTTTTTTCCCCTCAAACTAACAAAAATAGAATGAAATGGCAGTTGATGATTACTGTTGTATTGAAATTTAAATCCTCTTTCTCAGTTATTGATCGGAAAATCCTTGTGTTTTTTTTATTGAAGATCCTCTTTGTCAGTTGAAGATCCTTAAAATTATTTTCCTCTTTTATACAAGAACTGAGTGTCTTTATGGATAGTTGATGACTATTACCACATGCCTTAGTTGATAAGTCCTCTTCCCTATTACGACCATGGGTCATCAATTTTGTTACTTTTATCAATATGTATTAAGTAGGAGAGACTATTTCAAACATAAAGAAATTGTCTAAATTTGATATTTATTTTGTTAACCTTGAATAAAACTGGTTCTTAGGTCTAGGCGTGGTCCAATCAGCTGTAAAAATATGATGGTCAAGTTCACACCATAAGAGCATATTCACTTTGATATCATTTACATGCTCTGACTTCTTACTCGCCCTTTTCATCTATTTGATAGTTTACTGGATGTTGTCTTAAACCCTAAATCATGAGCAAATCATATATCATGATTTTTGTTGATCCTTATGATATTTGTCTTGGTAATCTAAGTGTGGATTTAGTTCCTACTTTATAATATAGTACTAGCCCGGGCATGTTCGATGTGGCTCAAATATTGATAGTTGTCATCACTAATGACCATCTTGATTTATTATACGATTGTGATTTTAGGTTACCAGCTGGAGGAATTTTATTCTTATTATGTGCTCATTTTTGGTTCTATTGAGACTGGGGGAACTATTCTATAACCCTCGGTTGCTCCTCGTTTCCTTATATATTTATGACAATATGAAATATTACAATTGGGTCCTTACCATTTACATATTTACACATAGGTTCTTTGCCCATAATACTCTCCCTCAAGCGGGTTCAGATATATTGTAGAAACCAAATTTATTATAAATATATTCAACTTCAGCTCTTAATGTTTTGGTCAACAAATCATTAGAACTATCAAAAGAGATAATAATCTCATCACAAAACTCCGGAATGAAAATTAAAAATAAGTTTTTCTTGATTCAGGTTATAAACTTATTTTTCAAAATTATTCCTTTTAGAAAACATCTTGGATAGATGCGCGTCAGGGCCTCATTGCAGTCATGGCATTTGTCTTGACCACGGACCAAACGAATATTAGCAAGCTCATTTTGTTGTGATTTTATTACACTATTTTATTTTATTTTGCTATTTTTTTCTATTAACTGGATATTTATATTTGTCTGTTTCCTATATTTTATGAATATGAAAAACAATTGGGTCTTCCATTTAATATTTACATAGGTTATATCTGATAACTTGAACCAAACGCACCCTTAATGTTTTGGTCAACAAATCATTAGAACTATCAAAAGAGATAATAATCTCATCACACCAAACTTTTTCTCTGGTGAAGTGACAATTTATTAAAAAAATTATATGCTTTGTCCTCTCATGATTCAAGGCTATATATAACAATTTGATTATTATAGCAAAACTTCATTCGCTTTGTAGAGATATATTCTATCTTGGTTATTAGATGCTTGAGTCAAATGGGCTCGCATTGCTAAGGTCATGACTTTATATTTTGTCTTTGCACTCAACTTGGATCTCAAACATCTGAATGAACTATAGCAATGCGTATAGAAGCACACAGCAAAGCCAAAAGAGCCCAAGACAAGGGAGTCACATTCATTTGGAGCAATCTACGATACTCCTCTATGCCAATTAGCTCCTATTCTCAAATCTTAAATAGAATAGACGTAGCATCAAAAGTGATACAATCTAGTAAGTTTATTGATAGACAATAAATTAAATGGAAACTCAAGGATATAAAATACAGAAGATAGGTGTAACATATGTGAAAAGATATTTCTCCGGTGGGTTCAATTGATGAGTAAAACTCACTGATTATCATGACATTGGTAGAGTGTGTAGGTGGTGCAAGTAGAGAAAGATGATATGCCATCAAAGATTTTGTTAGAGGCTTTTGAATTTAGGATCCAAGGAGAGAACCCGAGGCATGGGATGAACAGGCAGTAGGGCTGAGCTGGTGATGAAGTATCTAACTAGGGTGCGATCATACCAGCACACTAGTTATGATGGGAAATTGATGACTAGAAGTTTCCTTGGTATGCCAAATAGCCCCTACTCTCTCATCTTTTGTCTCTGTGCTTGTTCGCGACATTGAGTCAAGCCAAATATTTAGACTGAATCATTGTGAAGCAGGTAATAGGCTTGGGCTAAGTTCAACCCATGCTGAAAAAGAAAACTTACTATAGATGCTGACTGGGTTGGCTATCAAACTAGTGAATTGGTGGGATCTAAATTTTCAGATCTTGAAGACCATGATTGGGACAGAATTTGAACTCTGGAGGTGGTGACAGCTGCTGAGACCAATTCTCAACCAAAGGGAGCTCATGGAGGCAAGCATGTAACATCAAGGAAGGAGAAGTTGTTGCTCGCACTAGACCTACTGTTGGACTTGCAAGGCCTGAATGGATGTGAAATTGGTGGGCTTCTGCGAAGCTGTGTGACTCGCTGAACAGAAGGTTTTGCCCTTGCAACTGATCAGTCTATGTTTATAATAGCCTTGTAGTAGGATGAGAGAGGGGCAAAAGGGGCAGGCAACTGGATTTCTGCTTCGATCAGGATGCAATGCCAAATTGAGAAGAGCTCTGGTTTTGACTCTCCAGTGAAACTGTGGGATGCGCAGAATGATGCACACAAGAAATTGTTCGTGGTTGCCTCTTGTGCTCACAGATGAAGGTGGTGACTTAGAAATTTCCAAAGTATGATTAGGTTAGAGTAGACACATCAAGCAATGATAGACAAACGCACAACGAGACAACCGTCGTGCTCATCATACCCCAAGACCAATGAGCGGATGGGCTGTGAGCTTAAGGCAATGCAACTAAGATGGATGGCAAAGGGAAAGGAAACTAATTGGGTCAGCACAGCTCTAATACCATGTTGTTATTAGGGGGCAATTATTCCATTAGTAATCCTAGATTGCCACCCCTCTATCTTATATATGTATTATAAAAAATATAGAATATTACCCATCGTTCCTTTACTCCCTATATATTACATAGGTCCTTTTGCCCTTAACAACATAGTTGTCTTTTTTATATATTGTGCTACCTTGTTACTAGTTTTGGGTAAGTGGATTTATTATCTTATATTTTTAGTTGTCTAATAAATGGAAGTTTTGTTATTCTGAGATGTTACTTTTTTATTTTAAATTGGATACCCTTAATTTTAGCTCGCTGTGAACCTTGGATGACATACTTAGATGCAGTAATTGGAGTAAAAGGTTTTGATACTTCAAGCTGAACATTAAACCAACCTCATTTTGTCAAAAGATGACCCAATCTACCTAGTGTGTTCAGGTTGGTTTACAGGTTGGCATCAATGTCTATAGAATTCTTAATTAGCTATATTGCAGTTCTGGATGAATATTTAATTTGATCCAAAATTTATTTAATATCTATATAATTTGGTTAGTCATGAAAAATATAAATTTAATCAGGAAGCATCAGGTTTGTAATAAAACTCATTTTGTCAAGGCAGGTTGTGTGTTACCCTAGTTTGTCTATGTGGCGAACTGTAGATTGAAAAAAATATATATAGATTTGGATAAGTGAACTACTAGTGATTCTATGTAGACACACTATCAGAAACACCCAAGCTAAAGGAATGACTGTATGCTGGGTCAGACTTCTGTGTTATGTTTTTTTCTGAAGGCCACTAGAAAGTGCATCCGATGGAACAAAAATATGCACACATGTTACTTTGTGGTCAACCATTTTGCTGGAAAGGACATATGAAGCCCCAAGATCTATTGAAAGACAAGGTGCTTGTATATAGCAAAGTTTGTAATGGCAATAATTGACACTGAGTATAAGATCCACCATCGATTGATAAGGGCAATACTGGTGCTATTTTTGATGACTAATCTGAATGATTTCTGCAGTTTTAGTAAGTCTAATTCTGTGGTCATGCTTACCCTAGTTATCTTCCTCAACCATAGGAATAACATGCACTAGTATGATAGAATACTCATGTCGTAAATGTCCATTCAGCTTTATCATATCAGAATTCTACAACACTAACCAGTTTGTATCATATGTAAATGTGGCCCTTTGTTAACCAGTTTGTATTTTTAGTTAATAGTAACATTGTTTCTTTTTATTTTGTATAGCAATTCCTGTAAAGGCCAGTCATCTTAGACTTATTTCTGCTCAACCAAGTAGCATTTCTGGGCTTTTATGAAAAATATAAACATTGGGTAAATGTATTTTTCATATGATCATGGTTATTGCAGTTCCAAGTTGACTTGTCAGACAAGTGAAAGGTTATCACTTATCAAGAAAGTTGCTAATAGAGTTCTCATCAGTTTTAGTATGGCAGTTTCTATTAGTTGGTTTTTGGCTAAGCAAGTAATTGTTTCACACTGATAACACAGGATATCGAGTTATCTAAAGAAATAAATGACTCCTTTAAACAGTCATCCCAAGCTAGGACAAAGCTTCCAACTGGTATTGAAATGAGTGTTCATGTCCTGACAACTGGGTGTGTTGCCAATTGTCTGTCAAAATTTTTAAATTTACATGCTGTGAGCTGGACTATCTTGCTCTGTTTAACATTGACTTCTCCTCCTGGTTCTTCCAGGTATTGGCCCACATATCCACCTATGGATATTCGGCTTCCTCATGAACTAAATGTCTATCAGGTATGCTGTGACAACAGATTTTGCATAACTGAATCCTATTACATGAAACATTTTAATTTATATGTACATCGTAGGACATATTCAAAGAGTTCTATTTGAGTAAGTACCATGGTAGGCGTTTAATGTGGCAGAATTCCTTAGGCCACTGTGTTCTGAAAGCAGAATTTCCAAAAGGGAAAAAAGAATTGTCAGTATCATTGTTCCAGGTAAGTCTGCATATTTACTATTAAAACTGATGTAAGTTAACATGTAGTATTATTATTCTTTATTCTGTTTGAATTCTCGTGTTTTCAGACAGTTGTTCTCATGCTTTTCAATGACACTCAAAAGCTGAATTTTCAAGACATTAAAGATTCTACAGGCATTGATGATAAAGAGTTGAGGAAGACATTACAATCATTAGCATGTGGCAAAGTTCGAGTGCTACACAAGGTAATCTATCCTCATGTGGTTGTTGAATGCTCATCTATTTATTAAAAAACTCTTATGTTCTGCAGATCCCAAAAGGAAGAGAGATTGAAGATGAGGATTCTTTTGTGTTCAATGAAGAATTTAATGCTCCATTATATCGCATAAAGGTAAAAAATTTCTGGGTAATTACACAAAGTTTTGGATTCAAGTGGTTGAGCTACGACATTTTCTTTCCAGGTAAATGCAATCCAAATGAAGGAGACAGTGGAGGAGAACACAAGCACCACCGAAAGAGTATTCCAAGACCGTCAGTATCAGGTATGTTTTATTTACAAATCAACTATCCATTTAACTTTGACTAAGCAACTTATATCTCTGAATTTTATCTGTGAAATAAAAGGAAGCAATTAGATAATAAGCCGTATTTATGTAATTGTAGTATCAATTCATATAGACTAACAGGAAAAATGGGTATGTTTGATAAAGAAAAATTGCTCACTAATTGAAGTGAAAGAAAACTACAGTATACTGATCCACTTGGTGACTTGCATTTTTGCTGCTTTTAGAGTGGTTTCAATGAGTTTGAATGTGTAACATCAAGTTGCAGGAGACATATAGAAGGCTAAAATACCATTTGTTTGTCGATCATCAATTTATAAGCATATCTTGTCCATTTGTTGTGACTCGTCGACCATTTACCGAACATAAGTTAAATATTTTTCTTCTTTGTAAAAGAAGCAGCTGTCTCAGCACCCATGCAGTGCATTTGGGAAGACTTTAGTCTTGGTTTGTGACTTGTGGGTCATTTGGCTGGCTTTGGCCTGACAAAATGTCCATTCAGAATATTTAGAATGATGGACGTGTTGCAAGTGTAGCGCACTCTGCCTGTAATCTGTTTCTCCACAGCTAAATTCCATGATGATGACGCAAATAGAATTAGAGCATTCAAAAATGAACCGGTCCAATAATCTGATTTGTAGTATTATCCTCAATATTTCATTTCACTTGGTTTAGAGTTTAAAATATAATAATTATTTTTTTAACTAATATTAGTAACTTTAATCTACTTCGTCGGAGTCTTATGAAACCAGGTAAACCACACCCATGGTTGCCACCTCCAGAAGAACCACTTGAAAGTTCATTTTATCATAAATTTCAGAAAATATACATCAAAGCTTAGTCTATTGAGTCAACTTTCCTCTATGGATTTCTCCTGGTCAGAGGCATGCAGCCCAATACGGGAAATCACCCAGAAAATAGGGGGAAACATAATGTTTAAAAATATAGTAAGTGATAAACCTCGTCAGGAGTAACTTAGACTTGAGATGCAGCTTTACTGATGCAAAAGGTATCGTATAATCTGTAGTTTTGGTGTAGCTTTCTGCAAAAGTTTCTAGTTTGCAAGAATTCGTTAGTGTGAAAGGTCGTTTAACATGGCATATGAAACCTGGGTGCCATCTCACCTTGGTGAACCTTTCATTTTGTCGCAGCGGAAACCTTTTGTAGCTTCGATCGCTTCTTTGAACTTGATGTCGCAGCGGAAACCTTGAAGCGAAGAATCACCAATGCTAACACTTGGATTATTTGGTATTTACCTCCTTAAGGTGACTAATCTAAGGGTCCACTCCTCACTTACAGGTCCACTAAGAAAACCTCCTTCCTAGAAGCGGAGAAGCCTCATACAAATTCAAGCACGAGAAATACAACAAGAAATGCAAACAAGATTACAAATGAAATTGAAAACGACTTTACAACAATAAATTTTGCTTTGTTTGCTCTTTTCTTACTTTGGTTAGTCTCTTGATACTTGAAAAGTGCAGCAACACTTGTCGCCAAAACCTCAAGAACCGCATCTTCAAATATTCACGAACTTCCCTTTTCTAGGGATCCCGAAAGCTGGAAAACTCCTCCCAATCGCTTGGCCTGATCCCCAATCGATTGTTACGTCAGCTCGATCATTGCAGGACTGTTCTTTTTCACCTATCTAATCAATTGATAAGTCATACCAATCGATTAAGTCGATTGATTTAGAAGATTTCTTTTCTTCGGAAAAAGCTCTCAATCGATTATCCTAATCTATTGGCTTAGCCTGAATCAATTGTCCCAATCGATTCCACGATTTTCTGTGCTCTTGCGAAAAAACTCCCAATCGATTATCCTAATCGATTCACATGGCTGAATTAATTAGGTCAATCGATTCCACACCTTTCTGTGATTGCGAAATAAGCTGCTAATTGATTGCCTCAATCGATTAACATTGCTCAATCGATTAGACCAATCATTCCGAGCAGCAAACTCGGAATTCCGGGTTTAGGGTTTGCCAATCGATTTTAATTCCTAGCAATCGATTAATAACCCTAATTTAGCCTTTCTGAGGCTGAAATCACGTTTGTCTAGTGTCCGATTGACCTCAACCTACCAGGACTCCCCCTTCTTAACATCCAATCATCCGTGACTTGTTGAGACTTCCCGTTGCCTAGCATCCGGTCAACCTTGACCTGTCAGGGCTTCTTTATCAAGTGTCCGGTCAACCTTTGATCCACTTGGACTTTCTTACTAAGTGTCCGGTTAACCTTTAACCTACTTAGACTTTCTCCCTTGCCAACCTTCCTATTACATTTCTCTTGCCTAGCTCCCAATTAGGACTTTCATTGTGTAGTTTCAACTAAGTCTTTTATCGCTCAGCCCCGCTAGGACTTCCTATTGCCTAGTTCCCAACTAGGTCTTCCATTGCCTAGCTCTGCTAGGACTTTCCGTTTCCTAACCTCCAGTTAGGACTTTCCCAGTCAAGTGTCCGTCCTTCCTTGACCTAATTGACTAATCTATCACGAACATTGTCAAACATCAAAACTCAAGCTCGGACCGATCTGAGCTTAGTCAAACTGGTTAATTTTGACCCGAGGACAATTGCACCAACATAACTCGGACATGATTTAACTATATCATTTCTGTTTTTATTTACTTGTTAGAAGGTAGGAGCTATCTGTAGCTAGATCTACATGTCCTTTCAACCTGCTCTTTATATTATTAGCTCCTGTTTTCTTTTGCAGGTTGATGCAGCTATTGTTCGCATTATGAAGACAAGGAAAATACTTAGCCACACATTACTAATTACTGAACTCTTTCAGCAGGTAACTGACAGTCATTCTTTTTTGGCCAAAAATGAAAAGGGTGGCCTTTATTTTCATTATTGTCAAAAGGGCACTCTTTGTTGAAAAAAAAAATATCAAAACGGGCGCTCCATCCTACTTTTCATTCCAAATATACTCTTATATTCCAGCACTGTTGTGGTTTTGATTAAAATTGATATAACGTGGAGCAATTTTGGTCAAAAGTATTTCAACGTGGATCTGTTTAACCAAAACTTCTTGTAGCAGTTTTGACTAAAACTGATTCATGTTATAACACTTTTAATTAAAATTGCTATAACAAGTTGGGATAATTTTACCAAGTTGTAGCACTTTTGATAAGTTGGAGCATTTTTTATCAAGTTGAAGTAATTTTGACTAAAGTTAGAACAAGTTTGTCCAAGTTGGAATAGTTTTAATCAATATTGGAGTAGTTTTAACTAATGTTAGAGCAATTTTTATCAAAATTGTTTAGAGCAGTTCTGATTTCTTTTTGATATTTTTTCAACATGGGACACTCTATTGATGTTAATGGAAATAAGATGCGCCTTTTTTATTTTTACCCTTCTTTTTTCCCATCTACTATTCTGACCACTGTTGTGTCATTCTTATAGCTTAAGTTTCCGATAAAGCCTGCGGATTTGAAGAAGAGAATAGAAAGCCTTATCGACAGGGAATACTTGGAGAGGGACAAGAACAATTCCCAGATTTACAACTACCTGGCGTGAACAAATCTTTCAAACATAATTGTAATCTGGTCGACTACACTTCTACATTCAGTCAAGTCCCATCCTATACGAACCTTGTACAGGGAACTGTAATCTTTTATTTTTCTAGTTAACTGAAAATTCTCCCTTCCCCACAATAGTGCACCTCTCTTTGAGCAGAATTCTTGTGAACTACTACTACAAGATCCATTTGCGGTTTCAGATCCTCAAATCATATAGCTGTATGTCTCTAGCCACTATGACGTTTAGCTCTTGGATGCTTGTAAATATGCAGTATATTATGACCACGTAATTCGACAAATAATGATTGGCACTATCATGGACTCATCCTTCATTTCTCGGCTTCAGCAAGAATTGGATGCAGTGGAAAGAACGGATGGCCTACTGGAGAAAATCTCAGTTTAGAGGCTTTCTATTGGTCTATGATAGATTTTAGGAGCTCTTAACATGGAAGGAATGGTGATTCGAGTTCTCTCACTAATGGAGCATCTGAAAACCTAGGAGACGTCTTGGTGATGCATGTGTTAGTTGTGGGATTCATACTGCTTTTATATAGAGAGAGAGATCTTCCTCTAAGATCTTTAAAACCTAGAGATTCATATGGCATGTGGAGGGTGTAGGTCACCCTCGAAAATCTAAGGGGACGTTTAGTTTGTATTTTTCAATCTGTTTTTCATTTTCATTTTCTGTAGAAAATGCGATTTTCTGAAAAACATGTTTGGTTTGCATTTTTTAATTTTGTTTTCTAGAAAAAAATATAGCGTTTTCTGAAAAACTGAAGAATAAAAAAAAATCATTTTTCAGAAAATGAAAAAATGTGATTTTCTGAAAAATAAAAATGAAAAATGAAACAAACCAAACGCCCTTAAGACTCTCTAGCTATCCTTTCAGACAAACAAAAAATTAGGTTCACAACTGAGTCAACTGTTTTTAACTCAAGTACAACGTGACCATCTTTATTGCTCCAAATGGTATTCTAGTCTCCAATCTTTCTGCCTTCTACTTAGCCCTCTTCCTTTACCTGCTTCACCTCTGTTTTCCCTTACATCCGCCAACTTCCACACGCACGATCCAGATTCAACGTCAAATGAGTCTATCAAGAAGACACCATCTTTTTCTTGGTGTGGCTTTGGCTCTATAGCTTCAAGGTATTTCACTCTCAGTGGCATGTCTCTAAAACGATCCAAATCCTCAGGAACCTTCAACAACCGTTCAGCTCCCGGCGACGATACCTGCAACAAATGAACTAGTAAGTTTCTGCATGTTCTACCCATAGGTAAGAGACAGTTTAGCTTCTCACCTCGATGGCTAAATCTAGAGGAATTTCACCTGACTCTATAATCTCGTCCAATCGTGTCTTATAAAGACTGTTGAACTTCTTAATTTCCTCTATGTTAGGGCACCCGTATCTGAAATGGAAAACTCATTAGCCGGCAGGACAAATTCTGACTGCTTTACATAGAAACACATTGACACCGAGCGTGAGGGAATGGCATTTGGTAATTTCTACCTCAACCAGGATAAAAAAATGTCAACGATATGGCTATTCCCATGTATATTGTATGCCATTAGGCATCACAAATTACGTAGTATCAAATATTGCTATAATACTCATCCACAGGAAGAGTTTATAAGCAATAAAGATCCCTAGTCGGATCTTCTATACATAGTACTCGAGATCATTCCTTGACCTCTCGTCCTAAAAAATGTAATCTTTCTCAAGAAAGTCAGTTGATCAGGAAACAATCGCATCCTTTAGTCTTTGGATGCATATGGTTAAAAATACAAAGAAAAAAGAATGAATGTGTCAATTCCTATTCTATTTCCATTTGAGTGGGTTTAGACAGATGTGTCAATCGGTTGAACCTAGTGTTTAATTTAGCAATCTAAAATATATTTATATGAAAATAGTAATAGCTACCTGAATAGTTGGGACACACACTACTTGATGAAAATCATGGCTTAACGATTTGTTTTAAATGCAATTCTCATGATCTATTTCTTCAGATTCAGAGAAATGCTTTGAATCTAAGGAGAAATGCAAGGAGAAATGCTTTGAATCCTAGAGAAGAGTATAATTAAAACTATCTACAACAATACTAGAAGTGCCATCAAATTTATCCTTCCTCAACTCACCAACTACTAGCTGGTTATTGCAAGAGGAACTAGAACAAAAAAGTAACTATGAAAAAAAACCAAAGAAATCACAACACAAGGAAAAGAGTGACACTATTTTACCTATCTCGTATCAATTGACACGAGAATTCCTTTTTTCCTCTCTTTTTCAGCCTTGATAATACATATATCAAATGTACCAATGAGCTTGATGAGTAAGATATCACAACCAAACACTTCTACAACTTCTTTCATGATTATTTTTTTGTTGGCATTAGGTATCCAGCTTACGTCGACTAATCCTAGGGGTGACTGGCCCGACCCCACGGAAGTTTCCCACCGGCCACCAAGATAAATCAGGAAGACTGCAGTGGGTAGCCCATCATCCTAGAGTTCTTAGGTCAACCTCCCACTAAGGAAAATTCATCCGTTAATTCGCTAAAGGTGAGATTCGATCCTTAAATGCTTAGAAAACTGAGAAGGCGCCCTGCTGCTACACCATTGCGTCGGGGGCAACTTCTTTCATGATCATGAAAGCATGACAAGTAGAGAGAAGGAAAAAATTTTGTCCAACCTCAAGTGTGCACTAATTTTTGTACCAAAAAAAAATGTGCACTTCATTGACGCAGGTAAGATAACTAGCTTTGCCACCTAGTGAAGGGTGTTTGATTTAGGGCATCAACATCTCTAATGAGTTTGAATTTAAGGTGACAAACATAACAAGAGTCAATCGGCACATGCATTTTGTCAATAAAAACCCCTACACTATAAATGGTTATTAACGTGATAATCATCAACAGCAACATTTATTTCGGGAGAGACTATTAAGTGGTGTGACATCATCATTATTTTAGATTTTGTTTGTTTCACCTGATACTAGCAAGACAATCCTTCCATGAGTATACTGACCAATCAAAATCTCAACACAACAATTTATGGGTAAGAAATTCGATATAGGGTCATCAGAGGGGGTAAGAGAGGTTTGGTAGATGATGACAAATTTGAGGAATCCTTAACCATGACAAAGCAAGCAAGTGCCGCAGTAGAAGGTGAAAAAAAAAATGATTCGTACCCATGCATTAGGTCAACCAACACCAGAACTTTACTCTTCCACCAAATTAGTGTCACTAGTTCCAACCATCGATATTTAAACCCTAGTTCAGGCATTTGATAATCACAGATTGAAGCTGAAATGGAAGTCTTTATGCACAACAAAATGTTGCACAAACATACATATATTCCCACCAGCTATTCCTAGGTACAAGCATTAGGTCTCGTGATAATTTGACACCATTATGGTCCTTCCCCACTTTTTACAAATTGTATATACACATGCTATATGGCTACAAGACTATATTGCTTGAGCATGTATGAGCGAGTGTCTAAAGAGAGCATAAACAACTAAAGTTGCCTCTAAATCCTTATACCAAAGCTGTTTCATCAAACTGACTCATAAAATTGGCTAATTGTTGCGGAGGAGTGGCAGTTATTGCAGAAAATGGAACTAGGAATTTGGTGAATTTCAAAAAAAAAAAAAAAAAGTAACCTTCAAGAATCTTGAAGGTATATTAGGCGTAGAAGAAGCTTTGTAAATGAAAATCAAGTCTAGATAGCTTCCTAAGTGCCTTTTGTTTCCACATTATAAATTGAGGCATGCTGACATTCTCTTTCTTTGTGTGTTTGTTCACTCATACTTGGGAACGATATAGTAGAGCTATGCTAAGTCAACAAATTAGATGCTCATTACTAGACACGACTCAACAAAAAGCTCTCTTGTATTGGAGCATAGGTGATTGATCAACTAACTGGAAGTATTGAAATAACAATAACCATCTACTATAACTACATTCCAAGACAGCAATCTGGTAAGAGAAACTCAGTCAACAATAAAGCAGGAATGATTTTACTTGTTGGTAAGCTTATCAAGCCGCACATAAACATATCCTCTTGGAGACACCTTGAAAGCAAACAGCACCAAGTCCTCGCTGAAGTGGAGATTGAGCACCTCACGAGCGACGGAGAGAGCCCGTTCACCCCACTTGGAATCCCCCAACACAATTCCACCACCATCCCCTCCATCACCAATCTGTAAAAGACCAACAAAAGGCATCTCCCAATCACGAAAGTCGTATGAAAAATGTTATCTTTTCTTTTCATAGATAGAAACGTACCAGAGGGTCTGCGGTGTCCTCTTCTTCCCACTCAATCACCCATTCTTCATCCTCAGATTCATCTGCAAACAAGAAAATTATGGTAGTAGAACGAACACATTTAGGTCGCACGAACAAGAAATGAAGGGATGGGACCAAGCAAAAAAAAATGGAAACTTTAGTTGCCTGGTCGCTCTACATCTTGTCCGTGAGGAGTTTGAGGAGTGGAGGAGAAGAGAGCGGAGTGCAGAGGAAAAGAAAGGCCATATGGAGGGAGGGGAACGCGCTCCTTCGCAGTGAATGACGAGAAGCTTCTGACGAGATAAAAAGAGGAGGGGAAAGGAGAGGTGGGAGTCTCACATGGAGATGGACAACGAGAGGGGTAGAGGAGGAAGAGAGGATTTGGGATGCGCTTCCGCTCCGCCGCCCGTAGCAAAGACAGCGACCGTAGTAAAGGCACCTTATACATGAGCCTTGTGTGGAGCAAAAAAACAAAAGGGGTCTTGACGTGTATCTTGTTGTTAAGATGGAAGATGAAAAAAGTGAAGTTTTGGGCTATCGTCTTCCTTTGCAGTGGCGGCGGCGGCGGCGGCGGAAGCTCTCGTTGCTCCAATTGATCACCGGAGAGGGGACACACTAATAAGGGCCCCAGAGGCTCCGGGCCTGGGCCTTTACGGCCCCAGAGACTCCGGGCCGAGCTAAATTAGGTTTTAACTTCTAAATCCTAACATCCATAGCTCCGAACGATCGCTACCGCCCATCGTACTAAAAGCACGAGATGTAAAGCTCCTTAGCCAGAAGGGGAAAATGAACGCCCGTGATTCGGCTCACTGAATCCAACGGCTAAAAGCAGTCGTCATTCGCTTTTAGAGCTGCTCGTTCTCGTCTCCGCCGCGCTCCACCTGCAAAACCCTAGCCGAAGTCATGGGTGAGTTGCTTCTCCGGGCCGTTCCTGCTTCTCTGTTTGATGCACAGATTCATCTATTTTCAGTGCATTTCCATCGTTATGGAGACTGTCATTTGAGTTTTGTGGCTTGGATATTGGATCTCTGTTTCAGGGGCGTACAAGTACGTGTCGGAGCTATGGAGGAAGAAGCAGTCCGATGTGATGCGGTTCCTGCAGAGGGTGCGGTGCTGGGAGTATCGTCAGCTTCCGTCCATCGTGCGCGTCACCAGGCCCACGCGCCCTGATAAGGCTCGACGTCTCGGTTACAAGGCAAAGCAGGTACGATCAATGTCCAAAATTCCTTTTTTTTTTGTGTCCTTAACTACGATTTAATCCATTTTGTTCTTCTTTCCGATTTTCTTGTGCTAGAACTTTGATTGTTGGATGTATTCTATTCTAGTTTATCAGTGGAGTTTACTGCTATGTACTTGTTTAAAAAGTCTTCCTTCAGATTGTTATATTTATTGTGGCGGTTGATGGTTTAAAGGTTCTAATTTTAAGAAACGCTTTAGCTGGATCTTATTCATTGCTAATATACGAAAGCCAATTGTCGTAGAGGAACAAGTGAAGAAACTAGAGCAGTGAGCCAGTGATTTAATTAGTTCCTTGACACCCTGTTTGGAAACTTTTTAAGCAAAACAAGAATTGAATTCCATTCTCATGTTTGGAATAAGTTAGTAAATAACATAATTGAATTGAATTCCTTGATTTGGAATCTATCAAAATTGAATTCAATTATTATATTTTTACCATTTTGTCCTTCAATCAAAATGGCGTTGAGTGAGAAATAAAGTCTATTTAGTAATTTTCATTTGTTAGAGGAATTCCCTTCACAAGTTAGACCTAAAGAGGTCTGATTTGTTTTGAATGATTTGAAAGGAATTGAATTTTAATTTCTTATCAATTCCTGGCTAAAAATGTATTCCAAACGGTGGAATTGAATTCCAATTCCTTATCAATTCTTGGCTCAAAATGTATTCCAAATGGTGGAATTGAATTCCAATTTCTTATCAATTCCTGGCTGAAAATGTATTCCAAACCGTAGAATTGAATTCCAATTCCTTATCAATTTTTGGCTCAAAATGTATTCCAAACGGTGGAATTGAATTCCAATTTCTTATCAATTCCTGACTGAAAATATATTCCAAATGGTAGAATTGAATTTCAATTCCTTATCAATTCCTGGCTCAAAATGTATTCCAACGGTAGAATTGAATTTCAATTCTTTTCAACCTGCTCAAAAACCCCCCCCCCCCTGCCCTTCTCCCCTCTATTAATTTAGCCTTGAAGTTTCTGATCTGCCAGTGAAGTGGTGGAGTATTGAGCATTAGCATGGAAGAAATCTCATGAGCAAATAGAAGCAGAGCATGATCAATTTCAAATTGTTCAACACTGAGTTTAACTGTATCTACATCATCCGTTTGATAAAATGGAATTTTAAAAAATAATTTTGTGATCAAAGGATAGAGCTATGAACTGTTTTTAGTTTGGAAGTGCCAAAAAAAATTGATAGGAGCTCAAGATGATTTTATACAGAGATTAAGCATTAATGAGATTTTACAAGACTAACCATATACCGCAAGTTAATAGAAATGTTACTAATGTTTTTTTAAAATGTTTTATAGAAGTTTCAGCACTCAAATTATAATTAGCAATAGAATAAGTGGTGAAACTTTCATGCAATAGGCAGAATGGAAAATTTTTAAATGACAGTTGTTGCATAATTGAGTTTGTTTTTTAGATTAAGTTGATTGGGATAAATTCAGTTGGGTCAATTGCCCCTACTGAATAGAAAATCAGCCATAATCATGCGCAGCATTAAAAAAGGAAGGTGTTATTTTAGATTAGCATTTGCAATTTCATGTGCATACTAGCCAGGTGTTTTCAGTTATCCCATATTACCTTGTTATATATCATCATTTATTATCATCATCATAAGCCTTGTCTGTGCTAATTATTAGTAGGGTCAATTGACTGCATGATATCTGTTTATTGAGCTCTATGTAATGCACATCATCATTTTTGTCTTTTTGTTCCTTTATGTTTATAATATTTATTTCCTGCCCCCAGGGTTATGTCATTTATCGTGTTCGTGTTAGACGTGGTGGGAGGAAGAGGCCTGTTCCAAAGGGTATTGTGTATGGAAAACCCAAGAATCAGGGTATCACTCAGCTTAAGTTCCAACGAAACAAGCGGTCAGTCGCAGAGGAGAGAGCTGGCAGAAAGTTGGGAGGCCTCAGGGTACTAAACTCATACTGGGTTAACGAGGTGAGATTAATTATCTGTATACTGAACTTCGCTCATCAAAGTTTCCTGGTATTTACAATTTGGCAATGAACTAATTTATGTTCTTATGCTACACAGGATTCAACCTACAAATATTTCGAGGTTATACTTGTTGATGCTGCCCACACTGTAATCCGCAATGATCCAAGGATCAACTGGATCTGCAAGGGCGTTCACAAGCACCGTGAGCTTCGTGGTCTCACTTCAGCTGGTAAGAAGTACCGCGGTCTCCGCGGCAAAGGTCATCGCCATCACAAGGCCAGGCCATCACGCAGGGCAACCTGGAAGAGGAACCAAACTTTGTCCCTTCGCCGTTACCGTTAAGCTTACTTTCATGGTTAATTTTGTTTGGAATTTGATGTGTTTTTCAACTCTACAATCCTATTCGATGTGTTTGTCTGTGACTCCAAGGATTATGTGGTTTTAGTAACTTTGCTCCTCTGTATGTCGCATGGTAGTTTGCATTCCAATACATACAGGGATGAATATTTTCAAATAATCATGATCATCCAATTTGTTGAGTTGAATTTGGCAGCAGCCTTATGAGTAGAGCTAGGCTCCTTTGGTACAGAGACCATCCGGCAATTTTTATCTACATAAAGAAACTTTCAGGTTGCGTGGGTGCTTTTAACAGATTGCATCAGATTATAAGGGAATTCACAAGAAGCAGCTGTTTAACATCACGGGAGTGCTGCTTTTCAAGTGAGTATTGTTGAAATAATGGAGCTGGATCATATTTAGTCGAATTTTAGGTCACCGGTTCGATTTTATGGAATTTTTTATCGCCGTCAGGATAAAACGGGAAATGTTCACGGCAAGCGGTCTAATGAAAGTTATTTATCGGCCGTCAAGATAAAATGAGAAATGTTCATGGCAAACGGTCTAGAATTAACGTCTCAAGATTCGTGTTCTATTTAGAATTTTTTTTTTATAAAATATATTATAGTTGGGATTTGAATCTTGGATGTTTAAAATGATAATTAATCATTTTTCTACTGCACTATAATCTCAAGAGCCACCTTTAATGGTTAGAGAATACATAGATGGTTGAAACCCCACGTGGTGTGAACTACGATTTTGATGCATAAAGCTCGTTATATTTTGATGTGAAGGATAACATGAGACATCCTAAGGATCGAAAAGGTCAGAATATATGCCCACTGAGACTTGAGTAGGAGATGCGAGCAGATAATATGAGAAGGGAGTAATGTGTTTGAAGGATGAAAAATTTGATGGAAAAGTGTTTTGGTGGAGCAAGAAGAATGCACAGGAAGTGAGTCGAGAAGCTCATAACTACAAGGGACAAGAAAAAGAGGAAGAATGCCCGAGTGAGTTGAACGAAGTGTATTGGGGATGAGGGTGAAAATACTCTTTGGACAATCGGAATGGCTCCAAGCGACACGTGCATTATACTATATCTATGAATAGATTTGTGATTTGAACATTCAGGTAATCCGAGCAATTGGAAAGACGTCAAGGCGATCAAAAGCACACATGGAGTACATTTCCAAGTTAATCGGTCAAGATCTTGATTGCCTGAGTGTCCAAGCGATCGGAAATGATTTGAGCCGCCAGAAGAGTGTCACGTTAACCAAATTGGACGGAATGTGACCATTTGTGAATGAAATTGACGGCCGAATTAGTAGATTTCAGGCGATTGAAATGGCTACTGGCCAACAGAGCAATGTCACGTCAAGGCCAAATTAAGGTGACGGCTATAAAAGGGAATATGAGATTCAAGGAACAACAACTACACTCTCAATAGATATGCTACTTGCTTCTTGTTGACATCATTGTATAGAGCCTCTTTTTTATATTGTGCTCAAAAGTTTTTATTTCAGGAGGTTCGTTCACCTTCCACATTTTATCGAAGACGAGAAAGCTACTAGACGACATTATGCATAAGGTTTGGATTGGCATTTCTGATGGGTTATGAATCAAATAAATGTATACCTTGTGGATCTTTAGTTCCATAATTGTCCGTGCCCTGACCCGAAGTGTCTCCCGTGTTTGCGCCCTAACTCAAGGCGCTTCCCATGCATGGGACAGGCTAATTTTTTTAAAAAAAATTAATATTTTTTTATGTAAATCTTAAATATATATAATATATCCGTGAATATCTAAATATATATAATATACGCATGAACGTTTAATTTTTTTATTTTGAATTGTATAATCCAAGAAATCTAAACTCCAGAGAAATTCTTATTGACTTAAATCTATTATAATCCAACCTTTAATCTTAAAATTTTAACGTTAAATACATATAATATATTCCGTGAGTATCTAAATTTTTTTATTTAGAACACTATAACCAAAGAAGAAAACTTAAATCCTAGAGGAAAAAATTTATTGGCTTAAATTCATTATAACTCAATTCTTAAATCCTAAAATCTTAAATATGAAATATATCTAAAAAAAATTTTAAAAATTACTTCGATTCAATCCAAGACACCTTGGCACCTGATTCAATCAAGGTGCCCTAAGTCCGTACAAGCACACAGTGTTGTGGTCCACAGCAGTGTGTGTGTGTAAGGTTTAGTTGTGATTAAGGCTTCCTCGTATTGGTATGACATACACAGTTGCTAGGCCTTTGTCACATCAGATTTAGTGTTATTGTGAGTTGTTCATAGATCATTGACACATCAGATTTATTGTTTATTGTGATTAAGGCTCATTTGTGGCAAAAGACGATGTTATCATCTATCTTCGAGACAAGGTAAATTATCATAATTGAGCAATGCCTCTTTAGGTGAGCAGAATTTTATTTCTCAAAAAATTATTCTTTCAGAATTCGTTCTTGACTCTCTTATGATGATTTACTTTTGTAAATTCTTTTTCAACCATTCTGATTTCATGGATATTGATGTGCCTCGTAGTCCATGTCCTGAATAATCTGCACAAATTTATCAATTACGAGTACTGCAAGCCGACATGACTTGAAAATACATTGTCCTCTTGGACTCAAACTAAATCCTCATGGACTCCGAAAGGTAGTGATTGAGAATAACCCTTGTTGGGTATATCTCGAAAAGATCCCACAGACTTAGAAGTATATGGACTCAGAACTGCAAAGACTCGGACTACTACTTCAACTGAAGCCCTTCCTTCAGGGAAGGCAATATGCTCCATAGCCTACTGAAGCTCTTCCACTTCTTCCTCCTCCCTTTCCTCTACTACTACTTCAACTGAAGCCTTCTACCGGGGAAGGCAATATGATCCATAGCCTATAGAAACCTTTCCTCTGTTTGAAGGCTGCTCCACAATTTACTAAAACCCTTTATCGAATTGAAGGCACACTGCTTCACAGCCTACTAAAACCCCTCCTCCAACTGAAGGCACTCTACTTTATAACATGCTAAAGCCCCTCCTCCAGCCAGTGGCAGATCCAAGAATTCAAACATAGCGGTGATTGCAATATGAGCTGAGTGTGGGAAGGAGACGAGGGTGGGCCGGTGGTGCCGATGAGATCATGAGAAGACAAGGAAGCGCCGCTATAGAGAGGAGAAGAAAGGAGACGAGGGCATAGCTTGTTATGAGCCTGCGATTCTACAAACTTACGGAGAGGGAACTGGGAATGAGAGGCGAGGTTTAGCCGCTGTAGATAAGAGAAGAAAGCACTGCTGTGATATGCGAAGAGGAGAAGGAGACGAGCATTTAGGGTAAAACAATTAAAAATGTACAATATATTTTTTTTTATCTGGGACCAGTGTGGGCAACTAGGCCAGTTGGCCTAGGTAAGCTTCACTCCTATATCCTTCATCTCCGTCGGTAGAACCTGATAGGGAGTATTTTTTTTAGATTATTTTAGCACTTATGTTTAACATTTTATATCCTCTTATATACTTAATATTGTATTTATATCATATTTTATGAGTAGGATCTCATTTCTTCACTCAGATCAAGTCATCCAGTCATTCATCCAAATCTGAGGCAAATCTGACCATTGGTTCAAATATAATATAAAGCTTCATCTTCAATTTGGACCCAAGAAGAGGAGAGCCCAAATCCAACCAAGAGCCTAATCAGTAATAACCAATCTTAAGCCCAATTTGATCCTCTTCATTCTTAATGAAGTGAATTAAAACCCGGATCTACTTCTCCACTCAACCCAAACTCCAATCTCATCCATTGATAGATTATTTTGGCTATTTTCTTTTAAAATTTCAATTCAAAAGCAATTTATAATCTTAGTATATATATATATATATATATATATATATATATATATATATATATATATATATATATATATATATATATATAGATTTGTTATATTACGGACCAATTTCATCCGGAATTGTGCGGACTGCCATCGTGGCATCCGCATCATTTTTTTTTTAAAACTCATTCTTCCCTTCGAAACCTATTCCTCCCATTCTTCCCTTCGAAGCCAAGGTCTCGCCGCCCCTCCCTCTCTGTTCGCTCGCCGCCCCTCCCTCTCCGCGAATCCCTCTCGCCGTGCCTCGTCGAAAGCCCTCGCCTCTGTCCCTCTTCGCACCGAGCCTCCTCAACTGCCGCGGTCGCGCCCCCTTCGCCTGCTTCCGCCCGGGTCGCAACTGCCGCGTCCCCTTCGCCACCTTCCTGGAGCACGCCCGCCTGATGCCCTTCTTTGACTTTATTGCAGCTTGGGAGATCCAAGTGGAATGGAAATGCTGGAAATGCTGGTGTAGTTATTAGAGCAGAAATCCCACTAAGCTCTGTCGGCAGGTCTTCCTTCTCCGTCCAGTTAAACAGCAGAATGGAATTCTGATCTCTCTTCAGATGAATTGTACAGCGATTATGTACATAAAGCCACTGTCAAACATGCAGTTGGAAGATATTCTCTTCCAGTGCACAGAAGAATCCATTGTGCGCAACCTCCTGCAGGCTCATCTCAATTCCTACGCCCTCGTCGTCTCCACCGAGATCATCACGGCCAATTACTACGCCGGCAACGAACGGTGGATGTTGCTCCCCAACTGCCTCTTCTGAATGGGTGCCGCCGCGCTGCTGCTATCCAACTGCCGGAGGGATCGTAGCCGCACCAAGTACCGGCTGCTCTCCACGCAGGCGGTCCGCAGGTTGCAGCGGGACGTCGCGGCAAGGGAAGGAGGCTCGGTGCGAAGAGGGACAGAGGGCGAGAGCTTTTGACGAGGCGCGGCGAAAGGGATTCGCGGAGAGGGAGGGGCGGCGAGACCTTGGCTTCGAAGGGAAGAATGGGAGGAATAGGTTTCGAAGGGAAGAATGGGTTTTAAAAAAAAAATATATGACGCGGATGCCACAATGGCAGTCCACACAATTCCGGATGAAATTGGTCCGTAATATAACAAACCTGTATATATATATATATATATATATATAGAGAGAGAGAGAGAGAGAGAGAGGGTGCTTATGCGTTGCACCTCCTCTAGGTGTGAATGCTGCCGTCTAGGTGTGGATGTTGCCGCGCACAGAGTGTCCAGATCTTCTATTTCCGAATTTTAATATCTCAATGTCCCACAATCAACATTCCTCATCGACGGCACGTCCGATCGGCAATCGGACACCGCCAGCAGCCTTCGACTGTCGTCTCGAATCAAACTATATCCTAGGGGGCACGGTGAACCCATCGGGGATCGCTACAATTGCAATCTCGTCGGATTCCAATGGAATAGCGATTATGGGACATGAAGACACCAAAAAAAATGGGCAGAGTACCCTACTAGCACACAAATGGGGTGTGTGTGTGTGTATGTGTGTGTATTTTATCCTGCACACCATGCGTGCGTGGCTTAGTTCAATTAAGGTGCTCTCATAAGTCACGCACGCATGATATGCAGGCTATCAATTCATTATATAATGCTCTACTGCGGATTGTACATCGCACGCCTATGTGCAACAGGATTTAGGACCCCTCCAATGGCAATTAGAGGCACCTCGAGTGAGATGATGGTGGTGCCTCCAATGCAATTGTAGACGCCCAGAGTGAGATGATGGAAGCGCTAGAGGCATCTCCCATTGTTATAATTTTTTTTATTTTTCAAAAATCAATATTTCCTCACGTAAATCTTAAATACAGATAATATATCTCGTGAGTATCTAAATTTTATTATTTTGAAAATTATAACCCAAAAAGGAAGACTGAACCATAAAGAAAAAATTTTATTAGATTAAACTCACTATAACTCAATCCTTAAATCCTAAAATCTTAACACTAAATAAATATAATATATCTCATAAGCCTTAAAATTGGTTATTTTGAATACTATAACCCAAGAGGGACGACTAAACCCTAGAAAAAATCTTATTAACTTAAATCCACTATAACTCAACCCCTAAATTCTAAAATCTTAAATGATAAATTCATATAATATATCCTGTAAGCCTCTCTTAAACTCACTATAATCCAACTCTTAAATCTTAAAATCTTAAATCCTAAATATAATTAATATATCAAAAAAATAAAACAAAAAAATATTACATTGAGTGAAGGCGTGAAGGCGCCTCCAATACAAACGGAGGCGCCTTCATCCCTTAAAATTAAAAAAAATAAAGAGACTCGAGGCGCCTTCCATTGTATGGAAGACACCTCGAGTCCGAGGCGCATGGGCACGCGGCAGGCGGTTCGTAGTATATATATATATATATATATATATATAATGTTAATGACCTTACCGCATAAATTCGTGTGTAGTAAGTGTATTTGTTTTTACTTTATTTTATTTTAGCTTGTGATTACTCCATTTAAGATTTTATCGTTAGCATTTAGTGGTTACGGTATAGTGTTAAGTATAAAAAAATCGAACTAAAAAAATAGTTAAGGTTTACACGGAGTTTGCACGATAAAGTCTTTAGCATAGCGCGCGCGCGCACACACACACACACACACACACACTAACACTACTGTGAACGCTACTCTACGCACTGCCTTCAATTGATTCGTCAATCGATTGGGAAGCTTCCCAATCGATTGATTCGCCAATGGATTGGTGAGCATTCTGCTAGTCGATGACCTCTGGCCACCACCCCAAACCAAGCTATAACCTTGGGGGAAAGTTAAATGAAGGTTTTTCCCCTCAATTGATTAGGCCAGACAAAATTTCTCCCTAATCAATTGAGGCACAAATACACAATGCCAACCAACTCAATCGATTGGTGCCTCGAATCGATTACTCAATCGATTCAGATCTAGGTGCACACGAGCGCGCGGTCAAAAGTTTACAGCATATCAAAATTATATATATATATATATATTCAATCGAGCGTGCGGCTGAATGTTCCCTATGCTAATGACTTTGCAAGACGCATCACTTCCCATCAACACAAACGCGTAAAACATGTTATCCAACACATCAATACTCTCTCTCTCTCTCTCTCTCTCTCTCTCTCTCTCTCTCTCTATATATATATATATATATATATATATATATATGTTAGGACCGGTAGGAGAGCTAGAGGGGGTGATTAGCTCCGATTTGCTTGTTGATGATTTGTCGCTGCGGAAGACTTCAAGCAATGCTAACGCTTAAGGATTTACTTGGTATCCACCTCTTTGAGATAACTAATCTAAGGATCTACTCTCCTCACTCTCTCATACACTATAAAAGATCTCCTTCTTGAGGTGAAGAAACATCTTACAAGCTTACAAGAAGAAGCACTCAAGAACAAGCAAATATAATAGAAATCTTATAAGATTTACACAAATTAGCTCTCTTTGCTTCTCTTGCTTCCTTCAAGCTTGGAATCGTCTCTTGATCCTTGAAAATGCAACAACACTAAGCTCCAAAGCCTCACTTGAAATGGTGATTAAGAAGGTGAAGAGCATTGAAGAAGTGACGGAGCAATGCCGCTTCAAACCTACATGAAAACCCTATATACCCGTGACCCCCAGGGTTCCCTAATTGATTACCCAATCGATTAACACGTCAGACTTAGCCGTTCAACAACTATTTTTTGAAACTTAATCGATTAGCCAATCAATTAAGAAGATCTTAATCAATTGTTGAATCGATTCAGCACCTTTCTGTGCTTTTGCGCAATACTGCTGTAATCGATTGACTAATCGATTACCATCCTCCTTAATCGATTAAGAGGAGGCTGAATCAATTGCCCAATCGATTCAGCATGTTTCTTTTCTCGCAACCCATTTTTCCCAATCGATTACCCAATCGATTCACTCCTTCCTTAATTGATCGCCCAATCAATTAAGAAGGCTTCTGTTCGCGAGAAACCAATACCAATCGATTACTCAATCGATTAACCCCAAACCTAACTTATGTGCACAAGTCTAGGGTTCCCTTGCCTAACACCAGCCAACCGTAACCTGTTAGGACTTTCTTACCAAGTGTCCGATCAAACCTTTGACCGACTTGAATTTTCCCTTGCCTAGTTCCCAACTAGGACTTTTCCCATGCCAACGTACGATCTCCCCGATCTACTTGGACTTCACCTAGTCCCACTAGGACTTTTTCCATGTCAGCGTGTGATTTTCCCGATCCACCTAGACTTCACCTAGTCCCACTAGGTCTTTCCTAGTCAAGTCTCCAGTCATCCTTGACCCACTTGACTCACATGATATACAAACATCATACGATATTCAAACATCATTATCAAACATTGAAACTTAAGCATACCAAGCTTACCAAATATAAACTCACCTGAGCCTAGTCAAACTAGGTCAACCCTGACCTAACAAAGATTGCACCAACAATATATATATATATATATATATATATAATGGGAAGTGATGCATCTTGCAAAGTCATCAGCATAGGGAACATTATAATCAAGATGTTTGATGGTGTGATCAACTTTATGTGATGTCAGATACATACCAGATCTAAGGAAGAATTTGATTTCACTAGGCACACTGGATGGTATAGGTTGCAATTATAAATTACTGAGCAGGGTGATCAAGGTCAACAAGGGAGCTCTGACGGTAATGAAGGAACAAAAGGTAGCATGGAACATCTACAAGTTGATAGGGACTACAATTGTAGGTTGAGTCGCCTCAATAGAGTCTGAATTAGAATGTATAGTCTTGTGGCATGCATATAAGTGAACGTGGGATGCTGGAGCTTCACAAGAGAGATTAGTTGAAGGGAGTCAAGACGTGCAAGCTTGAATTTTGTAAATTTTGTGTCCTTGAGAAACAAAGCAAAGTGCAATTCAAGATGGCAATACATAAGATGGAGGAGATTTTGGACTATGTACATACAAATCCCTGGGGACCAACCAGTGTAGCATCACATGGAGGGCACTTATATTTTGTGAGTTTTATTGATGTTTACTCACGAAAGGTCTGGATATACTTCATGCATCATAAGTCAGAAACTTTTGTGAAGTTTAAACTATAGAAAATTGAAGTGGAGAATCAGATAGGAAGGAAGATCAAATGTCTTAGGTCAACGATGAGACTGCGTACACAGATTCAAAGTTTCAGGAATTTTGTAGGCAACATGGAATAATGAAGCATTTCTAAGTTCGCAGGACACCTCAGCAAAACGGTATGGCGGAAAGGTTGAACATGACAATCATTGAGAATGCAAGATGTCTCAGGCTGAATGCAGGGCTAGTAAAGAATTTTTGGACGGAAGCAGTAAACATGACGTGTTATCTTATTAATAGATCACCAAGAATAGCAATAGAAGGTAAAGTATCAAAAAAAAAATATGAACAGGGAATCCAGTAGATTACTCATATCTTCGAGTTTTTTAATGTCCGACCTATATACACATATCTAGTGAGGAAAGATCAAAGTTGAATGTGAAGTCAAAACAGTATATTTTTCTAGTGTATCAGAAAGGAGTTAAAGGCTTCAAGCTTTGGGATCCTAAGGTAAACAAGATAGTGATCAGCAGAGATGTGGTATTTGATGAGAAAGTCATGTTATAGCGTACTCATGAAAAAAGAAAGGAAACACCATAGAGCAACAAGGAGAAAGAGGTTGTGCAAGTGGAGCTAGAGACTCGTGACTCTGATGATTCTAGCTCAGAGCACACGAGCATCACACTATAGCTAGTGGTAGAACGAGACTAGTCGTAAAGTCACCCATCGGATACAAATTTGAGGACTTGGTGTCTTATGCACTCATCACCAGTAGTAGAGACCCTACATCTTTTCAGGAGACAGTACATAACTCTCACTACAAAAATAATCAGGTTTACCAATGAAATATTCCATCAAAATTCCGTTGGTAAATACAATTATCGACGGAATTCCAACGGGATTTTCTCCGTTAGCGAAAAATTAGTCGATATCATATTATCGACGAAAATTTCATACCGTCGATACATTTACCGAAGAAATAGTGGTCCGTTGAAAAAATATTCCCATGGAAATATTATTCCGTCGGAAGATATCACTGACAGAAATAAAAGTTTTCGTCGATAATTCATGACAAAAAATGTTGATCCCGTCAGAAATTACCGACAGAAAATTTGGTTTTCGTCGGAAATTACCTACTGAAAAACAACATATTAATAAGATATTAAAAATAATATATGAACATTAATTACTAATAAAGATAAATACTTACACTTCTCCAATAGCTCATAAAACATGATGGTCACGGGGAATTATTGTCTGCTGTTCTGCCATAGAAATGTCTATAAAATAATATATTATAACACATCATAATAAAAATACAAAACAATATGAAAGTATAACTTACTTGATGAACAATACTATTAATATTTAAATATTATTAACATTTATACCTTCTTCACTAGACTCTAATAGTTCAACAAGATCCTCACTGCTAGATATCTCTCCATCATTTATATCCTCGTAAGTTACATTAACATCTACAAGTAAATCAGATGTGGATGGGAGTTGTGACTTAACTAAATATCTTTCTACTTCGTTATTCTGAAATGCATCATGATTTTGAGCAGTGATGGTGTTTGACATTTCTATAGTCGAGCAATGCTTCATTCGACAAACAGACAACCATTCACTAGATCTTCTTCTTTTCGTAGGGTATTCAAGAAAAAAAAAACCTGACTCATTTATATCCCAAAAATGAAAGGTTCAAATTTGTTGAACCTTCTATTTTTATTAACATCCACTAATTTAAAGTTTGAATGTATTCTTGTACCTACTTTTGGGGTCGTATCATACCATGAACATTTGAACAACACACACCGTTTTATAGGTAATGTTGGATATTCAATCTCTATGATTTCTTCAAGTCTACCATAGTAATTAAACTCTGTGTTATTGTTGTCGATATATCCTTTTAACACAAACTCCAGAATTATATGTTAATCTTTCTGAATCTCGTTATGCCATGTCAAATCTTAGTCCATTAACATAGTATCCAGAGTAGACCTTTATTTTACAGAGCGGTCTTGATGCAAGATTCATTATTCTATCATCTTGCACATTTGATATTCTATAGTCTTTCAGCTACATAAATTATAACATAAATTAGGATCGAACTGAATAGACATAAATATATAAATTTTCTGACGATAGTGCAACTTACATATATTTCAAACCATAATGCAAATTCGACCTCTAACTTTTCAGCAACCTCACTTGCACCTAGTGATGGATTGTATATATATATATAACTATTGTTCGTATAAGCTGTGAAAGAGGAATATTTTAAGACAATTGGGATATCAAGCAAACAATTAAAATATGATAACTGAATCATTAGAGAAGTCAACTTACTTTATGTATGGTTTGACCTCATCACAGTTTAAGAGTATGTATCTTCTTGCAGCATCATATTCTTGTTCAGTTATCCATCAAATACACCCATTGGCTTACTAGGAAAGTTGAAAATAGAAAGCATTGATGGGTCATTTGGTTGAGCATCATTATAATTTCTAGGAAACTTACAATGTCTGGTTTTCACATTGTCAGCAAAATAAAAGAACAGAAAGAAGATGCTTCTTCAACTAGATTGACATTACATATTGACTCCTCAACTCTTGCTTTGTTATAAACATTATTCTTTAATTTTTTCAAAAATAGTTCTAATGAATACATCCATTTATACTGCACAGGACTAGCTATTTGTGCCTCATATGGTAAATGTACTGGTAAATGTTCCATTAAATCAAAAAAATTTGATAAAAATATGTGCTCCAACTTACATAGTATAACAGGAATGTTTATTTTTAGCCGAAGCATATCATCGATCATAATACACCTTACCATCAAATCTTTAAAAAATAGACTCAATTCTGTAAGTGTTTGCCAAACATTTTGTGAAAGTAAGTCATGAAAAATTACTGGAATAAGTCTTTGTATGAACACATGACAGTTATAACTCTTCATTCCAAACATATTCAACTTATTCATATCCATGCATCAAGCCATATTTCAGGCATACCCATCAAGGAATTTTATTTCTCTCAACAAATTATATAAAATTTCTTTACCATATTTGTCCAATGTATAACAAGCATTTGGAAATCTATGTTGGGGCAATTGACCCAAGTATGATTAGGTGGATCATGGGTTTTGATGTGTGTGTCAATATGATTGAGTTAGGTTGTCATGTTGGCTTGATATGTGTGTTTGAGTCATGAAGGACTTGGTGAATCACACATGAAGTACGCATCCGAGGGACGAGAGCCAAAGGAAGAGGACTCCAAGGGCAAGCCAAGGAAGACTTCAAGGGCATACGCGAAGGATGGTATGGAGGCAAGCCGTGAGCTTGTATGCGCATCCGAGGGACGAGAGCCGAAGGAAGAGAACTTCAAGGGGCAAGCCGAGGGAGTGGACTTCAAGGCATACGTGAAGGATAGGCTTCGGAGTGAGGATGAGTGGACTTGTAAGTTGGGAAGTCGACTGGTGATGAATCAGTCGACTGCCAGCATTGAGTGAAAGTTCACAAAAAGATTAGTCGACTGGTCCAGGACCAGTCGACTGATCAGTTCGAAAAACTAGCCGTTGGCTAGCTGTTTGGCTAGGACCAGTTGACTGCCCCAAAGGCAGTCGACTGGTAGGCGAGCTGGGCTGTTTGTTTAAACAGTCCTCTCCACAATTTAAGCAGTAGCTTAAGGCTAAGAGAAGATTAGCTCTTCATTGTAAGGTCTTCTCTTTTGTTCTCATCTTCCTCCTCAAACTCTAGATTCATCTTGTAAGGAGAAAGAGAGATTGTGAGAGGTTGTTCTCCACCGAGAAAGAAAAAGACTTAGCCGGAGATTGCCGAGGCGTGATCCACCGAAGGATCAAGGGATCGTCCACCTCAAGGACACGCCATGGAGTAGGAACAAGAAATCTCTGAACCACGTAAAATGGTATTGTGTTAGCATTGTTATTTAAATTGTCAAGATTCTGTTAGGATCTTACCGTTAAGCTAAAGGGGGTGAATAGTAATTTTTCGATTCGTTCTTCCTACAATGTTAGTGTGCGCAAGCGGAAACAATAATAACAAAATCAAACAAACGCTAACACGTCACCTTTACGTGGTTCAGAGATGACGCTCCTGTTAGATCGTGATCGTTTGCTAGAGGGGGGTGAATAACTTTTCTTCGATTCTCTACCTACAACGTTAGCAAGCGCAAGCGGAATAACAAATTAAACAATGCTAACGCCAACCTTTACGTGGTTCGGAGATGACGCTCCTACTCCACGGCTGTCCGTAAGGTGGACGATCCTTTAATCCTTCGATGGATTACTCCCCGGATAGCCTCCGGCTAGCTCGTGTAGCTCCTTGTGGGTGGAGAAACCTTGCCACAATCTCGGACACACTTCTGAGCTCTTAGACTACTATTTGGCCTTTAACCAAAGCCAAATTCGTCAAGAGTCTCAGCCAAAACGAAGCCCTTTTAAATAGAGCTCACTTCTGTTTTGGCCACTACCAGTCGACTGCCCCCACAGCAGTCGACTGATATTTCTGTGGGGTTTACCAGTCGACTGCCAAATCACCAGTCGACTGCCAAATCACCAGTCGACTGCCCTACCTAGGTTTTCCTTCCCGAGTACAATTCTCTCAGCACTCGACCCCTAGGATTTCCTGAGTACATTCCCTCAACACTTGACCCCTCACAACTCAGCTGACTCTTCACCAGCAGCCTCGATCTGTTGCCTTCACCCCCTCTTCGTCTTCGGCCCTCGTCCCTCAGATGCGCACACAAGCCTCGAGCTTGCCTCCATGCCATCCTTCACGTACGCCTCGAAATCCGCATCCCTCGGCTCATCGTCCCTACTATCCATGGTCCCTCGGGTGCACACAAGCCCACGGCTTGCCTTCATGCCACCCTTCACCGTTCCTGAAGTCGTCTAGCCAAGTCCATGTGTATCCTGCAAGACCTACACACTCAAATACACATATCAAAACACAAGGGTAAACCTAACTTAAACCCTTTGCCCAAACATCAAAACACATGGTCGCTCCAGACCATAGATTGCCCCAACAGCTCCTACTCCATGGCTGTCCATAAGGTGGACGATCCCAATCTGTCGATAGATGACTCCCTAGAAGAGCTCCGGATAGCTTATGTAGCTCCTTGTTGGTGGAGAAACCTCGCCACAATCCGGACAACACTCCTGGGCACAAAGACTACTAATTGGCCTTTGACCAAAGCTAATTTTGTCAAGAACTCTCAACCAAAACCGAGCCCCTTTAAATAGTGCTCAAGGCTGAGAAACTCACTACCAGTCGACTGGTCTATTACCAGTCGACTGATCCCACCTAAATTCGACCGTTGTAAGCCTAACGTTTGAATTTCCAGCTACCACCAGTCGACTGCCCCATTAGCAGTCGACTGATCTTTCTGTGGCATATACCAGTCGACTGCCCCAGGGCCAGTCGACTGGTCTACCCCTAAACTTAGGGTTTCCCCTTCGCGAGTACATTTCTCTCAGCACTCGAATCCTAGGATTTCCCAAGTACATTTCCCTCAACACTCGAACCCTCACAACCTAGCTGACTCTTCAACCAGCAGCCTCGATCTGTTGCCTTCGCGCCCTCGGCTTGCCTCCATGCCATCCTTCACGCATGCCTCGAAGTTCGCATCCCTCAGCTCATCGTTCCTGCTCCAATAGCCTCGACCTGTTGCTTTCAAGCCCTTTTCGACTTTAGCCCTCGCCCCTCAGATGCGCACACAAGCCCTCAGTTTGCCTCCATGCCATCCTTCGCGTATGTCTCGAAGTCTGTTTCCCTCTGCTCATCGTCCCAGCTTTGTCCATGGTCTCTTGGAAGCGCACACAAGCCCACGGCTTGCCTCCATGCCACCCTTCACCGTACCCGAAGTCGTCCAACTAAGTCCACGTGTATCCTGCAAACCTGCACACTCAAATACATATATCAAAATACAAGGGTGAACCTAACTTAAACCCTTTGCCCAAACATCAAGACACATGGTCACTCCGGACCATAGATTGCCCCAACAGTTTCCACTCGTGCTAACATTGTAGGAAGAATCGCGAGTTGGGGTGATCGAGCTATTCACCCCGTATAGTCGTGCCATCGGTCCTAACAGCTTCCACTCGTGCTCCGGTCGACGGTGAGTTCTTCCGAAACGAACTGGCTCTGATACCAATTGCTAGAGGGGGGGTGAATAGCACTTTTCGTTGAATTCTCTACACATAAGTTAGCGCAATACAAACAATAATATGTAAAGGATAAGAAAGAGCAATGCTAACACCGGAATTTACTTGGTATCCACCCGAATGGGTGACTAATCCAAGGATCCACGCAAGTACTCCACCTCCACTAAGAAAAATCTCCTTCAGGTGGAGAAACCTTTACAACGGTGTTGTCTTCCTCTTTACAGAATACAATGATTGGAGAGAGAGGAAGATGAGAAGACTTTTTGCACGAACAGTACTTCGTTACAGTACGAAACTGTGTCGTTTCACGTGCAAAAAGGTCCTCTTTTTATAAGAGAACAGGACAAACTCGCAGTCTGTCCAGCCCCGCACCAGTCAACTGCTCCTGAGACAGTCGACTGGTCTAGCATTAATTGCTAGCCAATGGTTAGTTTTGGGGTGTTACCAGTCGACTGCCCACAGGGGCAGTCGACTGGTCTGAGCATGTAAACTCTCTGTGAGTTTTGGCAGTCGATTGCCCTCTGGCCAGTCGACTGCCCTGCCTCTCAGCTCAGTCACAGCCACTCCAAACCTTCTCCTTCACGTGTGCCTTCAGGTCTGCTCCCTTGGCTTGCGCCTTGAAGTCATCTTCCTCTGGCTCTCGTCCCTCGGATGCGCACACAAGCTTCCCATGGCTTGCCTCCATGCCACCTTTCACGTGTGCCCTTGAAGTCTACTTCCCGGCTTGCCCTTGGAGTCCTCCTCCCTTGGCTCTCGTCCCTCGGATATGTTCACCATGTGTGATTCTCCAAGTCCTGCAAACTCAATCACACATATCAAATACAACATAACACTCTAACTTTAAACATATTCACACACACACATCAAAACCATGATCTTCCAATCATTTTAGGGCTGATTGCCTCAACAGTATCAGAGCACAAGGACGCCTTCAATGAACTAACCACCGAGAAGAACAAAATCATTGAAATGGCCGGCTTGCGCATCCAACCGCCAAAATTCGAGGGAGAATTCTCATGGTGAAAGAAGAGAATGGACGTACTTCAATACCGATTTTGATATAATGTTAATTATGAAAAATGGGTTTGAAGTGCTAGGGATCAAGAGAACAAGTTACTTGATGAAATAAGATGGAGTAGGAAGCAAAGAGATGATCATCTAGCAAATTTCAAAGCCTTGCATCATCTACTCAGTGTGCTCCCCCAACAAGAAGTAATAAGGATTGGGAACTACTCAAGTGCCAAGGATTTATGGGAAAAGCTAGTAGAGCTTCATGAAGGCACTTCGGAGGCGAAAATGGCAAAAAGAGATCTTCTCCGATCCCAACTCAACAATATCAAACTTGATAAAGGGGAGAAAGTAACAAATTTACATGCTAGATTTAAGGAAATACTTAATGGACTAATAAGTGTAGGGGAACAATTATCCAACCGAGACATTTTGATGAAAGCCATCAATGCATTCCCAAGAACATCAAATTGGAGCTCAATGGTGGACTCATACTACATTTCCAAGGATCTAGAGAAAACATCTCTAGAAGTATTTTTCTCAACCATGGAGCTTCATGAGACTCGAGTTAGAGGAACAATTGAAGAGATATACAAGCCAAAGAGTATAGCACTTGTGGCAAACAAGGAAAAAGGTAAAAAGAAGAAGGTCACTACAAGAAAAAAGATCTATTGTGACATTTACTTTATGACACTTAATAGTAAATGTCATTATAAACTAATTATAGTGACACTTATTAAAACAGAGATATTTTATAAATAAAATATCTGATTAAACCTTTTATCATGACACAATTATAAATGTCTTTATAAATTTAAAGGTTTTCTTATTGAAACAGATAATTTTTTTTAAAAATTTATTTAATTAAACTTTTTCTCGCGAACAAAACTCCTTCTCCGACTTAACCGCGCGATCGAGCAAATACCACCGTGAACCCTAAATTTTTCGCTCCCCCGTGCGTGAATAAAGACTCCTTCTCCTTCATTACAATGCCATAAGTTTTCGCTCGCCCGCGCCAGCACGCGAAAACCTAAATCGCAGCCTGCTCGATCGGCCCTCCTTTCTCCCTCGCTCCCTGCTCGATCGCCCCTCCTACGCGAGTGCCTCCAATGCACCTCCACCAGCGCCCCTCCACCTACGCGAGCCCCTCCCCCTACGCGAGCGGCTTCAACCAGCGCACCCCCACCAGCGCAGTCTGGGCTGCGTGAGCACCTCCCCACGCGCGGCGCTCCTCCCCGCCACGTCGTCTGTCCACCAACGCGGTCTGCCCTACTCTCGCGCCTCCCCAACAACACGGTCATCTACCCTACTCGTCCCTCCTCGCCACACGTGCACCTTCCCACCAAAGCCATCAGCACAGTAAGTCATGGATATTGATTTTGCATCCTCTTGATTTCTTTGTTTTCTATAACTATAAGATGATTTTTCATCCTCTTGGTTGCGATGTTTTACTGCGGGCCTACCTAGCCCACAGTAAACGGCTGCGGTAAAAACACATCAAATCCGTTGATAGCTGACCACTTGCTAAAAGTGGAATCGACGATTGATGAGTTGTTACCGCCGCATTTGGGCTACTCACGCAGCATTGAGGGAGACACAGGTGGCAGGATGGATGAGCGCAGTATACAGGGCATGGGCTTACACGTCTATCAGGCAGGACTACAGAGACATACATTAGATCCTGACAGATCTATTTCAGCTACTGATAGAGGATGGTATCGTGAGAGAGCAGCACACCTGGGTTGGTGGTGATACAGGATGGCTGATGATGACATATATCATGGGCAGTCTATGAGCTAGAGCATCATGGTGCCTAGAGGCAGCAATGGTCAGAGGGAGATGGATGGTTCATACGAGATATTGGTTGGATTTTGTGGATGGTTCATACGAGACATTGGTTGGATTTTGTGGATGGTACTGTGAGTGTACACATGCATGTACATATGGGGACATATGGGGGACAACTACCTGGATCTGATACTTCATCAGAAACAAGTAGCTATCCTAGGACACATGTTTGCAGTACTATTTTCTTGATGATATATAATTTGTCTTTCATCAAAATATATATATATATATATATATATATAATACTTGATGATATTCCACATCACAGTTATGAATCAGGTTAGTATAGATTTTGATGTGGGATTTTGGACATCATTTGAAATCTCGTATTGTACCAGGTCCGGGTGATAAATTAGTGAAACTCAATATTACTTAGCATCGATACAATGTCTTCTATGTCGTTGTGGCAATTATGTCGATGAGTATTATTTCATGTTGACATTTTACACCTTTTAACATGCTAAAATTGAGATAATGTTTTAGTTTTTTTTATTTGTTTCCATTGATAATGTCAAAATTATAGCATTTTAGGTGAAAATAAATATATAATTGTGTCATCTTTCTTTTTTCTTCATCTCTTTTTTTTCCTTCCACCTCCAATTTACCATTGACACAATATCTTGTAGGAGTGGTGCCGTCGATAGAGGGGGGGGGGTGAATATCGACCGTAAAAATTCTCATGAAAATCTTCGTAAAACTTTCGTTCGTACTGGACTCAGAGTGTTAGTGCAGCGGAAAATAAAATAGAAAGAACACAAGGACACAGCGGGATTTATTTACTTGGTTCCCAACCCCCCAGGGTCAGTACGTCCTATGTACTCGGTGTGAGTCCACTATTAGTCTCCTTTCCAGAGTTTCCGGAGGCGGAGAAAACTCGTCTTACAGTGTAGAAGTACAATCAAAAGTAAAGCAAAGTAAGTACAGAATACTAAATGCAAACCGAACAACTAGAGTTTGAAACTCGGCCGATCTGGACCTCCGAAGTGCCGCGCACTTTCTCCTGGAGCCTCCTGGTCGTAGAGCCTCGTCTTTAGCGTGTTGTCATCGATCAGAATGCTCAGAATCACTCACAGCAGTTGTGTTTGAAGCAGAGGGGTCGAAGCCCCTTATATAGTGCTCCTGGGGGCGCCCTGGACGTCGGGGGCGCCCCTATAAACTCGATCAAACCTTATCCCCGAGCTGACCTTGCCGCGGCTGATAAAACTTCTGAACAGGGCGTCTGGGACCTCCCGGGCGCCTGAGTGAAGGCTTATCCTGTGTTTCGACCTCGAAACAGCAAAACAGCTTTCAACTTGGGCGCCCCCAACATCCCGGGCGCCCTGCTTGAAGCCTATTCTGCTTACCACACGAAACTGCCAATTTCCTCTTTGGCTTGGGCGCCCCCATCACTCTGGGTGCCTGGCTTCATGCCTTTCAACCCAAAAACTGGGTTTTATACTCTGATCTGGGCGCCCCCATCAATAGGGGCACCCGGGTTGGCTATTTTCCAACCTCTTGCTGTTTTGTCTCCGGTTCTTGGTACCCGCAAGATATACAAACACAAAGCAAATATACATACAATATTAGCCTTAAGGACTTGGTTCGGACTTCAGATTTCCATGAAACCCTAGGTTGAACCAACGCAAGTTCCCACCCCTGAAAACGTGCCTTTCACCTACTCCTCTCAGGAGACCGTTGCCACCCAGTCCTTCGGATGGACTTTTGCTTAGCTTCCAATACTTCCGGACCTCGAGACGCCCGAACCCTAACCCGTCTCTACTTCTATCCTTAGTCATCGCTCAGCTAAGTTGCTCAGTCCCTCGGACCAAGACTTCGTGCCCAAACCCTAAGTCCAGGACTTCGACGCCCAACCCTTGGTCAGGTCTTCGTGCCCAATTCCCCGAACCAGGACTTCGGTGCCCAACCCTCGGCCAGGTCTTCTTGCCCAGTCCTCGACCAGGACTTAGTGCCCACCTTCCGACAGGGTCTTCGGTGCCCAGCCCTTTGCCAGGACTTAGTGCCCAATCCTCGATCAGGACTTAGTGCCCACCTTTCGAGCAGGTCTTAGTGCCTAGGTTAACTAGGACTTTTCTTCCACTTAGGTTACTCCTCCTTTGCTCCCCTTTGTCTGTTCAATGTATCACTGACATAAGTGTATTGTCAAACATTAAAACACTTAGATGAGAACATTATTGATGCAATTTGCACCAACAATCTCTCCCTTTTTGATGTTTGACAATAACTTAAGTTAGATTGGTTTAAAGGGCTAAACTTTAACTCTTGGGATCAAATGAAAAAAACTGATCTAAGTTTTGAAAATCCATTTTTGATCCTCTAGGGAAAAATAGAAAAAATAATTCTAGCTTTCACTCCCCTTTGTTGAAAAATATTTTGATTTATTGATCCTTTGGTAAGAGAAGAAAAAAATATTTCTAACTTAAGGCGCATCTCTCCCCCTTTGTCACACATCAAAAAGAAATCAAAAATTACTTGCACCAACAATAAACACATTTTGTTCTTTTGAAAATACTTAGTATAGAATTTTTGAAGGCATAGTAGTACTAAGTACTTAAATTTCCAGAACAGATCCATTTTGAAAAAGTATTGTGCACTTCTGAAAACTATTTTGTATTGTAAGAAAAATGTTTGATCTGAGAAAATTTTCTTTAAAAGATTTAGAAAAGAGATTTCAAGAATGCAAGTGCTTTTGAGATATATTGAGTTTTTGAAAATTGCAAGTTTTTTTTTTTTTGAGAAAAGCCAGTACTATTGGAAAATGCATAACTTTTGAAAGAATGTTATGAGCTTTTGAAAAATGTCGGTATTTTGAAAAATGTACATTTTTGAAAACCATAAGTAACTTTGAAAGATATTGTGCAATTTTTGAAAAAATTTGCAACTTTGGAAAATATAAGTACTGTTTTGAAAAGTGTTAGACTTTGAAAAATATAAGTACCTTTTTGAATAGTATTAGACTTTGAAAAATATAAATATCTTTTTGAAAGGATATTATGCATTTTGAAAACATAATATTTTACTTGACTTGGTCTATCTTCCAGTCTGACACAATCCTAGGAAACCTTGTTGACTACAAGGACATTTTCCTAAGTGTCCTAGAAAATTTTTCAAACTCAAGAAAATACTCTTTCCGAACAGAATTTTAAAAAAAACAATGATAGTACTTTGACAATATATGTAAGTATACGTTGAAAGAGTGACTATTTATGTTTTCAACAAGATTTTGACAATGTAGTGCACGAAAACATATTCTTTAAAATGTTTAATAATTCTTTTTAGTTTAACCTCCCCCTAAACTTGACCCAGTCCTAGGAAGCTTGTTGACCATAAGTACTCTTCCTCTGAGTCTTTAGGGTTTGGTTTAGACCAAATGAATTATTTCATAATTGAAAAATACTTGTTAGGGAATTTTCTCTTGATTTAGACTCCCCCTAAATTCGACACTTCCTTGGATCCCTTGTAAATCATTAAGTGGACCTTCCTCCGTGTCTTTAGGGTTTATCAAAATCAAATGAATGATAATTTTTAAGGTATAAGCCTTTTTGAAAACATATGTGATAGAAATTGAGGTGTAGTTTTCGAAAATTCTTTTCAAATAATAGAAAAATTTTAAAAGAAGTGAAAACACTCCCCCTGTACCCGACATCGTTTGACTCTATCTAAGTGCCTTAAGGAACTTTAGTGTTATCCTAAGAGGCTTGTGTCTAATTGCGTGAGTCAATCAATTTTTGAAAATGATATAATTTTTGAAAACATATCATACATATTCAATCAGACAAGCATGAATTTCATACAAACATTATTATGTTGAAACTCTATTTTGAAAATATATTTTTAGAAAAATATTCTAACAATTTTGAAAATAGTTTTGAAACATGCTCATCAATTTCTTAGTCCTTAACATCTCACCTATTCTAGGTGTCTCAATGCAGCAAGCATGGTTGCCTTATGAGTGTATTGTGAGATGCTTGAATCATTTTCCTTAATTTATTATTAAATCTAAGATTTGATTGAAACTTGTGTTAAATTCAAATCTAGCAATAGTAAAGTGAATTTGATTTTCAGTAATTGACTTTCAGGTCTTGGCGAGGCACTAGGCCTTCTTTGGTCGTAGTCTTATTGGATCATCAACCCTTTCCTTGATAAAGCCGTTTATAGAAAATTCGTCTTCAAGTTACTTCTTGAAGGATTTTGGTTTAACTAGTTTGGGTCTTGGATCGGTAGCTTCAGCTAGTTCCGCCAAGATGGCTTCCCTAACGTACTATCATCTCACCTCCACCCAATACCAGGTTGTTCAAGTTTCAAGTAATCTTTTTCCTATAACCGTTCTAATTTATGCATAAAATTAAACGTGAATGACATGACATATATTTTAAGAAAATTGCATATGCATGGCATGACAGTTATGCATGAGTCAAGCAATTCAAATCATTTAATTAAGTTTCTAAAGATGTATCAAATTCTCGATTTGATACATGTCGTGTGAACCCGCGAATATCAACCCACTTTGACATATTTGATTTTATTAAATTTATTGTTGCAGTTTGGGTGAGATTTTATTTAATTTGAGTTTAAGTTATTTTAGAGTTAAATTAAAACGGATTACTTAATTTAATTTAATTAATGATTAATTAAGAATTAATTTTAATTTGAGTTAAGATTTAATTAATTTGAATTAATCCAAGTTTGAATTAATTAAGATTGAATTAATTTGAATTAATTTAAGTTTGAATTAAAATAGATTGAATTAAATTAATTTTGAGTTTGAATTAATTACGATTTAATTGAATTAATTTTGAGTTTGAATTAATTATGATTTAATTAATTTGAAGTCAATTCAATTTGAATTTAATTTAACTAAGATTAAATTTGAATTTAATTTAATTAAGATTTAATTTAATTTGAATTTAATTTAATTAAGATTTAATTTAGTTTGAATTTAATTTAATTAAGATTTAATTTAATTTGAATTTAATTTAATTAAGATTTAATTTATTTTGAATTTAATTTAATTAAGATTTAATTTATTTTGAATTTAATTTAATTAAGATTTAACTTAATTTAAATTTAATTTAATTAAGATTTAATTTAATTTGAATTTAATTTAATTAAGATTTGAATTTAATTTAATTTGAATTTAATTTAATTAAGATTTAATTTAATATGAATTTAATTTAATTAAGATTTAATTTAGTTTAATTAAGATTAAATTTAATTTGAATTTAATTTAATTAAGATTTAATTTGAATTAAGATTTAATTTAAAAGATTTGAATTAAGATTTAATTTAAAAGATTTGAATTAATTTGAATTTAGATTTAATTTGAATTAAGATTTAATTTGAATTTAATTTAATTTGGATTTAACTTGAATTAATTCGAATTTAATTTAATTTGGATTTAATTTGAATTAATTTGAATTATATTTAATTTGTATTTAATTTGAATTAATTTGAATTTTATTTAATTTGTATTTAATTTGAATTTAATTTAATTAGGATTTAGATTTAATTTGAATTTAATTTAAGTTTAATTTAATTTGGATTTAGATTGAATTAATTTGAATTTAATTTAATTAGGATTTAATTTGAATTTAATTAATTCAAGTTTGAATTAATTATAATTTAATTAAGATTTGAATAATTAAGGTTGAAATGATTAATTAATAGTTGTGGGTTTAAGTTCAGAATTTTCATTATTTCGAAAATTTCTGACTCTTCTTTATCTATCTTTTCAAGTTTTTCTAACAATTCGGATTTGTTTGAACCTTTGTGAACTTTATTTACTATGGCTTTTATCTTAGATAGTTTCATATCCTCCTCATCCTCAAAATTACATCTTTTAGTATCCTCAAAGTAGGAGGAGTAATTTGGGCCATTAGTTAAAGTTTTGTAATAACTTTCAAGATTATCTATAGTTAAGTTATTATCTAGGAGAATTTCATCTTCAAAATTATCTTCAGAGATAATATCTTCAGAATTAACTTCTGGATTATTTTTAGAATTTTCAAATTCGAATTTAGAGTTATACAACGGGTTTTCAAATTTGAATTCATAATTATCTAAAGGATTTTCAAATTTAGAATTATTCTTAAGATAGTTTAATTCATATTTATCCTTAAGATTTTTGAATTCAGATTTTTCCTTAAGATTTTCGAATTCAGATTTATCCTTAAGATTTTTGAATTTTAGTTCGGGATTATCCGAATTAAAATTCAGATTAATTCCAGAATTAATTTCAAAATTAACTTTGGAAATTATCGAGTTAACATTAAGGATTAAAGTGTTGATTTCTGATATTTTAGAATTATTTACTTTTTCTAACTGATTATGCAAGATATCTATTTGACTATGTAATATTTCTAATTTATCAGAAAAAATGTCTACATTATTTACATAAGCTAGTGCAGGAATTTTGAAACTTTTCGGAACGTAAATTTTACGTACCTTTGTAGGACATTTGTTCTTGTAGTGTCCGTATTTTCCGCACTTGAAGCATTGTACATGATCCTTATTTTTCTGGACTCCTAGCACTGGTGCCCCCTTTGCTGCCGGTGGTGTAGATTGAGTCTTACGAGTAGGGCACTGATTTTTATAGTGCCCTCTCTCCCTGCACGTGAAACAAATAATATGGAACTTAAAATGGACATTAAAAAGATTGTACCTGATTCACCCCTGGACTCCCCCTCAACTCCTAGTGTCGTTGCTTCGTCGGCGGTTAGTCCGGTGAAGAGCGGCCTAGCTCTGATACCAATTGTAGGACTGGTGTCGTCGATAGAGGGGGGGTGAATATCGACCGTAAAAATTCTCACGGAAATCTTCGTAAAACTTTCATTCGTACTGGACTCAGAGTGTTATTGCAGCGGAAAATAAAATAGAAAGAACACAAGGACACAGCGGGATTTATTTACTTGGTTCCCAACCCCCCAGGGTCAGTACGTCCAAGGCCTATGTACTCGATGTGAGTCCACTATTGGTCTCCTTTCCAGAGTTTCCGGAGGCGGAGAAAACCCGTCTTACAGTGTAGAAGTACAATCAAAAGTAAAGCAAAGTAAGTACAGAATACTAAATGCAAACCGAACAACTAGAGTTTGAAACTCGGCCGATCTGGACCTCCGAAGTACCGCGCACTTCCTCCTGGAGCCTCCTGGTCGTAGAGCCTCGTCTTTAGCGTGTTGTCGTCGGTCAGAATGCTCAAAATCACTCACAACAGTTGTGTTTGAAGCAGAGGGGTCGAAGCCCCTTATATAGTGCTCCTGGGGGCGCCCTGGACGTCGAGGGCGCCCCTATAAACTCGGTCAAGCCTTATCCCCGCGCCGACCTCGCCGCGGCTGATAAAACATCTGACCAGGGCACCTGGGACCTCCCGGGTGCCTGAGTGAAGGCTTATCCTGTGTTTCGACCTCGAAACAGCAAAACGACTTTCAACTTGGGCGCCCCCAACATCCCGGGCGCCCTGCTTGAAGCCTATTCTGCTTACCACACGAAACTGCCAATTTCCTCTTTGGCTTTGGCGCCCCCATCACTCTGGGCGCCTGGCTTCATGCCTTTCAACCCAAAAACTAGGTTTTATACTCTGATCTGGGCGCCCCCATCAGTAGGGGCGCCCGAGTTGGCTGTTTTCCAACCTCTTGCCTGCTTTGTCTCCGGTTTTTGGTACCTGCAAGATATACAAACACAAAGCAAATATACATACAATATTAGCCTTAAGGACTTGGTTCGGACTTCAAATTTCCACGAAACTCTAGGTCGAACCGACGCAAGTTCCCACCCCCGAGAACGCGCCTTTCACCTACTCCTCTCAGGAGACGGTTGCCACCCAGTCCTTCGGGTGAACTTTTGCTTAGCTTCCGATACTTCCGGACCTCGAGACGCCCGAACCCTGACCCGTCTCTACTTCTGTCCTTAGTCATCGCTCAACTAAGTTGCTCAGTCCCTCGGACCAAGACTTCGTGCCCAAACCCTAAGTCCAGGACTTCGGCGCCCAACCCTCGGTCAGGTCTTCGTGCCCAATTCCCCGAACCAGGACTTCGGTGCCCAACCCTCGGCCAGGTCTTCTTGCCCAGTCCTCGACCAGGACTTAGTGCCCACCTTCCGAGCAGGTCTTCGATGCCCAGCCCTTTGCCAGGACTTAGTTCCCAATCCTCGATCAGGACTTAGTGCCCACCTTCCGAGCAGGTCTTAGTGCCTAGGTTAACTAGGACTTTTACTTAGGTTACTCCTCCTTTGCTCCCCTTTGTCTGTTCAATGTATTACTGACTTAAGTGTATTGTCAAACATTAAAACACTTAGAGGAGAACATCATTGATGCAACTTGCACCAACATATCTAAATGTTGGCACGATATTGAAATAGTATTGTTCTATTGGAAAAGCAAAACACCTTATGGTTCGGTATGACCTGATATTTCAAACCTTGATTTTGGATATGGCTTAGTCATTAATAATATAGTCATTAAGGGGAAAACTATTCCTGTCTTATGTTTTCACTCAAAAAACTTTCTATAAATATATTATATTTCATTAGTTAACTTTCCTTATTGATCTTTATTTACTCATCCATTCTTGATATTATAATTTATACATAATTGAGGATTGAAAAGATTTCTCTTATTCCTTCAATTTAGGCAGATCCTAATATGGATGTCCATGCAAGAATGATAAATGCAGGAATTAGAGTCATTGGCAAACATGGAAAAGAGAATGTTCATTTACTTTTTCCTATTTTTGATAGTTTTTTGAATAAGAAGGTACTCTCATTTTAACTAATTGATTATTTGTTGGATTCGGGATTCCTGTATTTTAAACCTAATAATACTAATGTTTGTCATCAAGAGCCATTAACTCTGTGTTGCTTCTTTGTCTTTAGGCATCCGATGAAGAAAAATATGATCTTGTGTGAGTAGGTGTTGTGATATTCACTGGAGCTCTTGCGAAACATTTAGCAAAGGTATGAGATCAATGATAGGAATTTTGGCGGCTTACCTGTTGTCATTGCTTTCCTTCCTGTTGTAGATTGGTATTTGTTGTTACTTTACTCTCATTGGCTTACAATTTATACTTGGAGTAGGATGATCCAAAAGTCCACATTGTTGTAGAGAAATTATTAGATGTTCTAAACACTCCCTCAGAGGCAGTGCAATGAGCAATCTCTGATTGTTTATCTCCATTAATGTCATCAGAACATGTATTTTTTTGTTGAGTTAAAAACTAAGCAGGTAATTTCATTTTGTGTGCAATATTTTTTTTACCCTTTGAAATATTTAATGCTTTGTTTCTTATTGCTTTTTGTCTTGTTTAAGATGTATTTTTCCACTTTGTTGGTAATATTCTCATAATTGCTTGGTAATTCTTGTCCTTGTTTTTCTTGTTCGAAATGTATTTTCATTTTCCAGTCTTCCTCTGCAATTATTATTCATTAGGAGGACGGCCAGACACTTGTGTCTAGACTCATAGATCGAATGATGAAAAGTGATAGATATGGAGAGCGTCGTGGTGCAGCCTTTGGTCTTGTTGGTGTAGCTAAAGGTTTTGGAATATCTTACTTGAAAAATTATGGCATTATCGCAGCCCTCCATGAAGGTTTACAGGATAGGTTTGTCACCCTTTGTTGTTTATTACATGGAACTATCAGTTACTTCTTAAAATGTACTTGCTCTTTTGATGGTACATAGCTTCATTGTTGATGCACTTTTACTAAAGAACAAGGTTTATTATTACAATTAATATTGCTTTTTCCCAAGCCTAACAATATTTTGTTTCTATGTCTTCCTTTTGTATTGATATTTATGATTTATGATTTATCAATGTCCAATTTGTTGAGTTTATATATATGTCATAGAGAGCTTCTTGGATATAACATCCTGGATGAATTAACAATAAGCTTAAGGGGTAGAAGGGTTAAGGGTTGTTTGATTTTTTGAATGCATATTTATCTAGTCCAATGGTTGGAAACTCATTATCATCAACAGAACTTAATCCACATCATTTATGTTGCAGATTGTGACATGACTATTTGGTATCAACATTGTCTTAGAGTTGCCATATATATATATATATATATATATATATATATATATATATATATATATATATATATATATATATATATATATATATATATATATATATATTCTCTAATGTGTTATATCTCATTTATGTCATAGCCTTCCTCAGATGAAGTCATTGATGAAGGTTAAGAGTTTGATGAACATATTTCTATATATCAATGACACCTATAGTGAAGGTGGATAATTCTTGTGGAAAGTTTGAGTGCAATTGATGGAAGCTGTATGGATTGAGGCAAAGATAGTGATGAATGCACAAAACAAGGATTAGTAGTTGAAAAATCTTACATAACCTGAAATGTGTATGATAATATTACTGTTATGGGTGATGGAGTACTTGAGAAATATGAAGTTTATCATATCTAGGTTCAAGTGCATGAACAAAACACAACAAAAAAAAAATACCACTTGAACAAACTCAAACAACACCAAAAAACCACTTAGCCATAAAGTAAAATAGATTGCCAAGGATAAAGAAATGAGAAGGTTGTTTTACCACTGAATATAAAAGAGGAAACAACATTAACCAAAATACAAAAAGACTAGGACTACATCTCCCCTAAAACTGTTAAAGAGTGCATACATGAATCATTGTAGTATCTGCAATATCAGGAAGTCGACTTTTAAGCTCGATGAACCATTCGGTTACAAGGTATAGCTACTGGTGGTTTGATAGATGATGCCTTGTGAAGAGCAAAATACAATTGGTTTTGCGAAGCTTACATGTCTCTTACTGTAACCTGGTCAAGGAGAGCGGATAATTGAAATGAAAAATTCAGTATAGCCTTAGCTTATAAGAAATCGAAAGCAGGGAGTTTTGATAAGGAGTGCATGAAGGGACCTATATGCTCTAATCTTTATACTAAGAACAATTGGAGATTTGATTGATCTTAATTCAGTTAGAGGTATTCCTTTTACAACACTAAACATGAGTAAGATATACATTTAACTCTGGGATGAGATGAATCAGAGGGAACTAAAGTCTAACGCATACACCTTTTCTGTTGTTATACATTGTTTGTGCAGGAAGAACAAGATGGGTGATGCCAGAAATCTTCTGAAGGTACTGTATGGCAGGAAGGATGTTGTGCCACGAGCCTTCATTTACAAGCCATAAACCATATATATCAGTTTAATTGCATTCATTCATGCCTAGCTTCTTTTTTCATGGTCATGTGCATCTATCTGGCTTTGCTTGTAATAGTGTATATGAAGAAACTTAAATACCGATATGAATAGATATCTTTCAGATTTGGCAAATCTGAAGGACATCTTTCACTTATCAAGATCAATGAGTTTTTTTGGAGAGCCAATATCAGCACTGTCGAGATTTGTTTGTTTTAATTTTATTTCATTTATACAAATTAATATATGATTTTTTTTGTAGGTGACAAGAATATTGGATTTTGTTCGAGATGTGATGGTTGAAGATTGAAGATACAACAAAGTTTGGAAGTTTGATTATGTTTTGCTTTAGGAGAGACTTAATTTTTTGCTAGTTCTTAAACTAAATACATTGGGTACATTTATGATTGTGATTAGTGCATAGATATTTTTTGATGTGACCAATTTGACAGTCTTGTATTGCAAAAAAATTGACAATTATTGATTAGCACTTTGATTTCAATTTAAAATTTTTATTTGTGTTTATGTTAATTAGTTATATGCGTAAATATTTATATCATAAAAATATTAAAAATGGGTGAGATATTTATTAATATATGATATTTTTTATGTCATAATAGAACACCAAATCATGTAGATAAAAATATCATTGTAAAACTCATATGAAGACATTTCAAAATGTCATAATAAATAACTATTAATGATAATTTTAAATGTCCTTATAGACTAATATAGCAAACATTTATATATGTCATTATAAATTACATAACGAAGCATTTTAAATTAACTTTATAAACTATCATTAGTGACATTTTTTATTATGACTATAAATAAAATTCAAGACACTTATAATTATCTTCATAAATAATTTTAAAGGACATATAAATTTGTCATTATTACTATAATAAAATAACATATATAAATGTCATTACAAATCTTATAGTGATACTATTTTTTGTCACTATAACAATTATTCATGCTATTAGTGTTGTCACTATTTTTATTTTATAGTGACATTAAGAATTGTCATAAGTGATAAGACTTTAGACGACATCACTATAGAGGACATTTTAACTTAATGTCACTATATCAAAAATGTCAGTATAAGTAATATATGATGACACTTTTCAATGTCATTAAAAGCATTTTTTCTTGTAGTGGGTCTTATCATCCGATTCGGAGGAGTCTAGTGTATCCATGGATAGTGATGCGGAAGCCTACATGGTAAGAAAAATGAGAAAAGCATTTAAACATTTTTCTACTAACAAGTCTCATGGTAGGAAAGAGTCGAGGAGCTAGCAAAAGTAGAACAAGGAAGATTATTTGCTACAATTGCCAAGAAGAAAAACACATGAGAGACAAGTGTCCCCTCTTGAAAAAGAAGGAAGGAAAGAAGAAAGAAGGAAAGAAGAAATCAAAAGAGAAGGAGAAGAAAGTGCAAAACTTGAAGGCTACATGAGATGATTCATCCTCATCGAAGGAGGAGGAACATCAATTTCGTACTAATGGGAATTGACGACATTGCCTCTACGTCATCCGAATTTGAAGAAGAAAAGAGTTCAAGTGAAGATGAAGCGAGCTCAAGTGAAGAGGGAGGCTCAACTTCGGAGTCGGACGTCTCGGTAAGTGAGATATACAACTTACCCACTTCTACTCTTATAAAAATAATTTCTAGTACTAATGATGATTTGGTTAATGCTAGAAAGAAAATTAAGTGCTTGAAAAATGATATGTGCATGTTAAAGAAGAAATTAACATCCATGGAAATTAAGGATGATGTGCATGTTTCTTCTTCCGTTTCAAATGACTCATGTTTAGAAGAAGAAAATAAGGATTTAAGGGAAAAGGTAGATAGTCTTACCAAAGCCCTTAGAAAATTTGAAGTTGGCTCAAAGACACTAGATATGATCATTGAGAGCCAAAGAGCAAACTTTAAGAAAGAGGGATTAGGCTTTGGGAAGTCTAGCAATGGAAAAATCTACCATTGTCTACTTGCTAGAGGACAAGCAAAGACCAAGACCCTAAGCAAGAAATGGATCCCCAAGGAGTACTTGGTTAACCCAATTAGGAAACATTTCTATTGGGCATCAAAGTCAATCCTCAAGGGTTAGAGGATTTAGGGTAAGTCAACCATGATGTTAGAATTTTAAATTTTTGAAATATGGTTGGCTTGAGATATTAAGGGGGAGTTTGTAGCCCATAGTAAATTTCATGATGAATTGGACTAAATATGGTTTACCTTAAAAATCTCATATTACTTTGCTTCATGATTGTATTTATGTATATGAGATGTTAGGATGATACAAATAACACACTTATGCTTATGGTATTTTGTTGGGTTATTGGATGTATCACATTATTGAAAATAGACCAACTATGGGGAAAGCAAATATTTAATTAATGGACATCTTGCCCATAGATCATAGTTGGACATTTCAAATGATTTGAAAATATTTCTATGTTTTATTTGCTATGGTGTGGGTTTGCAAAACACATGGTTTCAAAACTAGGATAAAAGTTTGATACAAAATTGGAGGTTTTTCAAAGGTTTTGAATGTTAATAAAAAAAGTCAAACATGTTTGAATTTTTCATTAACGTATATTTTTCGATGTTAGAATACACCATAAGAAACATGTTTGCAAAATTTCATGATTTTTCGAATTTTGTGGAATTAATGGTGCATTTTTGAATTTTGGCCCAGAAACTGTACTATTCAGACTGAAGAGTATCAGTCGACTGCCCCTAAGGGCAGTCGACTGGTCCTTCTGTGAAATGGCAGTGAGAAGGCACCAGTCGACTGATACCTGTCTCAGTCGACTGGTACTTCTGATTTCTGATTTCTGAGATTTTCAGAAGGAGAAAAGTATTTTTTATTTGATGCCAATGGGTGTTGTTGCCTTGGGCAATCCTTTCGATGGTGTCAAAGGGGGAGAATTGGGAGTTTAAGTTAGTTTTGTAACTTAACTTGTGGAAAATTAAAAATTATGTGGAGGGCATAGGTTAAGGGGGAGGTTGCATGTTTATGCTTCTTGATTAACTATGTCTTAATTTTCAATTGTTATGTTAGTACCTAACTTAAACATATTGCCACACATCAAAAAGGGAGGGATTGTTCGGGCAATCGACCCAAGTATGATCTGGTGGATCATGAGTTTTGATGTGTGTGTCAATATGATTGAGTTAGGTTGTTATGTTGGTTTAATATGTGTGTTTGAGTCATGCAAGACTTGGTGAATCACACATGAAGTACGCATCTGAGGGACGAGAGCCAAAGGAAGAGGACTCCAAGGGCAAGCCAAGGAAGTAGACTTCAAGGGCATACGTGAAGGATGGCATGGAGGCAAGCCGTGAGCTTGTATGTGCATTCGAAGGACGAGAGCCGAAGGAAGAGAACTTCAAGGGGCAAGCCGAGGGAGTAGACTTCAAGGCATACGCGAAGGATGGGCTTCGGAGTGAGGATGAGTGGACTTGTAAGCTGGGCAGTCGACTAGTGATGGATCAATCAACTGCCAGCATTGAGTGAAAGTTCACAGAAAGATCAGTCGACTGGTCCAAGACCAGTCGACTAATCAGTTCGAAAAACTAGTCGTTGGTTAGCTGTTTGGCTAGGATCAGTCGACTACCCTTGGGGTAGTCGACTGGTAAGTGAGCTGGGCTGTTTGTTTAAACAGTCCTCTCCATTATTTAAGCAGTAGCTTAAGGCTAAGAGAAGATTAGCTCTTCATTGTAAGATCTTCTCTTTTGTGCTCATCTTCCTCCTCAAACTCTAGATTCATCTTGTAAGGAGGAAAAGATATTGTGAGAGGTTGTTCTCCACCGAGGAGGAGAAAGACTTAGCCGGAGATTGCCGGGGCGTGATCCACCGAAGGATCAAGGGATCGTCCACCTCAAGGGCACGCCATGGAGTAGGAGCAAGAAATCTCCGAACCAAGTAAAAGCATTGTTATTTGAATTGTCAAGTTTCCACTCGTGCTAACATTGTAGGAAGAATCGCGAGTTGGGGTGATCGAGCTATTCACCCCCTCTAGCCGTGCCATTGGTCCTAACAATCTATTGGTTGTTTGATTCATATGCAACTCTAGTTTGTTTACTAGTCCTTTTAATTCCTCACGTGATTTTGCTATGTCTTTAGTTCTTCCAAGCACATTCATGACAGTGTTAAAGAAGTTATTAAAGAAATTTTTCTCAACATGCATGACATCTAAATTATGTCGAATGAGAAGATACTTCCAATATGACAACTCTCAAAAAATACTCTTTTTCTTCCATCTACACTTATACATCTAACAATGTATTTATTTATCTCATCAGAACCGGATTGAGATACTAGTAGGAAGTCATAACTGTCTATTTGTTTAATAATCTCTTCACCTGAAGCATAAATTGGAGATTTCTGTCGAAAATTTCTGACAAAATTGATATTCTATCGGAAATTCTTAACGGAATTGATTTTTCATCGGAAATTTCGTCGGTATTTAATATTTTTGTTGTAGTGTCTGAGAAGGACAAGTGGATAGGTGTTATAGCAAAGGAGATGGAGTTACTGCATAAGAACCAAATGTGGGATCTAGTGGAACTTCCTGAAGAAAAACGAGCTATAGGGTGCGAGTGGGTATTCAAGAAGAATGAAGTTTTATGGCTTACATGGTTGGTCAGAGAACCTAATTCATGTCTCTAGATGCTAGAGGAAATGAAGCTCAAACCCAGAGTTCCAGATCGAGTTTTACTTAGATACTCATGCTCTTTGAAGGGGTGAATATTCGCCAAGGTGGAGATTATTAACGAGTGACTCATATCTGAATAATGGATGGCATGAAAGAAAAATCTATTAAGATTTTTCCTAACAAAATTTTATTAAAGTTTATCTAATAAAATTCTGTTAAGGTTTTCTTTCTAATAGAATTTTGTTAAGATTTTTCCTAACAAAATTCTATTATGGTTTTATCGGATTTGAGTTTAGGCATTATTTATAGGAATCATTGTAAGCCTATTGTATCATCATCATTAGTATCAAGAGAATAAGGTGTATTCTCTTGTGTAGAGAGAATTCTAATAAAGCTTTGGCCTTTTTGGAGTAGGCACGCCACCGAACCACGATAACTCTTTTTCTCCTTCTTCTCTCTCCTCTTTTACTTTTTCCTCGTGTTTTCTCTCTCTATTGTGCGTCTTTACGTCGTTGCTCCGCACGATCTCTTTCTCTCTTCCTCTTCTTCCGCGCATTAGAGGTTGAGAGGTTATTGCCCCCGATTTCCACAACAACATATAATATATCTCGTGAAAATTTAAAATTTTTTATCTAAAACACTATAACTTAAGAGGGAAACCTGAACTTGTGTGTTTGGTTCAAGTTATCTATATAACCTTACTTATGGTAATCACATAATCAAGGTTATAGAAAATGAAACATAACCTGATGTTGTGTTATTCAATTCAGATGATCAAATAAAATCTTATTTATTTGGAGGTAATGGTGTATAACATCGTATAATATTTCACCGTGTTATCCTAGTTCACTCCTAAGCATGATATATTGTATGCTTGTCTAAATTATATGTTTGTTCACACGCTCGATTTAAGTATAAAAAATTATATCAATCGTCGGATCGACGATTTATGATTGTTTTTATCTTAATTTCTGAAAATTAAAATATCATAAAAATATAATAATAATAATAAATAAATAAATAAATAAATAAAATTGAATTATTTTTTTACAATTTGTTTAGACAATTTTATTAAATTTTAAATTAAATTTATTTAGTTTTTCTCGATTATAATCTATTTAATTTATTAAAGTTTTAAGTAAAATATTAAATTAAAAAAGAAAAAAATGTTCATTGGTTGTCGATGATGTGGACCGTCGAGTCTTAAAGGATAAATATTGAAGGATAATTTTTTATTTTGGATTTCATACCCCTTTTGTTGACAGGTCAGATATGAATTATGACTCAGGAATCACTAATTATCTAAACCGAACAAGATTTTTGTTGATAATCTTAAATGGATAACCAAAGTTATTAAGGATAACTCCCAATCTAACGATTCCTAAAAAGAAAATTTTATTGGCTTTAACTAAATATAATTTAATTTTTAAATTTTTAAATTTTAAATTTTAAATATGTATAATATATCTATAAAAAAATTTAAAAAAAACAACTATAATTGTAATTGCATTAGGCGTCCGATTTTGATCTAGGCATCCTAAGCGCACGAGAGCTAAAATAGTTATTATTATTCGGTTTACAAAAGTATTTTTAGATTTGACTTGACTGTAAAATAAATTTGAAATACTATTTCTCAGAAAATATATAATGTCTATTCAAAAAACATGGCTATAGCTATTCCTTGCTCTCTTTTGGTAAACAATAATTACTTCATAAAATAGTTAGGTTGGTCAGGACGATCCACAAGTTGGTACAATCAGAGCAAATAAGCTGGTCTACTTGGTGAAGTCAGCTCGATCTGACCACATTGGCTGAATGAATTGGTCAAATGAACACCTCAACAACAAACAAACAAACAAACAAACGATAACGTAAAACCTCAAACGATCAATTCAATCTCACAAAAATTTTCCATTGACATTTGGATAAATAAGAAAAAAACAGATGAAAACTCATCTTAATAATCGATATTCTCAAATCCGCTATCTATTAAGGAAAAATTTTTTTATAATATATTATAATTGAGTTTTAAATTTTAAATTCCTGATTTATTATTGAAAAGCTTAACCATGATACCGGATAGGAGCTAACGAACACCTCGACAAATTGATGATAAATCGCATATCAAGTCACCATTGATGAAAAGAAAAAGAAAACAAACAAACACAAGGCGAAGATGATATCTAGAAATTATAGACTAAACATTCGTGCAGTAAAATTAACCAGCAACCCCCAGTTTCATAGGTAGTTTATTTCTGAATACAAACATTTCCCCCATTGTATTTGCAGGAATGGATAACATGAATTCTAACATGCTGAAACATTAATGAGAAAATAGCCGAAACTTTTTTATCATCTGCTGTGAAAAAACATCTTGAACATCGATCGTTGATTATTTATGAGAAAAGAGCACGATATGCTTCTGCTTCCTGGGTCATTTCCTCTGGTGTTCTGTCCTTTCTTTCCTTATCCAGATCAAGTTTCTCCTTCAGTTCCTTTTCTTTTGAATCAATCTGCCAGCAAAATAATTGGAAGAAAATGTATGAAACTGAGGGCCATGATGATTATTGCAGATGAATATTACTTAATTCTAATCGAGATGAGGTTTGCGATGATAGAAGGTAAAAATTGTGCATGAAGACTACTTTTACCTCGTCATAGATCTCATCATTTTTCGCAAAATCTCCAGTTCTCCTGGGAAGAACGTGAATGTGCACATGAGGAACTGTCTGCCCAGCATGAGGTCCATCCTGGAGCATTGATTCAATACTCCTCAATTTAGTAGCACAACCTCAATCATAGACACATCAAAATAGAGCCTAAGTGAACACAAGATACATCAAATCCATAGTATGTTTCACAAAACATTTCCTTCCTTTTCAAAGATAGCTGTTGATGTCTAGTTTGCATGTATCATAGCAAGATGACAGTAAATCAGAGTCAAACAGAAGTTCAGTCACAGGTTTCAAGCACAACAGCAGAGGTCAAAGAGGTAAATAAAACCAAAAGCTTCTAATTTCATCGTACTATCAAATTTGTGAACTAGACTATAAGCCTAACAACAGGATGCTAGCTATGATGCTAAAGATTCCAATGCTCAATCTCATACATAAGATTTAAAGTAGCTTTCTATGTTAGAGCTTTAATCATCAATTTGAGGCAAGCCAAGATCAAGTTAATATGTTTTAATTTGATGACCCTCTTCTTCCGTTCAGCTTATTCTTCTCCAAATAAAAGCCCAAAAGAACTATAAAATTAATTGAATTTAAATTTTGGAACGATAGGTTACAAAGATTAACAAAATTTCTGCATAATGATTAAGCCTTGCTGATAGTAAAATAGGTGCTGTATATCAGATCTAAGATTGGTTTTTATAACATCTTGTTGTAGGGAAAAGAATCCAAGTCTGAGTCGTATTCTCAATTGGCCGAAGACCATGAAAATGGTAGGGTTAGGCTGACAAATGTTTATTGTGTACATATATAAAGATCTTTAAATCCAGGAGTAAAAAAATGTGAGGCAACTCAAAGAACAGCTTGCTGAGATAAAAAAATTATTTTGGATAATGCAGTTTTTTATCACCATTGTTTGATATTTTTCACTACCTACTCATGTTTCTTGTAGGACTACAACTTCCCCTATGCGCTAGTCATTGTCCGAGCTAGTAGCCCCCGTGATTTATCTCCTTAGTGTTGGCCCTGGTATGGGTAGGCGGAGACGCTAGAGGTGAGCGAATCACTTTTTGCCACCTTGTAGGACTACAACTTGAGTTGTCCTCGAACTAAACTTTATACTGGTTCCTTGAGAAGCCTATCTAGCTAAAGTGCATTCTTTACGTGTTAAATCTATACCAACGATGAGCAAACAATTTTGTCAAGAATTGTCAAGACAATAGAAGAGTATGATTTGCTTATATGCCACATTTTACATGCTTTGAATCAAGTCAATTGATTGATCATTAATGAACTGGAATACTATCCAGCTTTTTCCCAAATATTTTAGCAAAACTAGGGGATGGCTCTTGATGGTAACAAGTCTTCTGAGCTAGATTATATAGGATATCAGTTTTAGTGATGATAACAAATGAATTATGATACACTCTTCGACAAAAACGTACAGCTAAAGAATTCAATCAAGGAAGGTCAAATGTGCAAAAAGTCGTAAGGAACAGATTATGTGACTAATTCCATGGCTACCATCTCGAAAGTATCAAAGGATCCACTATTTTAAGTTTGTATACTCCTCCCGGGCCTATCTTGGTTAAATTTTATCTTCTACATGATGGTCGTCAATTGCTATACATAAATATAGACATCCCTTCTCTTTGATGACTAATTCACCATCAAGACGTAGAAAGTCCTCAATACAAGGGTTATCGGCTGATAAAGTTGGGAAGCCAAAGGAAACCTAAGCCTGAATTTTAAAGGGTATTATGGCTGAGACATTTGAACATACTAATGAAGACTAAAAGCTAGGCCTCTAATTACTTCTAAAGATGGAAGATGATTGGCAAAATCCAAAAGTTGATGGAAATGGAAATGGTGGTGAGAAAATAATAATAAGTTTTTTCTTTGAATACCAGCATTATCTGACAGTGAAACATAAGCCGCTACACATAAATCTTACTGCTCAGAATCATAATTGCTAAAAAAAAAAAAAACTCTAACTCACTTTAGATCTACTTCAACCGTAAGAAAGCAGACCTTTATGGCAATAGTATATCAAAGCATGGAAGTGACATGGGAATATTTAGTAGGATCGATAGTATATTTCTCAGAATATACGTGCTATTCTCTGACATCTTATGAATAACCAAAGGGGCAACAGATTGTCAATGGAAACCACTGTTTGCTAAGGAGGTAAGGAATTAACAGTTATGCCTGACCTGAAAATAGAAACTTGGCACAACTACGAGACCGCAACCTAACATATAACATGGTTACCAACTTACTAAATAGACAAATCTGAAATAAAACAAATAAACAAAACAAAATCTGCCATAATTACCTTTCAGAAATGGCCTGAAGATCATATCTTTAAGAAAGACTAATAAGGATAATATAAAACATGGAGAAGCTGAAAAGTTTTTGCAAGACAAGATACATAGAGAAAAGCATAATGGCCAATAAAAGATATTATAGAAGAGTGTAGGCGAAGCAAAATTCAAATGTGATTGAAAGAGAGATTACAGAAGTAGACAATGAAATCTGAACATTTCAGCAAAATAATATTAAACACTAAACAAGAAATGCAGCATCATGAAAAACCCAGTTCTTAATAAAGAGCATAAGTGAAGCAAGTTTCAAATCAGCTTAGATGAAAGTTCAAAAGACGGAATACAATTTTAAGGACTTTTGGTAAAACAGAATTACAGACTACAAATGGAAACAAATCACAGCAAAACCTTGTTTTAATTAGACTTGATAAAGGACATACTGCAGCAAAGTTGTTTAAAATTACAACAGAATATTTTTAAAGAAAAGTAAATAAAATAAAATCCTTATAATGTATTAGATATGCTTTGCCTAAAGGTAGCTTATAAGGAAGGTTTGGTGGAGCAATAAAGAAAAACCTGGACTCTGGAAGGAGGGAAGGAAGAAGAAAACACAACTACTGGCTGGAATAGAAATTGGCAAGTGTACATCTACATCTTTTAGGGGAACTCATCTTTTCTTCCACCCATGAATGCTAGAAGGTTGATGTCATGAATGTTAACAGGATGATACCATGAAGGTTAAGAGGTTGATACATGAATGTTAAGAGACTGATGCAATTAATTTTAAGAAACTTATACTGTGAATGCTAGAAGGCTGATGCCATGAATGTTATGTGGCTGATGTCATGAATTTTAAGAAGCTTATGCTGTGAATGCTAGAGACTGATGTCATAATGTTAAGCGGCTAATACCATAAATGTTAAAAGACGGATGCCATGAATGTTAAGAAGCATATGCTGTGGATGCTAAAGGTTGATTTCATGAAAGTTAGAAGTTTGATCCATGAATGTTAAATGTTGATGCCATGAGACTTACGAACATGAATTTTAAGAAGCTTATGTTGTGGATGCTAATGGTTGATTTCATGAATGTTAGAAGGTTGATCCATGAATGTTAAATGTTGATGCTGTGAGACTTACGACATGCAGGCTAAAGAAGGTTGATGTCATGAGACTTATGTCATGTGGCCTAAAGAAGGATGATGTCATGATTCAGAGAACAAGGGAGTCTCATGGCAAAATGATTAGCTAAAATTCATGGCCAAACATTAAATTAAATTAAAGAGAAAGAAATGTTCCTTATATTGAGAACTTTCTAGACTCGGATGGTGATTTAGTCATCAAAGAGAATAAATGTCTTATTCATGTATGGAAATTAGGGACCATTATATAAAAGATAAAAGTTAACCAAGCTAGGGTTGTAGGAGACATGGTTTAAAATCTCAACCCGTACTTAGGTTTCAATCCCGGACCGAAACGATATAGTTTCGATACCGTATTATGCCATGCTGGGTATTTTTAAAATATAAAATATATTAATTAAAAATAAAAAAATAATTTAAATATTTAAAATATCTAATAATTTTAAAATATATATATGAGATTTTAACACTTTTGTATGATAAATAAATATAAATGTAAATTTTATTATATATTTAAAATTTTTAAAAATAAAATATATGTGTTAAATTAATTGGATAAATTTATTAGGGTTGGATTATGTAGGTCATTTAAAGTGAGGAGTTGATTAAAATAATTAACGTAAGTTTTTTTTAGATTTCCTAGGTTAATAATTTAGACATTCCCTCCCTCCGCAGTCGCCGCGCGCCCTAGCACGACCCGTCCATGGTTGTCACGAGCCCGCAAACCGCGCATCTCCACCGCGACCCCGCTGGGGTCACCACGGGGTCACGACACTTCCGCGACCCCCGCGGGGGTGATCGACACGTCGTGGCGCTCCCACAACCTTGTGGGGGTCGCCGCAACGTCGCGGCGCTTCCGCAACCACCCGGAGGTTACCGGGGTCGACCCTGTGCCGATGTCGAGCTGCGGGCGGAACAATAAGTTTCGCTCGGCACATAAGAGTATTTTAAACCGTGGTAGGAGCATATATAACTTCAAATAAATTTGAAGGTTGATCCAATAAGCTAATTCACAAAAACAAAAAACCCCTTTGACACTTTGGAGAAGTAGCCATGGAATTAGTCATGTAACCTGATCTAAATAACCTTTTGCACATTTGATCACCATCAATTGTAATTTTGTAGTGGTTTAAATGAGTGACTGACTTTTCTTGAAGAGTTTATCATAATTCATTTGTCATCGTCAGTAAAATTGATATCATATATAACCCGGCACAACATACTTGTTGCCATCAGGAGCCTTCTCGTAGCTTTTCAAAATATTAAGAAAAAAAGCAGCATAATATTCCAGCTCATCAATAAGTAACTAATAACCAATTGTCTTGATACAAGGCATGTGAAGTATGGTTGATAAGAAAATCATACTCTTCTATTGTCAACATTTTTTACAAAGTTGTTTGCTGATCATAGGCATAGATTTAACTCATCATGAATGCACATTAACTAGATAAAAAGGCTTCTCAAGGTACAAGTATAAAAGCTTAGTCTAAGGGTGACTCCAGTTGTAGTCCTACATGGTTTATAATCTCACTCCCAGAAAGGATTTCAGTCCCCAACTCAAATGAAACTGTTTCAAATCATTTCAGTTCGTATCAGCAAATAGTGTTGGTCGCTCTAATGAGGAGGGGAAAAAAGAAGAGAAGTAGACAAGGAAGCTTACATAGAGTGGAGAGTCATCGTCAGTGTTGGAGAAACGTGAGTTAGATTATCCAATTTATAAATTTCAACAGCTATATTTATTTTCTTAAAGTATTTGAATTTCAGAAAATAAAATGAATTTTTAGGAAAAAGGATCTTGATCTGATTGAAAATACTAAGACCATGACCTAACTCTACCATAACAAAACTTAAAAAAAAAATACAATATAAACGAACATAAACAAGAAACTTAAATTAAAAAATTAAATTATGAACTAAAATGTCATATTATGAATTTACCCAACTCAGCAAATATGCGGCTGCATACATATTTAGCTTGATGACTTGAAAAACTATCCTCAGGAAAAGAATCCCGCCTACCAACTCAAATTATCCCTAAATAAGAAAGTTTCAGATGTTTAAATTCTAATAGGAAAATCTGTGAGAAACTTGAAAATCATAAAAGTCAGTAAAACACTAACTTCAAAACCCCATTTGAAACCCATAGGAATTAGAAACCACATATCCAAGTGCATCTTAAGGTTTACACTATTGTACTTGATTATCTGGTCTTCCTTTTCAAATTGCTTCCAGTTAGCAGATCAACAAAAGTTCATTACTTATTATCTGCAACCTTAGGTACCTCGTTGCATATAAATTTGGAGTCTTTCATTAGTGTAGCACCTTCATAGTCATTAAGTTGGTTAGAAAGGGAAGAATAATTGTAACCATTTACCAAAATGTGCAGTAGCATTCCACAAAGATTGCACAATCAATTTCTGACATTTACTACATCCTGACATTGACTAGATAGTGGTTGAATTCCACTTGGGATTATCCAATCAATTTCCGATATTTGCTAAGTAGATAGCTAGGTTCGGCTGTAATTCCTATCCTTTGGAATTGCAAAACTTTGAGAATTGTATAGTTGGATGTTCTTGCAAGAATACCAAAATTCTTGCACGGGCATGCTTCAATAATATTGCAATGCGACAGAAAAACATTAAAAAAAACTGAAATTTTTAGGATTTATTATAGAGAATTAAAGAAGAATAAGATCCATTGAAGAAAACAAAATTTCCTTCATAAAGAAAACTACATTTGTAAAGACAGATAGCAATTATCAATCAACTATTAGGAAAGAGCCAAATTCTTGCACAGGATTGTATTCATGAGACAAGCTTCTAGACTGGTAGCAAATTAGTGCGGTCAGATTAAAGAACACAAAACAGGGATACAGGGATGAAAATAAATGTTAACATTCTCACTTGGATAGTGAACGTCAATGAAGATGCTTTATGGTAATCCTCAAGACGATATCCAACTTCCTTAGCAGTAAGCCATAAGTCACAAACCTCATCAGCAGTGAGATCAAGAAAGCACTGCTTGATATGCATTCATACATCATTAATTTCCAACGTTTTCAAAAAGGTAACTTTGGTAAGGATATGGCCTGCAAAAAAAATATTAAGCAAATGAATAGAATGGAGAGAGATTAAAAAGGCCTTTATTGAATAAAGGGTTAAAAATACACCACTTACAAATATGCATCATATGCTATGTACAAGATTGTCTTACAAAATAATAAATGAACACTGATCCTTTTTATTAAGAACATAAATAGCATGTTCAACTTTTAATGTTTTGTCAAGATATAGAACTAAATGTCATCAAGCACTTATGGTATATAAGCCAAAACCACTTATATGTTTTGCATACAAAATGTAAGCACTATAACCTTCAAGAAAAACCTATTCGGATGGCAACCTAGGTAAATGAAATTAAGTTTCATACTTGAATCCAATCTAATCTATATTTACACTCCAACTTTTATTTGTGATGAGACAAACTTGATGTTTGATTGCAACATCGTGTGCTAAGAAAGAATATAGGAGACAATACAAGTAGCAGTTTCCACACGTTCCTTGAGAACAATGAGCTCTCACTGTTGAACCAACGAGAGTCAGAGTGGAAAGCATTATTGAGATACAATCATTATTCTGATATTACATGTGAGAAACCGCCTAAATATGCAAATTAGCATTCACTTGAACATATTTATATCCTCATTATGCTTAGTGAAGGAAGCACTAACATACAGTTCGAACTTCTAATATAATCTGTTGATGAGGATAAATTGCATCCTCACAGTGAGAAATCGCCTGGAGAGATGTAAATAAGCAATGACTTTAACATATTCATATCCCCATTATTGAAGGATGCACTCACATACAATTGTAACGTATTGATGAGGATCAGTAAGCAGGAATCAGTCTATAACAAGTTGTATGCTTGTGGTAAGAAACTAATGGAAGCGTAATTAAAGAGCCCTTCTTTAAATGCATTCTTTTGGGGGAAATTGAATTTAAATGAAATGATGGAAGAGGATCAGAAAAAAGGCATACAATGCTCTTAGCATTCGAACATCATGAAGTGACAATATCAAAATAGTTTATGGATTAAGACAAATAGTAAAATGGCAAGGCAGAACATGCAGATTGTTGCATGCCCATTTTCCGTTGGACTTATCTCCACATGGACTGCAATTGAGAGGATGAATCAACCTTATTGACCAGTCTAAAACAAAGATCAACCAATCACCACATGAATTAGGCTCGGAAGGGGAGCAATCAATCACCACATGGACCAAACTCAAAAGAAGATCAACCGATTAATTATACTTACATACTAGTCATGTAATTATGATTGGACAAAGATCAAGCAGTCACCACATGAACTAGGCTCAAAAGGGGATCAATCAATCACCACATAGACCAAACTCAAAAAGAAGATCAACCGATTAATTACACTTACATATTAGTCATTTAATTATGATTGAACCATTGATTAGGTTAAATAATAAATTTGATCCATAGAATAGGTTAAAGTAAAATATTGGTGCGTGGCTAAACTAATTTTACTGGTTCTCTATGTAATTCTACAAAGAGTATAGCAATATGAAGCCTAAAGGCATCCACCTTCAGTACAAACACCTAGTGTGAAGGTTAGGGATTCCCTCTAATGAATCCAATCTATCTTTCGAGGTCTTCCTACATTTCCATCATATGGAAGCCAAAGAACAAAAGAAGTGACACTGATCCCCCCTCGAATGCCCTCAAAGGATCTCCCTAAGGCTCTCCAATAGCAATACATTGTTCACGGATGCAATTGCAAATTCACAATGCAATTGCAAATTCACAATTGTGACAACTTGGTATAAGGACCCACCATGAACAACACCTTTGGGTTGCAAATGAACATGACAATCATGAACAAGTTCAATTCTTGGCTCAATAAGAGCTCATTTATGTTAATCTAATAAGAAAAAAAATACAAAACAAACAAGCTTGAACACTAGTGAATTCAGTTCGTTAATATTCATAGTGAAGCCCATAAACAATTTGTTTATTCAAACACAACAAAATAGAGTAATCTATAAACTTTACAATTTAACTTATCTATCATATGTTAAAAATTAATTAGAAAATAATATAAATTTTATATATTAGATCAATGTTCTACCTAAATTATGAGGCCAATATAACTCAATAAAAAGCTTGAGCTTGATAAGATTTTTAATAAATAAACTTGAATACGATTAAGCTTGGGTCCAGCTTGGTTACACCCTAAAACACCTTGCAAAGAAAAAAAGAGAATTTCGTGAAGAAACACAAGGAAGACTTCATTGAAATCCTCCAATGAGTCGACTAATTGGCCCAAGATTTAGAGGCATCCTGAACCTCGCATGGCGAACCCAATAGAGATTTCCTTCCTCATGAAAAGGAATCAACCATTTGGCCCAACCCACTAAACCATGTTGAGGCAAGGATCATTACGATTGTTGTCCAAATTGATTTTCCAAATTGCAATGCTCTCAAAGGTCCTCTCAGTTCCAAGTTTCAATGCTCTCAAAGATCCCTTTTAATGGCTTAGTCGTAGCAAGCATTATCTTCATCACCAATGAACCTAAAGGAAGAAAAAGTAAAGTTAGCTTCCCTCCGACAAGCTGACCAGCAAGCGCCATTATGAAAACCTCAAGGAAGCTTATTGTTTGTGATTCGCTTGTAGACCAATGGCATGTTTGGGGACCTATCAAAGCTTTGACAGATACAAAGTGTGGCAGGATAGCATGAGAAATTTGCGTTGTTGCTTGATCATACAAGTACATACTATCCAATCAAAAAAAACAAATTATTATGTGGATTGCAAAACTCCTTGAAAGTATGCCATGAACTTAGCACAGTTATAAGATGTCTCCTACATGCAGACCATTTCGACCACAAGAGCACCCTATCACTGACATTGTCACACGAAAGTACAATATTAGAAATTCACCACAACCATCATTTGTGAATTGCCTCGCCCTAGTAGAAATGACTAAAGTACACAAGGTCTATCCTATGTGATGAGAAGTTTATTGCTACATTGCTACAAATACCTATTTTTGATCGACAATATATCAGTTCACAAAAAGGAGAATGGACCTACCAAGACAAAGATAACCAGAGATCTCATCATACACTGTGAATGGAGTGAACTATCTTGCACTATACAACTACAAGTTTAGCTAGATAGACACTGGATCAGATGGTGAGGTACTCGCCGCTTGCAACGGAGGGCGTGGGTTCGAGGGTCGACGGTATGCGCGGGGGATAAAACCTCGGTTGCTGTTTAAAAAAAATCCCTCGCACCTGGGTGCCTCACCATCCCAGCATTCACCGTGATTTACCCCCTCTGGACACTTGTGGGGCAGAGACCAGGGGGCCGTTAGGGTAGCGGATCCACCTTTTTTTGCAATAGATAGACACCTATGAGATGACTAGTTGAATTTCGTGACACTCAACTTCCTTAATGAGGACATTATTAAAAGGCTAAAACTTCTACCATTAACCATAGCAGACTGAATCATCAATTACGGTTGCTAGAGATGAGTATCTATACTTTTCTAGCATATGCTGCCTGCTTCATTTGGGGAATGAACAAATCCATGACAACTTCTATATGCCACCTAGGAATATTTGATGTCAACCTAAAAGTAAATTGGTTAAGCACACTCATCCCTATGAGTTTGGATTTCAGATTCTTGGCTATGCAAGGCTGCAACATGAGAAAACAAGGGAAAATTGATAATTCCACAATGCCAAGCATTGCCTAAAACAAGTTGACTCTATGAGTGCAGCCCGCCCGCCCGCCCGCCCTTGCCCCCCACCAAAAATTTCAGCACTCAAGCTCCAGCAAAGATACCACCACCTTACTGCCCAAGGATGTGCAGAGACTTGGGACGGGAGTGATGTTATGTACCCATGATCCACAGGACTCAAGCATTGTCTATAACTCATATTAACATTATAGTTTCGGCATTTTACCAAAGGGCATATGTAACATTTCAAATTAACCAAAAGGCGTACGCTACTTTGATGTTTACCAAAAGGCACACTTTTTTCATTACTCTTCCCATTTTACCCTTTTGTCAAATCTAACTGCATGCAATCACTTTTTCCTTTCCTCTCTCTCTTATGCACGCAACCTATTTTCTCTTTCTTCTCCTCTCTTCTCATTCCTCATTATTTTTCATGCATTTCTTTCTCTTTCCTCTTCTCTTTCTTCTCTCTTTTAGATGAACGCATGCATGATATGAAAAAAATATCAAGCCCACATTGGGCCCAATAGTTTTCATATCAGGCCCGCGTTGGGCCTGATATTTTTCATATCGGGCCCAACTTGGGCCTGATATGAAAGTTGTTCATCGACTAGTTGGGGCTACGGGAGATCTCCGACCAGCTTCGTCCAGTGGTAGATCAATCCACCGATGCTATGTTTGCATTGTTCTTGAAATCTACATTTTAATTTTGACTTGAGTTTTTTTTCGAAAATAAATTTTAAAAAATAAAAGAAAAATAAAATGAAATAAAATTTTATCATCAAATAGTTAAAATGAATTGTTTTGAAACCTACGTGCTTTTTAAATCTAGATTTAAATATTAATCTTTAAATTAATTAAAATATTTTTTATTGAATTAAAACTAAAAGATCATATCAGACCCACATTGGGCCTGATATGGAACCATATCAGGCCCAACGTGGGCCTGATATAATTCATATCAGGCCCAATGGCCCCAATATTAGATTTCTTTTCTCGATTCTTTGTTATTACATTTTAACACATTGGAGAAGCTCAAATAAACAATGGATAGCATATTTGAACTCCTTGTAACCACAGAAATCCAGTGGAATACAAATTTGTGAAATCAAAGCTCTCTAGGTCAATCAGTGGGTTTTGGTCAAAATCCATTGGTTGACCTAGAGAGCTCCGATTGCAAAAATTTCAATTCTCGTGGTGTTAAAATTTGGAACTGAAATTTTTAACACCACGGAATTGAAATTTTTGCAATCGGAGCTTTATAGGTCAAATCAGTGGATTTTGGTCAAAACCCACTGATTTGACCTAGAGAGCTCCAATTGCAAAAATTTTAGTTCCCATGGATTTCTGAGGTTAAAAGGAGATCAAATATGTTATCTATTGTTTATTTGGACTTCTCCGAGGTGTTCAAATGTAATAACGAATAATCGAGAAAAAAGTCTAATATTGGGCCCATTGGGCCTGATATGAATTATATCAGGCCCACATTGGGCCTGATATGAAATCATATCAAGCCTACATTGGGCCTAAAATGGTTCAATTTTAGGCCCAACATGGGCTTGATATGGAATCCATATCTGGCCCGACGACCCTAATGTGTGATTTTTTTTCGATTCTCTGTTATTACATTTTTAACACCTCGGAGAAGTCCAAATAAATAATAGATAGTATATTTAAACTCCTTTTAACCTCAAAAATCGATGGAAACTGAAATTTTTGCAATCGGAACTCTCTAGGTCAAATCAATGGGTTTTCGTATTTTCATTTTCCAGAAAATCGCATTTTCTCATTTTCTGGAAAATAGTTTTATTTCATTCTCTAGTTTTCCAAAAAACGCTATATCTTTTTCTAGAAAATAAGGCTGGAAAATGCAAACCAAACACGTTTTCCAGAAAACCGCATTTTATACAGTAAATGAAAATGGTCAAAACCCAATGATTTGATCTAGAGAGCTCCGATTGTAAAAATTTTAGTTCCCCGTGGATTTCTGAGGTTAAAAATAGTTCAAATATGCTATCTATTGTTTATTTGGACTTCTTCGAGGTGTTAAAATGTAATAACGAAGAATCAAGAAAAAAAATCTAATATTGGTCCCATTGGACCTGATATGGTTCGATATCAGGCCCAACGTGGGCCTGATATGGAATCCATATCAGGCCCAGCGACCTAATGTGTGATTTTTTCTCGATTCTCCGTTATTACATTTTAACACCTCGGAACTGAAATTTTTGTAATTGGAACTCTCTAGGTCAATTAGTAGGTTTTGAGTCTTTTGACCAACACCCACTGATTGACCTAAAGAGCTCTGATTTCACAAATTTAAGTTCCAATAGATTTCTAATGTTACAAGGAGTTCAAATATGCTATCCATTATTTATTTGGATTTCTCCAAGGTATTAAAATGTAATAACAAATAATCGAGAAAAGAAATCTAATATTGGGCCCATTGGGCCTGATGTGAATTATATCAAGCCCACGTTGGACCTGATATGGTTCCATATTAGGCCCAATGTGGGCCTGATATGATCTTTTAGTTTTAATTTAATAAAAAATATTTTAATTAATTTAAATAGTAATATTCAAATCTAGATCCAAAAAATACGTAGGTTTCAATTCATTTTAACCATTTGATAATAAAATTTTATTTTATTTTATTTTTCTTTTAATTTTTAAAATTTGTTTTCGAAAAAAAACTCGAGTCAAAATTAAAAAGTAGAGAGAACTTTAAGAACAATGCAAACATAGCATCGGTGGATTGATCTGCCACTGGACGAAGCTGGTCGGAGATCTTCCGTAGCCCTAATTGGTCGATGAACAACTTTAATATCAGGCCCAACGCAAGTCTGCTATTTTTTCCTTGTTATGCATGCTTTTATCTAAAAGAGAGAAGAAAGAGAAGAGGAAAGAGAAAGATATGCATAAAAATAGTGAGGAATAAGAAGAGAAAAGAAGATAAGTTACGTGCATAAGACAGAGAGGAAAGGAAAAAGTGATTACATACAATTAGATTTGGCAGAAAAATAAAATGGAAAGAGTACTGAAAATGTATCTTTTGGTAAACATTAAAGCGCTTTTTGATTAATTCAAAAAATTACATGCGTTTTTTGGTAAAATTCCGTTATAGTATTGCTCAGGAATTGATAACTTGGAGAAAGTACAAACAAAATCAGATATTAAAACCATTTGCGTGCAAAAGACGAACTGAACTACATCCCCTGAAAATCTGAGTGGAATGATAAAAGAAAGGAATAGACCTTCGACACTACGAAGAGAATCATGCATAGCAATATAAAATGAAAAGAAGAATCAGTGACACACATTTCCATCAAAACGGAGAAGGTGAAGGCTCCACATTGATTTAGTAAAAGAAAAATCAATCCTTTCGTGAGAATGTATAATCCAAAATACAAAAACAATCGAATTATAAAGAAAGACGGAGAGAATTCTAGTCAAGGAAAAGCGTACCCGGTACAACAGGACAAAGGTTGACCATTGCTTTGCAAAGGAATCGCCACCTTAGCGGTCCCCTAGTCCCGGCCTCACAGGTGTCCAGAGGAGATAAATCACGATTTTTATTGGTGGGGTAAAAATCATAATTTATCCTCTCTAGACACTTGTGGGGCCGAGACCAAGGAGCCGCTAAGGTGACGGTTCCTTTGCGTAAGAATAGGAAGTAGAGTGGAAGACTCCCACTGGCTGGATTGGTTGATAAAGCGTTTACTGTTTGAAATGGAGGTCTTGAGGTCGAGAGTCATCAGTTGTGCACAATCCTAGCCTGCTAGCTTCCAACTCTCTCGGCTCAGGCATCTTATTCACCCCTCGATAAATCCGTGATTTACTCCCTCTGAAAATTTATGGGGCAGAGACCGAGGACGGCTGAGGTGTCGGATCCATCTTTTTTGAAATGAAGGAAGTGGAGTGGTAGACCTCGGTCTGATGAATCTTGTACGGGCCGAAGGCGTATATCTCGGCCTCCGCCATCTGAGACCGAGGCTTGGAACAAGATCGAAATGAAGATCTTGTGCAGAATGAACGGACCCGAACCGGAAAGGGGAGAAGTGAAGCGACCCGAGTGAGGGCGAGTGGGTGCGAGCCAAAGAGGACGGTCGCAGAGGTTACGCCAGACACCGGCGTCGGCCACAACGTAAAACCCTACGTCTGTCTGTAAAAGACAGGCCTACGACTCGCAGGCGCAGGCCAGACCAGTTCGGATCCTCTGTCCCGAGCCTCCCTCTGTCTCTCTGTCCCAAACACAAAAAGACAAAAAAAAAACGTGCCGTCCGCGTGACTTCGCCGAGTCATTCCTTCTCGCCGTCCGCAAGTGGAGACGACTCCTGAGCGTCATCGCCTCTTAGACAACGAGCGCAGCTCCTCCCCGAACGGTGGTCACGGCGCCCTACCATCCGCCGGCGGAAGCCCCTCTGACCACCTCTTCCTCGCTGGTGGTGGCCGTTCGCTTGGCTGCCCTAGTTTTGTTATTTAGTTTCTTTGTTATATCCACACGCAGTATAGGAGAAGGAAAGGATGATGACCATTAAAAGAATCCCTACCGTCCTCTCCAATTACCAGGAGGACGACTCGGCCGAGCCCCGCGGTTGCATCCGGAATTGCCTCGGCAAGTGCTGCTTGCCTGGTAATCCCAAAATCCCATCCTGATTGCCGAAAAATATCTTTCTTTTTTTTTTTTAAATTAATGTTTTCTCGTCGGTTTGATTCTATTTGCAGTCTCCAAACTTCCACTATACTCTTTCAAGGGTGATGCGAATCCCAGGAATTCTTCCACCGGCACGGACGAACGACCGCCTGATTTCTTCCTCAATAGCCTTTTGCTGGGACAGGTACTGCTCTTCAACAAGATATCCTTCCAATTTTTGGTTTCCATGGCACTCTTTCAGTTTCTTAATGCAATATTGAGGATTTCGTAGTGGGAGGATCGGATGAGCCGTGGCCTGTTCCGATACGACGGGACGGCATGCGAGACGAAGGCAACTGAGTTCCGGATCGACTGTGTCCTCCAGCCATTTGATCCTGCCAAGTTTAACTTCACCAAGGTCGGCCAGGAAGAGGTCCTATTCTGATTTAGGGGGTTCGGCGAAAAGGATGACTCGGCGAAGTCACGCGGATGGCACGTTTTTTTTTTGTCGTTTTGTGTTTGGGACAGAGGGACAGAAGGAGGTTCGGGACAGAAGATCCGAACTGGGCCAGACAGCGCTTGCTTCATGATCTTACTTATTACGCAAGTGCAGACCGGATCCTCTGTACCGCCCATGCCCCTGTACCCGTGTACCAACTCGCCGGCGATCGCCGGCGAGTCGTCCGATCGACGATCGGACACCACCAATAATTTTTGATCGTCGTTCCGAATAAGATGATATCCTCGGAGAACGGTGAACCCGTCGAAATCGTCGCACCAGACGTCTCGTCGGATTCGACGGTGAATACGGTAACATCACAATTGCGACGATTTCGACGGGTTCACCGTTCTCCGAGGATATCATCTTATTCGGAACGACGATCAAAAATTATTGATGGTGTCCGATCGTCGATCGGACGACTCGCCGGTGATCGCCGACGAGTTGGTACACGGGTACAGGGGCATGGGCGGTACAGAGGATCCGGTCAGACGCAAGTGTGCTTCACTCGACGCCGGATCCTCTGTCCCGGGACAGAGGCCTGTCCCGGAGTTTCGCTCGTTGGCGAGTCGTCCGAGCGACGATCGGACTCCACCAATAATTTTTGATCGTCGTCCCAAATAAGACGATATGCTCGGAGAACGGTGAATCGGTTGAAATCGTCGCATTGCAATCTCGTCGGATTCGACGGTGAATACAACAACATCACAATTGCGACGATACCCGACGGGTTCACCGTACCCCAGGATATAATTTTGTTCGAGGCGGCGACCGGAGACCGTCGATAATGTCCGATCGTCGATCGGATGGCTCGTCGGCAATCGCCGACGAGCGAGACAGGGGGAAGAGGCCGGATCCGGGACAGAGGATCCGGCCTCGCTTCACTTTTGCCTTTTGAGGTATTTTTTAAAGATACCCCAAAGTTAAACAGATTCTCTAAAATACCCTTTCCCAACCAAAAAAAAATCATAAGCCTTCGTTCAGTTCCATGTCCTCCTAATTCAGTTCATCTCCTGGATCTTACGGCTACTGTCAAAGTTGCAGATCTAATTAAAAAAATAATTAACGAAGTTTTATCAATCTCAAATGATCATCCGGCCTCATAAAAATTTCCCACTAGCAGCCTACAAATCTAATTCAATGCTTCTTATCTTAGTTGATCTCTAATGGAGTTTTAAGCCATTGAAAAAAACCAATCAATCACCTATACAAAGTTCCTATAAACTTAATGCACATATTATTAACATATATTAACTTAAATAATTTACAAAAATACATAATATCTTAGTTAGACATGTCATTTAGGATGTGTTTGATTAGGGATTATCCTTAATAACCTTAGTTATCTATTCAAGATTATCAATAAAAATTTTATTTGGTTTAGATAATCAGCGATTCCCAAGTAATGGTCGATGCCCGACACGTCAATAAAATGGGCATGCAATCCGGAATCGGAAAATCTTAGGAAAGTAAGGTTTTTCTTGATTCCGGGGTTATGAAACTTATCTTTTCAAAATTATCCTCCAATATTTATCTTGGCAAAAGAGGCATTATTCGCGGGCGACCACCGGCAACGACGGCGGGCGACCACCGCATGCGGCCGACGACCGTCGGCGACCGACGACCGGCAACGACGACCGTCAGCGACCGACGACCGGCAACGACGACCAGCGACCATTATTTGCGGCTGATGACCGGCAACAACGACCGGCGACCATTTTTCGCGGCTGACCATTATTCACAATCGACAACCGGCAACGACAGCCGACGACCACCGTCGGCGGCCGACAACCAAGGGTACGAATATATATATAATATCATCTTACTTTTTTATATTAAATTTATAATTATATAATATTATTATACTTAAATTTAACTAAAAATTTAACTAAAAAATAATACGATAAAATATTATATTATGTCATAAACTATTACTTCCAAACAAATAAAATTTTATTTGATTATCTAAATTAAACCAAACAATTTCAGATCATGTTTCATTCTCTATTACCTTGGTTATGTTATTACTTAGTAATCACATAACTAAGATTATATCTGATAACTTGAATCAAACACTCTCTTAGTTAAGATTTTACCAAAATTTTAACTACTAAGCTACTCTTAGTTAAGATTTTACCTAAAGAGTTGAATCCACTAAAATGGTCATGAGTTAATTTAATAATTATTTTTTAAATTTCCTGCAACAACATAATTTAAATCTATTGAGATTAAGAATGTTTGATACAGTTATCAAACTTCAAATTTATATAGCGTATATATAAATTATGATATCTACCAAAATTTTGATATATTAAATTTTTGGCATACAAAATTTTTGTTATGACGTACCTTTTATAATAAAATTTCAATATCAAGTATAATATGTACTAAATCTCATATCCATACCAAATCAAAATTTTTGATTTAGTATAATATCATACTAAAATTTTTAGTATATCGATAATATTTATATAATTCTGAATATTTCAATACGATATATGTGATATATTAAAAATTCTATATTTTTTACAGAGTAAAATCATCGACTATATAAAAGTCAAATTTATATATCTAAGCTACTTTTTGGCAAGACAATCTATATTTACGATTGAATCAATTAATAACTATTGGAATCAACTATTAGAGATTTAGTTATATTTAAATGGATTGAAAAAATAAATAATCTTTTATAAACTTTCTTTAAAGCAAAAAAAAATTGAGGATAAAGTGAGAAAGTATCATATTAATTTTTAAAAAATATATATAATTAATTATTCATGATGCCTCTCTTTTACCATGATGTTAAGTTATGGGCTTTTTTCTCTTTTAACTTTCTTTAAAGCAAATAATTGAGAATAAAGTGAGAAATAACCATAATAATTTATAAAGTAAATATAATGAATTATTCATAATGTCTAATTAAAAATCAAATAGTCTCATATATACGGTTAAGAATGGTAGATAACGGAGCTTATTTTAGATGGATTTATTAAATAAAGAATACGAGATATTCTAAAATAATATTTATATCTATCAAAAAGTAAAACATACATGATAAATTAAATCGCTCTGATAAATAATGTTCACATTCCAACTTAACTATTTGCAAGAATTCATGCCTTAAATCTAGAGGTCGATCTATAATAGGACCCGTATATTATGTGACATAAATAATTATTATAATAATGATCATAAAATTAATTATTATAATAATAACCTTTTAATCTTTCAAAATATATAATAAATATTTATATGAAATTTGAGAAACAGATAAATTTTTTTTTTATTTTAAATTTAGTCGTGCAAGGGATTTAAACCCTAGATGTGGTTATAATAAAAATTAAACTAGCCATTAGATCAATAACAAATTTTTATCGAGTCAAATATTATATATACTAAGAAAATTAAAAAATTTTATATTGAAAATATAAAAATTTCTATATAAAAATAATATTACTAAAAATTTAGGTCCCCATGTAAATCCGTCCCTACCCAAATCTATCTCTTGTTGACAGATGAAAAAATAAAATGTTCACTTTAGAGATACGACTATTGGACCCATATCTGCTTTCCAATTAATTTCCCAATCAATATTTGGATTGGCAACGTATTCAATAGCTTTTACCAGGTTCAACATTATATAAATAAGGGATTAAATTTAAAAAACTAAATTTAAGTATTCATAAATTATTTAAAATAAATAAATTTATATTATCAAATTCAATAACCAATTAAATAAATTTAAAATATATAAAAAACAACTATCAAATCAACTTAAATTGAGAATTGGATGTTATAACTCTAATCATACAAAGCACAAATCAAATTTGGATCAAATTTAAATTCATAAAATAACAAATCTAATTAAATTCTTGATTCACTTATCTTATCAAATAAATTTAAACAATATAAAACATAATTCGATTGGACTTATTTATATTCCAAAATATCCATTATTACAGTAGGTGATTCAACTAATAATATAATCCTTTTAAGAAAATTTTAATATTTATCAAAGAATATACATTCATATCTTGCCCTCCGATGTAGGGTGGTGGTAAAAGACACGATATATCTCAAATAATCAGGATTCAATTCCACATATGACACACTTACAGTGATTGAATTAATAGTCAAATTGTAAAATCTGAATATTTGATATAAAAAATATTTTTATTTTTGAAATTGATCTTGGGTCGATTATACGTCCGAATCAGAATGTTAAATCAATTTTTACTTATCTGAATCCAACGAACTATGATAAAAAAGTAATAATAAATTTTTTTATCTAATTAAGCATTTCTATCTAAAAATAATATATCCTTGTTGAATTGATATTGTTAAACTCTTAATACCGTTTTTATTTTTAAGATTTTGAGCTTTATAACTTTTACCAAAACATATAAATTCATGAGCTTAAATTTATTTAAATTTGCACTGGTACATTGTTTTTAATAATCTCTAAAATCCATTTTATTTTTATATTTAAAGCGGTTTACACCCATTAAAAAATTTTTACTAAAAATTCAATTTATTTTATTTATATATTTTTAAAAATTTAAAACTCTTTGAAATCATCTGTCATTTTTGTGTGTTTTTTATTTAAAGTATTTAAATTTTACCAGATTAATCTTAGAGGTAAATAATATTTTCTGTTGGGGTAATCCACCCAAGTATGATCGAGAGGATCATGATTTTGATGTGTGTGTGTCAATATAATTAAGTTAGGATGTTATGTTATTTTGATATATGTGATTGGGTCTTGCAGGACTTGGTGAGTCACATATGAAGTACGTATTCGAGGGACGATAGCCGAGGGAAGAGGACACCAAGGACAAGCCAGGGGAAGTGGACTTCAAAGGGCATACGTGAAGGATGACCTAGAGGCAAGCCGAGGGCTTGTGTGTGCATCTGAGGGACGATAGCCGGTGGAAGAAGACTTCAAGGGGCAAGCCAAGGGAGTGGACTTGAAGGCATACGTGAAGGGTGGTCTTCGGAGTGAGGAAGAGTGAAAATATAGGCTGAGCAGTCGACTGGGGATGGATCAGTCGACTGCTAGCAGGGAACTCAAACTCACAGAAAGATCAGTCGACTGGTCCAGGATCAGTCGACTGATCCTCCCGAAAAACTAACTGTTGGGCTAGCCGTTGGCTGGCTACTGCGGTGGGATCAGTCGACTGTCCTCGGGGTAGTCGACTGGTATCGGTCTGGACAGCTTAAGGATCTGTCCTTTACTCTATTTAAAGGGAGACTTTTGAGCAAGTCAAGGTTGCGGTTTTAATGTGTAGAATCAGGTCCCAAGTGCTCAAAATCTCTAGCTCTTCCTCTCACTTTCATTTCAACTTTGTAAAGAGGAAGAGTGTCATTTGTGAAGGTTTCTCCATCTTGAAGGAGACATTCATAGTGGAACTCATGCGTGTGTGTGGATCCTTGGACTAGTCACCTCTTTGAGATGGATACTAAGTAAATCAGGGGGTTAACATTATTTTTACTGTTTTTATTGATTTTGTTTGTGTTTAGCTAACCATCTTTGTAGATAAAATCGAAAAAAAACTATTCACCTTCCCCTCTAACTTGACGTCGCGATCCTAACATTTTCTTCTGAATAAATCCTAAGAGAATTCAATCTCTAGAATATTCATCTTATTTCAAATTCAACTCCAATCCTCTATTCTTTAAATGATTTATTATAGCACCACAATATGTTTAGAATTATGTCAAATAAATATAGTTAAAGTCCTAATGAAAATGTATTCATATATTTAATATATATTATTTTAAAAAATTGAACCTTTCTAATATTCACCACTGATTTTTTATAAAATAAAATTCTTAATATGCTCAAAGAGTTTAAATTTATTTTAGATATTTATCATTAAACTCCTAGTGATTTCATAAATTCGGTTATATTTATTTTTCATATTTAAAGCTTTTAAAAATCATTAATGTTTTTTTAAATATTTGACGGTCTTTAGTCTTAAACGTAGTTAGTGAATAGTGACTTTTTGGAGGAAAAAAACACTGATGCGCACTATAGGGTTATTAATGTTTATTGTCCATTGAATTTATGAATGTTCCTTAAAAACATTTTTAAAAAATGAGTGCTCTAAGGTTATTAATGTCATTTTACTAAAGGTGTTTAGTTGTCTTTGGACAAAAGTAGGTTTGCTTAAAAAGTCATTAACGATATTAGGGTTAGGGCAGTAAATATGTCAAGATAAATTTTAGAGTGTTTAAGTTTGTTTAATAAGGTAATCAAGTCTGAATATTATTCATGAATATTATTTATTAATTTTGTTCACGAATATTATTTACAAGAATTGTTCATGTTAACGAGTTGTGTATTCAAACATAAACATATTTATTTATTTTAATGAGTTGTTCAAACTTATTTATTTAATTGATATTGGGTGTATTGAACGAAAATAAACAAGTACTTATTCAGCAGAATACGACGCTTTTTTATGAACGATCAATTCATTTACAACCCTACTTAGCGTATGTTTTGATGGGGTGAGGGGAAGATTTATTAATGAAATAAAATGAATAGAAAAAAAGGAAAGTAAATATTTATGTTCTCCTTATTTAAGAGGGAGGGAAGATTTATTAATACAATATGTGTTAACCTTGGGAGGAAAGAAAAGGGAACTAAGATTAAATATATATATTATAAAAATACTCTCATTTCTTAAATTATACATTGATTTAATTTTGTAAAAGGAATAAAATTGTAAAAAAATATTTTGGATTCACTTCTCGTTTTCTTATATTTCAAATTAGAGAGTAAGAAAATCTTCCTTCCAGGATTAAGTAAGATTAAAATTTATCAACCCTTTCATTTCCTTTCTTTTAAACAATGTTCACTCTTTCCTCTCCATCCCTCACCTCGTACGAACTTCAAATATTTGGTGATCACCTACTCATTTTTTTATTAGAACTCTTTAGAATTGTCAAAATTTGTTTACCAAAATTGCTTAATATATTTTTGCTAAAAGTATTTCGTGACTTTGCAAGTATTAGTTACACTCCTAATGACCATACAAGATTATCTCTATTTTTTAAAAGATTTAGAGCCAATTAAGATATTTAATACTTTTGATAAAAATGTAATTAATGATTCTTGATAGGGTTAGAAAACCCGGGCCGGGTATAAGGGATGAAGAAGCCGGGACCTGGTAGGACCTCTTATCTCGGGAGGGTCGGGCTCCTTCCCGGAGAGGGAGGACCCCGAGAACATTCCAGGAAATAGCAAATCTGAAGAACCCTGAGCTCACCTCGAGAGGGGGAGTCCCCGCAATTCCCGACCTCGAGAGCCTCGGGCGCCGTAACTAAAGAAAAAGGGATAAGGACCCGGACTATTTCAAAAGAATATCCCCCTATCACCGAAAGCGGCGGATGCGACCTGAATCTCGAAGACGTGACTGCCATAAAGAGGCACGATCAGTCGGCCTGCCTGGATATAAAAGGTAGTTCTATCCCTCTAGGAAAGGGGTATGATCTCTCATCTCTACATTTTTCTTTTATTTAGCATCATTGTTCGACTACCTTACTAACTTGAGCGTCGGAGTGGACTCCGCCGGATCCTGGCCGGCGTGTCTCCTAACACTTCTGTTATTCTCATAGGATCCTCTCATTCATCGGCGACGCTGCAACCTCCGCAGGGGCTGATCCTCCGTGACTGGCCATTGCTGACGACTCATTCCGGAACAAATTTGGCACCATATGTGGGAATACAAAAAGAGCACCTGAAAGAGCACCGATGGCAGGACCGGAGGAACAACTCCTCACCCTCACGCGAGAGGAATTTGACCGTCGGGTGGCTAATGTTGATGCAGTCTGACCCTGATTGTTGTTTTGGTGTTGACATCGATTTTAGTTTAGGTTGATGTTGATGATTATGATTATGGTTAAGTCCTGATCGGGGATTAGGCATGGTATGGAAAATCCTAGCTTGGAGGGCTAGGTGTTGGAAAATCCTAACCTGGAGGGTTAGGTGTGAAAAATCCTAGCTTGGAGGGCTAGGTGTTGAAAAGTCCTAATTCGGAAGGGTTGGGTGAAAATTCCTAGCTTGGAGGGCTAGGTGAAAAGTCCTAACTTGGAGGGTTATGTGAAAAGTCCCAACTTGGAGGGTTAGGTGAAAAAGTCCTGGCTTGGAGGGTCAGGTCCTAGCTTGGAGGGCTAGGTCTGGAAAAGTCCTAATTCGAAAGAGTTGGGTGAAAAGTCCTAGCTTGGAGGGCTAGGTGAAAAGTCCTAACTTGGAGGGTTAGGTGAAAAGTCCTAACTTGGAGGGTTAGGTGATGAAATCCTAGCTTGGAGGGCTAGGTTGGATGAAATCCTAGCTTGGAGGGCTAGGTTTGAGTCCCTGGATCGGTCTGGTGACCGATCAGGGAAGTTGGCACGCTGCTCTTTCATGGATCGGTCTGGTGACCGATCCAGCGATGACTGATCGGTCTGGTGACCGATCAGGGAGCGCACAGTGAGGTTGGGAACCTACTCACTGATCAGGGAGCAGGCAATTGCCTCGCTGCTTGGCTCCTGATCGGTCCGGTGACTGATCAGGGAGCAGGCAGTTCACTCACTGCCTTGCTCCTGATCGGTCTGGTGACCGATCAGGGAGCAATCAGTGAGTTGAGTTCCCTCGCTGATCAGGTCCTGAACGGTCTGGTGACCGATCAAAGACTTAGGATTTGATTTCCGCGGTTACTGTTTACTCAGACATGGACCAATCAGGCTTGAGCTTGATCGGACAGTGTCTGTTCTGATCGGTCTGGTGATCGATCAGGCTTGTGTCGCCACGAGAGCTGGGAGTCCCAGCAAAGCGGTGGATCGGTCTGGTGACCGACCCACGAGCCCTGGATCGGTCCGGTAACCGATCACTTTAATTCAAAATGCACTGTCAGACGCTCTGATCGCGTCTGAACGTATCCGATTCTCTGCGCTTAACATCTGATACACGATTTTCTGCTTGATATGTTGTGCTAACACTCTGATTGAGCTGCAGGTGACAGGGAAGGATTCAAACACTCAAGGAGAGTCAATGGAGGCCTTTCCTTGGAGCAGGTTTGTTCGTTTTCCATCTCAGGTTGCAACGGCTGGAGCTGCTGACTAGAGCTTGGCTGAGGGAAGCTCAGGGAGTCCAGGGAGAGCTCAGTGGTAGCTGGCGTTGGCAAGTAAGCAGCTGGAGGCTGCTGTGAGATGGTGTCACCTGTGCTCAGTGGAGAAACAAAAGGGCGTAGAGGAGAAGAGCATAGTAGAGTTCGCTGAATCAACTTCTGGCTTAGTTTTTGCTGTGCATTTGTGTTCTCCACACCTTGCTTGTGTGTTCTGAAGTTTCATCATTTTGAGCAAGCATCTGCAATCTGTGAAGCAACCATCCCTTGCTTGAGCATTTGGAGGAAGGAACAAGAGACTTTGAGTCCAACAGCGAGAAGACACGAAGAAAGGGTTCTTGCGTGAGATCGTCGCTGGGTGGAGCTCGGGAGAAGCTTGCTGTGTTCTTGTTTGTGCTAAGTGCTAAGTAAGATCTTTCTTGTGTTTCATTGTGCTTAAACTATATCCTTGATTGAAACGCTGTGGAGAGGTTACTCCACCGAGAAGGAGGTTACTTTCTATCCGGAACTTCCGGGGCTTGATCTGCCGACGATCAAGGGATCGCCACCTTACAGGCACGCCAAGGAGTAGGGGCAAGTTATCCCCGAACTTTGTAAATCCTCTTTTTAGCGTTCTTGTGTTTGCTCATATTTTAGGGTTTTAGTTTTCTGCATACTCTGTTTTTATTACTTCCGCTGTGCTACTAAACGTTTAAGTGCAGAAAATTGATAAGAGCTTAAAGTCCAAGTGATTGGCTATATTCACCCCCCCTCTCTAGCCATCCGGGTTCCAACAAGTGGTATCAGAGCTTGGGGCTCTGTTTTTGCGGATTAACAACCGAGAGCTATCATCCATGGCGTTGAGAGAAGGTTTTTCCACCACCCGACCTCCTTTCTTCGATGGCGCAGATTTCCAATATTGGAGATCGAAGATGGAGTATTACTTGAAGATGGACATCAATACTTGGTTCGCGGTGAAGGAGGGTTTTACCCCTCCGAAGAATGATGAAGGCAAAGAACTTGAATCGTGGCGGCGGACGGCTGAACAAACTCGAAAGAGTGAAGCCGACGCGAAGGCGATGGTCACTCTACAATGCGGCATGAACAAAGACCAACTCATCAAGGTTGGTCCATTCACAAGTGCAAAAGACTTGTGAAACAAGCTCATCGAACTCCACGAGGGCACCCGAGATTCAAGAATCGCCAAGAGGGACTTGTTCCTCAATCAACTTCAATATCTCTCTATGAAGGAGAATGAAATCGTAAGTGAGTTACATAGCCGGTTCAAGGAAGTCCTCAACGGGCTTCATTCTATTGATGAAAAGGTCGAGAATCGCGACCCTGTGAGGTATGTGCTAAAAGCATTTCCAAGGAATGCTTTGTGGTCATCCATGGTGGATGTCTACAAAGTCTCCAAGGATTTATCAATTGTTAAGTTAGATGATTTGTTTTGTGAAATGGAATTGCATGAAATGGCTAATAAAGGCCCCAAGGAGAAGAGGATTGTCTTAGTTGCAGGGGAACGATCTAACAAGAAGAAGAAGGAGAAGAAGAAGGAAAAGAAGAAGGAGAAGGAAGTCTCTTCATCTTCATCCTCTTCCGAATCCCAGTCCGATTCCGAGGAAGATGGCAGCGGGTCTTCTTCCTCCGAGATATGCAAAATTTGTGAGAATGATGATGAGAAGGGGTCGACGCTTCAAGGGTAAAGGTAACCCTAGTGAAGTTAAAGTTGATAAGACTAACGTTTCTTGTTTTGAGTGTGGTAGGAAAGGGCACTTCAAGAGTGAATGCCCAAACCTAAAGAAAAAGGAGGAGAAATCCAAAAAGAAAGAGGAGAAATCAAAGAAGAAGAAGAAGGCCTTGAAGGCCACTTGGGATGAGTCATCCTCGAGCTCATCGGATGAAGAGGAGGAGAAGAGCACAAGGCATATGACACTCATGGCTCTTGGAGAAGAAAGCAGTGATGAATCCTCCAACTCCTCAAACGCGGCTTCATCATCTTCGGATGATGAAGAGGTAACCTCTCCTGAACTAGAAAAATGTTATAGAGCTATTGCATGTTTAACCAATATGTTGAAAAAGTCAAAGAATAAGGTTAAATCATTGCAATTAGAAATTGACCAATTGAAATCGTCTAGGGATGATAACATAGATGATTTGCATGTTGAAATATTAGAGGATGAGATTAAGTCATTAAAAATTGAGGTTGAAAATTTGAAATCCTCTAGGGTTGAGGATGTAGATGATTTGCATGATGAATTGCTAGAAGAAGAAAACAAATCATTGAAGAGTGAAGTTGAGAGACTCAAGAATATTCTTGAGAAGTTCTCAACTAGCTCTAAGACTCTAGATATGATCTTGAATGCCCAAAGGGCAGTCTACAATAGGGCCGGTATTGGTTACCGACCCAAGGAACCTTCATTTGTGTCCCTTATGTCTACGACTGGTGTTAGACCAATTAAGACACCCAAGGTTCAAAAGAAAGTTGTCAAGACATGGGTGCCTAAGTCTTGTTTAGTAAATGCTTTAGGTCCCAAGGTTTAGGTACCTAAATCTTCCATTTTTCGAATTGTGTAGGTTATGATTGAGAGGGAGCATCTATCAACTTGGTTTGTTGATAGTGGGTGCTCCAAACACATGACCGGGGATAGATCATTGTTTACCACACTTCAAAAGAAAAGTAGAGGTAATGTTTCATTTGGTAACAATGGTAATCTTAAGGTCATAGGAATAGGAGACATTCAAATATCCGAATGTCTTAGAATCTCAAATCTCCTTCTAGTCAAGGGGATGACATTTAATCTCCTAAGTGTCAGTCAATTGTGTGACATGGGTTATACAATTGATTTTCAACCAAGTCAATATCTAGTTAGACAACATGACACTTTGGACACGGTACTAGTAGGAACAAGAGTAGACAATATTTATCAAGTTTCATTTAAAAGTGCTACTAATGTTTTTGCTAAGTGTCTCATGTCAAAAGAAGAAGAGTCCATCCTTTGGCACCGGAGGCTAGCACATGTTAACATGAAGAACATCCGGAGGTTGACTAACAAGGGATTAGTTCGTGGCTTACCAAGCATCAAGTATGAAAAAGAAAAGATTTGTGATGCATGTCAAATGGGTAAGCAAACTAAATCCTCACATAAAGGTAAAAGCGCTGTAAGTACATCTACCGCTTTAGATTTACTTCACATGGATCTATTTGATTGTAGCACTATCATATCATTGAATTGAAGTAGATATTGCTTTGTTATCATTGATGATTTTACTAGATATACATGGACTTATTTTCTAAAATATAAGGACCAAATCTTAGATGTTTTCATTTCTTTTTTGTAGAAGAGTTGAAAACAAAAAATCATCAACAATTAAGACAATAAGAAGTGATCATGGAGGTGAATTTCAAAATCAACGATTCTTAGAATTTTGTCAAGATAGAGGGTATAGACATGAGTTCTGTACTCCTAGAACACCACAACAAAATGGTGTTGTAGAGAGGAAGAATCGTGTTTTACAAGAGGTTGCACGAAGCATGCTTAATGAGTACTCACTGCCGAGTTACTTATGGGCCGAAGCTGTAAATACAGTTTGCTATGTGCAAAACCGAGTCCTCATCCATAGGTTCTTAGGAAAGACTCCCCATGAACTTTGGTTTGAAAAACCACCTACGGTTGTAAGGTGTTTATCCTAAACACCAAGGATCACCTTGGAAAGTTCATGGCAAAAGCTGATGAAGGGATACTAGTCGAGTACTCCCTCGTTAGCAAAGCCTATCGAGTCTACAACAAGAAATCTAGATTAGTTGAAGAGTCTTCTGATGTTGTCTTTGAAGAAATTCCAAAAGTCAATGGTCAACCAGAAGATGAAGTCCGATTCGAACTTAGGAAACTAAGTTTGAATGAGAGTCCAAATGTTGTTGATGGTGATGAATCTGATGACGGTGAGCCTAGACAATCCATAGATCAGCCGGATCCTGAGGCTGAGCTTGTGTCTAGTGAACTCATTCAAGAAGCACCATCAACACCTAGGCAAACTAGATTAGCCTCTAGTCATCCCCAAGACCAAATTGTTGGAGACATCCATCATGGGGTTAGAACTAGATCATTCTTTAGGAATGAGGCTAATGAAGTTGCCTTAATTTCCGAAATTGAACCTAGAAAAATTGATGAAGCATTAAATGATCCCGATTGGATCATTGCAATGCAAGACGAACTAGGTCAATTCGAAAGGAGTCAAGTTTGGGACTTAGTCCCTAGACCTAAGAAGACCACCATCATTGGAACCAAATGGAGTCTTCAAAACAAATTGAACCATAAGGAGAATCATTAGAAACAAGGCACGCTTAGTAGCCAAGGGCTATAGTCAAGTTGAAGGCCTTGATTATGATGAGACCTATGCTCCCGTGGCACGATTAGAATCCTTTCGATTGATGCTTGCATTTGCAGCACATCGTGGCTTCAAGCTATACCAAATGGATGTCAAATCGGCCTTTCTAAATGGTCTAATAAGAGAAGAGGTCTATGTCGAACAACCTCCGGGGTTTGAGAGTTCCGAATTTTCAAACCACGTGTTCAAGCTCAAAAAGGCACTTTATGGTCTTAAACAAGCACCCCGAGCTTGGTATGAGCGGTTGTCGACATTCCTAATTGAGAAGGGCTTCATTAGAGGCCAAATAGACCCTACACTATTTCTACGTAGAGATGGTGATAATATTTTTGTAGCCCAAGTATATGTCGATGACATAATTTATGACTCAAATAACAAGGGCTATTTAAATGAATTCATTGGACACATGGAAAGTGAATTTGAAATGAGTCTAGCAGGAGAGTTGACTTTCTTCCTTGGACTTGAAATCAAGTAAACCCGAGATGGGATCCATGTGCACCAATCAAAGTATACTCAAGAAATGCTCCGTAAATTCAATATGAGTGATTCGAAACAGGTGACCACTCTCATGGCTACGAACACAAGACTAGACAATGATGAGAGTGGTAAACCCGTTGATTTGACTCAATATCGGAGCATGATAGGTAGTCTGCTATACCTCACAGCCAGTTGACCTGATATTCTTTTCGCTATGGGTATATGCGCTAGGTATCAAGTTTGTGTCAAGGAATTTCATTTAATCGCTGTTAAGAGAATTTTGAGATATCTTAAAGGCACAATTGGAGTCGGTCTTTGGTACCCCCGTA
>JAGFNQ010001575.1:472770-619359 GCA_024364735.1 Boesenbergia rotunda
GGAAACTTGATTGGAAACCTGAATTTGGCATGATCTTGTTTGAATTTGATTGGATGATTGTTGATTGAGTTTGACTCCACTTGGGTGGAGCAAAGTGATTGTTGAACCTATAAGGACCTTTGATCCTTGTTTAGGGATCAATTATAGTCAAGGGATCTCTTTCAAGTTCGATATCTTTCATCAGATCCTTTCAAAAATCGTGTGAAAATCTGAAACTAAAAGTTTCAGATCGTATCAGGAAATATCAGGAACCCTGATCGGTCACTGGACCGATCAGGAGTAGGGCTGATCGGCCCCCGGACCAATCTGGCTCCATCCTATGGTGATCGGTCCACAGACCGATCAGAGGAGTCATAGAGACTTAACGAAATTCTGACCAAACACTCTGTGCTAGCCTGGATCGGTCCCCGGACCGATCTGGCAACCTATCGTGATTGGTCCACAGACTGATCAGGGGGCTTCTGGAATATCACCCAACCCTACTGTTCGCTTCCTGAACGATCAGCCGATCGATCAGGAGCCTGCCTGATCGGTCAGCCGACCGATCAGGACCAGGCCAGTCCGATCAGGCCATAGCCTGATCGGTCTGGGCGCTATCAGATCGAACGGTGATCCGTTCGATCACATTTAATTTCGGTTGGTGGACCGATCCACCAACCTAATAACTTCGCGAAAAACCTCATCTCCCAAGCCCTAGCGCCGAACCTCACTACCTGCGTCTCTTCATCTTGTGCGAGAACGTTCCCTGCGTCTACTTCTTCCCTGAGTGAGCTTTTGCGTGTGCGATCCAGAGAAGGGTTCCTACGAGCTCTTCCTTCTCTCTCGCCGAAGGGTTTTGCGTTCATCTCTTGCGCTGAGAGCTTCTCCTACGTAAGCCTTTTCTTCCAGATTTCAAGATCTCCATCACACATCTTCAATGGCACCTAAGTAAGCATTTTTGGTTAATTTCTTTTTGGATCAGTTCATGGATTGTGTATTTGGGGCTAACCATGTTTTGGTATTGTGCCGTGACCTCCTGTTTTGGCCGTGACCCACCTTTGCCATGTCCTACTTTTGATCAATTCTACCTTATGCTTACTTGATTATTTTTCCTGTGATTGAATCTTGGGTCTTTGATTAAACTATGTTCTTATGATCAATTTCACCTTATGTTCACATGATTATTGTTCCCGTGATCAAATCTTGGGTCCTTGATTAATCCATGTTCATATGATCAATTCGCTCTTGCTCAATTGACTTAAACTATGTGCATGATCTATTCCATTCTCTAGAAAATCATCTAAGGGAAAGGAACCACTGGAGGGTAGCTTGAGGGGCAAAATCCCTTCCTCATCAGCACCCACCCGAAGGCCTCAGCCTTCCTCCAGTTCTCGCTTTCCAAATGCTGCCTGCAAGCAGACATTTCAGTTCAGAACTTTTAAATTGCTATCCTGTCGTTCAATTGATGTTCCTTTTCTCTCTGAGCATTGCCCCTCGATCATGGAGATAGTCACCTTTTACAACCTTGGCTTTCTACTCACTCTGGAGAGGACTATCAATTACGACCTTGTCTCCGAATTTTACAACAATCTCCAGCAAGGTCCTCAGGGGGATTCGAGTTCACTACTCGAGTTGCCAAGAGGAATCTCGATTTCTCCTATGACATACTAGCAGAGTATCTGGGTGGTCGACGATCACCCAACCTGTATTCGATCTATCCCGAACTTCCTGACCCTCTATTAGCCCCTTTTGCGGATGTTTCTCCTGATGGCATCTATCAGTATTTCTTTGGTCATCCCCGCCCGGTCAGTCTCGATGAGTTGGGTCCTGATTTTCCTACCTTTGCAGCACTTCATCTCTCTCCCACTGATTACATCTTGTTCAAAATTATCACAAATTGTATCCTACCAATCACTTCCAAACCTTTAACTGAGATCCGACCCTATCATTGCCTTATGCTCTACGGCATGCACCGCCGAATGGATTATGATATCGTGGAAAGTATTTTTCAGTCCATTCTATCTTATAGAGAGTCGAGCCGCCGCACAGTCTACATGCCATTTGGTCATGTCATCACCAATTGGCTTATGTCAGTAGGTGTTGATGTCACCAAAGGCAGGACAGTGCCTATGGTCCGACAGGATTGTTGGCTTGGTCGGCGGGCATTTACCAAGTCCGGCATCATTATTCGAGAGCATGATCGGGCCTTGGTTTAGAAGGATGGGAGAGGACTCAGTGAGCTACCTGGAGGAGGTCCACATTTTCAGGCGCCAGTCGATGCTGCTGCTCCTCAGGAGGCTCCTGCTGCTGCTGATTACAACGATGAGCCCGAGCCAGACCTACGTTGGCAGATCTCAGAGCTCGATTGGACCATCCAGCAGGATCTACATTTGCGGGAGATCTATCGCGAGGAGGTCCGCTCGGAGATCCGATCCTTCGACCGCAGACTGACGGCAGTGGAGTCTGATGTCTCTGGGGTTCGCACGCTACAGCAGACCTGGTACGATGAGTGGCGCCGACATACATTTCCTGGGGATGCGCCTTCCAGTAGTGCTGCACATGGGTCCTTTGCTGCTGATGATGACACGCTGGACGATCTGATGCAGGCTGACCCCCCCCCCCCCCACTGATGACTGATATACTTTGTGTCTACTTGACATTTGACTTTTTGATTACTTGGATTGTATGACTTTCGGGCTGTATGCCCTGTGATTTGACTTTCATGGCCTCGTGCCACACTTGCTTTGACTTCGATGCATTGGTATGCATCCGCTTAGTTATTTGGTTTTGCTGCACTTGATTATGACTAGATTTTGCTAAATGATGCATCTGATATTTTTCATGTATCTTATATTTGCCTTATCATGTTTAGGATGTTGGCTTATATGTATTCACATGATTACTATCTGTCTATCTGCCTCATTCTATATTGCTATGTTGATGCTTATGATGTCATGCCCATATGATACATATGCTTGTTTTGCCATGACTTATCTTTGTCATATGTGTTCGTATGTGTTTCTAAAATCAATCATATTGTTGTTGATTTGGGATACCCCTAGGGTTGAGGGGGAGTATGGTTAAACTTAATAGCCCCTCTAGACCTTTTTCGATGTTCGACAAAGGGGGAGAGTGTGTTTGGTTAAGTTTAGGATGATCATGTTGTAGGGGGAGGATCCTGATTCCCCTATGATTCTGAATTTGAGAAAATTGATTGAGAATCCCTAAACTTAAAATCGGGTTGTCAAACAACAAAAATGGGGAGATTGTTGATACCGTCTGACCCTGATTGTTGTTTTGGTGTTGACATCGATTTTAGTTTAGGTTGATGACTATGATTATGATTAAGTCCTGATCGGGGATCAGACATGGTATGGAAAATCCTAACCTGGAGGGTTAGGTGTGGAAAATCCTAGCTTGGAGGGCTAGGTGTTGAAAAGTCCTAATTCGGGAGGGTTGGGTGAAAATTCCTAGCTTGGAGGGCTAGGTAAAAAGTCCTAACTTGGAGGGTTAGGCGAAAAGTCTCAACTTGGAGGGTTAGGTGAAAAAGTCCTGGCTTCGAGGGTCAGATCCTAGCTTGGAGGGTCAGGTCCTAGCTTGGAGGGCTAGGTCTGGAAAAGTCCTAATTCGGAAGAGTTGGGTGAAAAGTGCTAACTTGGAGGGTTAGGTGAAAAGTCCCAACTTGGAGGGTTAGGTGAAAAAGTCCTGGCTTGGAGGGTCAAGTCCTAGCTTGGAGGGCTAGGTCTGGAAAAGTCCTAATTCGGAAGAGTTGGGTGAAAAGTCCTAGCTTGGAGGGCTAGGTGAAAAGTCCTAACTTGAAGGGTTAGGTGAAAAGTCCCAACTTGGAGGGTTAGGTGATGAAATCCTAGCTTGGAGGGCTAGGTTGGATGAAATCTTAGCTTGGATGGCTAGGTTTGAGTCCTGGATCGGTCTGGTGACCAATCAGGGAAGTTGGCACGCTGCTCCTTCGTGGATCGGTCCGGTGACCGATCCAGCGATGACTGATCGGTCTGGTGACCGATCAGGGAGCGCACAGTGAGGTTGGGAACCTACTGTGTGGCTCTTGATCGGTCTGGTGACCGATCAGGGAGCAGGCCGTTGCCTCGCTGCTTGGCTCCTGATCGGTCCGGTGACCGATCAGGGAGCAGGCAGTTCACTCACTGTCTTACTCCTGATCGGTCTGGTGACCGATCAAGGAGCAATCAGTGAGTTGAGTTCCCCCGCTAAACAGGTCCTGAACGGTCTGGTGACCGATCAAAGACTTAGGATTTGATTTCCGCGGTTACTGTTCACTCAGACATAGACCGATCAGGCTTGAGCCTGATCGGACAGTGTCTGTCCTGATCGGTCTGGTGACCGATCAGGCTTGTGTCACCACGAGAGCTGGGAGTCCCAGCTAAGCGGTGGATCGGTCTGGTGACCGACCCACGAGCCCTGGATCGGTCCGATGACCGATCACTTTAATTCAAATTGCACTGTCAGACGCTCTGATCACATCTGACCGTATCCGATTCTCTGCATTTGATCTCTGATACTTGATTTACTGAGTGATATGTTGTTCTAATGCTCTGATTAAGCTGCAGGTGACAGGGAAGGATTCAAACACTCAAGAAGAGTCAATGGAAGTCTTTCCTTGGAGTAGGTTTGTCCGTTTTCCATCTCAGGTTGCAACGGGCACTGGCACAGGCTGGAGCTACTGACTGGGGCTGGTCTGAGGGAAGCTCAGGGAGTCGAAAAGAGCTCAGTGGTGGCTAGTGGTTGCAGGTGAGCAGCTGGAGGCTGCAGTGAGATGTTGTCACCTGGCGCTCAGTGGAGAAACAAAAGGGCGTAGTGGAGTGTTCGGTAGAACAACTTTCTGGCTTGAGTTCTTGCTGCGCAAGTGTTTTCTCCACACCTTGCTTGTACATTCTGAAGTTCCATCATCTTGAGCAAGCTACTGCAATCTTGAAGCAACCATCCCTTGCTTGGGCACTTGGAGAAAGGAACAAGAGGCTTTGAGTCTAACGGCGAGAAGACACGAAGAAAGGGTTCTTGCGTGAGATCGTCGCTGGGTGGAGCTCGGAAGAAGCTTGCTGTGTTCTTGTCTGTGCTAAGTGGTAAGTAAGATCTTTCTTGTGTTTCATTGTGCTTAAAACTATATCTTTGATTGAAACGCTGTGGAGAGGTTACTCCACCGAGAAGAAGGTTGCTTTCTATCCGGTGTTCACCAGGGCTTGATCTGCTGACGATCAAGGGATCGCCCACCTTAAGGGCACGCCAAGGATTAGGAGCAAGTTATCCCCGAACCTTGTAAATCCTCTTGTTAGCGTCTTGCATTTGCGCTTAGCTTAGGGTTTTGGTTTTCTGCATACTCTGTTTCTATTCTTTCCGCTGTGCTACTAAACGGTTTAAGTGCAGAATTTTGATAAGTGCTAAATTTCAAGTGATTGGCTATATTCACCCCCCCCTCTCTAGCCATCCGAGTTCCTACATGGCTGACTGATTGGACTAGTGTGGTGGTAAAGAAGTTGTATCCCAGTGGATCCTTGCACCCGTTACTGCTCCGTTAGTAGTTATACGGGTCCTAGGATTGTAGAGGTTGCCCCGGGTCCCTAGGAAATCCCCTTTTTGGGTTTGTCCTTCCCAAAAGGTTTCTATGGCTTTCGGGGTACCGCAATGATACCTGTCTATCCGTTATAAAGGCGCATGTCATTCTTTGATGGCAGCAAGGTCCTTTCACGAATGCCCTATCGCCACATGCATCAACGACTCTCTTCACGACCTTTTACTGACGTGCGCCGCTATTGCTGGCTCACGTCAGACGACTGCTCTCTGGTGCTGCCCCGATGTGGCAGTTTCTTGCTTTACACGTGTCTTGCCCCTATTGCATTCATGCAGGCGGCTTCCTCCGTATAAGAAGAGAAGGCGAAGACGTTCGACCAACTTCTGGCTCCGCGGCTGGGTGCACCTTGTCTCCCTCTCCTTCTCTAAGGACGCTTTTGAACGTATGTAGTTTGCCTCCTCCTTGTCTTTTCCCTTAGGAACCATGGAAGGTTACCGGGCGGAGTGGTACGAGTCTGCTTCTTCGAGGGTGAGACCGGAGGCTCTGTAGGCGGCCACTGAGGCCTACAACATCCCGGCTAAGATGGCAGTGGTTATCCCCAGGGTAGACTAGACGCCAATGGAGCCTCCCGTTGGCTTTTCTACCTTCTTCTTAGGGCAGGTAGAGTCAGGGCTCCATTTCCCCATTCCCCCTTTCATCAAGAATATAACCTCCTATTTCGATATCCCCTTCTCTAGATGGCTCCTAATGTTTTTGCTCAGATGGGGGGGCATATATTATCTTCAAGCTCTTCGACCTCCCCTGACTCCTCGTCTCTTTCATTTTTTCTTCGTTCCGATCGGCTTTAGAGGGGTTTTTAGTTTTTCTGCGCGTTCGGGCCATAGGTTCTTAGGAGGGTTCCCTTCCTCACATAAAGGGTGGAAGGAGAAGTTTTTCTTCATCCAACTGCCTGTATTGCCCTTCAGTCTTCTTCGTTGGATAGAGGCTCTATCGACTCCTCCCTCTCAAGGTGGTTTCTCCAGAGTCCTGCGTGCCAGCGTGCTAGGAACGTACTTTCCGGCATGGAGTTCAGTGGCGCTAGACCGGTGCAGAGTGAGGAGCTCATGTACCGGACGGGCCTTAGCCCCAAAGTAACTCGAATCAGCTCTAGCCTCGGTATGTTCGTCTTTTTCATCACTGCCTGTTAGTTCTAACAGATATTTCCTTGTCTGGCTATTGTAGAGGAAGTCATGTTCTCTAGGGTGATGAGCCTACTTATCAAGTGGGAGGAGGCCGACCAGGAGGCGCTGACTCCTCCTCCGGCTGCTCCTGATGCACTCCCTGCGCCTGACAAGTCCTCGGAGGGGACCACTAAATCGTCCCGCGGGCCTGCTTTGCCCGGGAGGGCAGAGGCTACTGTCGTGCCTCTGCCCGTGGCGAGCCAATGGCCATCCGGTCCGTCGGTTGATCCTCAAGCGGATCTTCCTTCAGGGGGTGACCTTCCCCCGGCTACCGTTCATCCAGAGGGGGTCAGTGAGGGGTCCTCACTCCCGACTACCCCCTCAATCATACCATTCGCTGGTCGGCAGAAGAGGCGGACTCCGGAAGGCTCGAGCCCCAGATGGAAAAGGCTGCACTCCGGTGGCCCCAGCCCCCTTTCCGCTATCCCTGAGGAGGTTGTTTCTCCTTCCGGGGGGGGGGGGGGGGGAGTTTATTCCCCTATCTTCCCCCGTTTCACCAACTGCTATTCCGGAGGCAGGCGTCATAGCCTCTGGCTCTCCTTTAATTGACCCTGCCGAGGCTTCGAAGGGTAAGGAGGTATTGCACGCCCAATACTGGATGAAACTTGACCGCCTTCAAAAGAGGTTGGATGCATCATTAGAGGTTTCCATGCAATCTTTCCCCCCAGTGCAATTGAAGGAGGTTCCTGCCGAAGGGCTCTTATCGGAGGGCACTTCCAGCTCTGAGGAGGGTGATTCCGGCCCCTCTACGCTGCCCCTGGAGCTCCTGTTATCCAACCGCTTCCACCGCGTAGGGGCTTGTCGCCTTCTAGGAGCCAGGCTGACACCTCAAGGTCTCAAGGAAGAGCGGCCATACGAGTCTCTGCGAGACCTCTAACCACTCTCCGCGAGTCTCTTCTGAAGGTGTATGCTACTGTTACATAGGATGTTTTCTGGTATGTTCTATAATTCCTTGGTGCAACGACAGGCGGCTGAAGACTGTCTAACGACCAGCCGTGGCTTGTATGCCTGCCTCAAATTGAAGCTTTGACCCGCCAGGCCCTTAGAGCAGAGGCCGCGGCTGACCACAAGCATCGGGCGGGACTTATGTAAGCGGGGTCAACCGGGCTCTACAGGCGAAGGTGGACCATCTACTAAATACCCTGATGGCCAAGGAGACCGCCCTACATAGTTCCCGGCACCGGAAACGGTTGACCTCCGAGCGGGCGGTGGCCATTACCAAGGACTTGCTCCAGGTGACGTAGGAGCGGGATCAGGTTCAGATGAGAGAGAAAAAGTTGTCGGGAGATATCCAACTCATGGAGGCCTCGACCGAGAGGTTGAACGCCCGTGTTCAGGACCAAGCGCGGCAGCTCGGTCAGAAGGATTCCGACCTCGTGATGGCATCTTATCGCTTAACAGTCTTCGAGGATGACCTGGCTCAGGCTCGATCGGAGGTGTGGGCCACGTCAGACAGGCTCAAGGAGGCCCTGACAGAGCAAGATAGAATGTCTACCGAGATGGAACAGCAGAAGCGCGCCAAGGAGCCTGCTGAGGCCGAGCTGCGCGACCTTCGGGTGGCTGAGACTTCTAGCACTACAGAGGCTGAGGCAGCCTTCAAAGCCAAATTCCTAGAATCAGATGAATTTGACGCTATCATCGCTGACCAGGTAATGAAGCGCTTGAAGCAAGGTTTTCACGGGGCCATTAATCAGTTGAAGAAGGCTCAATTTCTGCCTCCTGATGCGGACCCAAGTTTATGAGTGTCGACCAAGTTTGGAAGAAACACCCTCCTGAGGACCGAGAGTTGTAGGATTATGTGTTCACCAGAAGGCTTGACCTTGCAGTACCCATTTTGATTGGGGTGTTCCGGGTTTAATCCTGGGTACGGATCTCCCAAGATAACCCCCCAAGCCCAAGTACCAGGCCTGCATTTATTCCCTTGTGGGGCCCCCGTCGACCCTTCTCTTTTGGAGAGTGTTGGTGGCCTCCAAACCGTCGCCTCCGCATCCCACGCAATCTCTTGAATTGACCCATAAAGAGTCGCGAGTTCCCAGGTGTGGCGGAGGCATATCAACCGATGTGACGCTTCAGGGCTGGCGACCATTGCTATTCCCGTATTATGCCTACATTAAATGCGAAGAGAGGCGGTCGTCACTATAAAGAGGGGGGAAGGGTGAACCATCCTTCCCCATTCATTTCGCTTTTCTCCTCGTAGACTCCTGCAGCGAGATGCCTGTGCCTTTTCCTCCGCCCCAGTTTACGGCAGGAGTTGCCGACACCACCGGGGACGATAGTGGAGACGTAGTAGTGTTTCTTGCCGAAGGACCTAGCGGAGGTGGAACCCCTGGCCTCATCCTGTTTGCCAGGAAGCATAGCGGAGATGATGTCCGGGGTCTCGCTGAAGATCCTGGCGGAGGTGGGACTCTGGGATTGGTCGAGGAGTCCAGAAGAGACATCATGTGCTCCGCTTGGGAGTATAGCGGAGATGACATCTCTTGATGGTTCCTCTTCTGCCCCTCCCCGGGCGGTTCGTCCCCTATCCGCCTCAAACGTCATCCCCTTCCGGCCTGCTCGTTTCTCTGAGTTTTGGGAATCGGATGGCGTTTGCCGGGATGGTGCAATACCATCACCCGGAACCCAGAGGGGAGTTGTATCTGCTGCCCCCCCTTTTCCTTTTGAATGTGGTAGTCATCCTGGTTGTTGGATGCATCTTTGCGGGAAGAGGTAGTCAGGGTCTTCAGACAGGATTGTTACACCCATGTGTTACCTTAGGCGTCCTTATCTGTTAATGGTTACGTGGATGAAGGACCGAGAGGTCTCCACTACGACTGAGGATTCAAGGATTTCGAGCATAACGCGCGTGGATCCCACTCACTGACTATTCGAAGACGGTTTCGAGCCAAGCGACTCTGCGGGAATTATGAAGTGATGAAGAAAAGCCTGAGTAGAGGAGTGATTTCCTTTACCTGACCTTCCAATTGTATCTTGGTGTTCCTCTGAGATGTTGGTATCAATGTATTTCCTATATAAATGAAGGAAAATATTTTGTACCTTTGATGTGCCTGAGCTTGACTTGTATTAATATTCTAGTGTCTCACTTGTTCCCCTTTTGCCGGGTAGATCATGTCAACCTTTGCTTTCGCAGCGCACCGTGCCCTGGGCATCCGCAGTGCTCCGAGGCCTCAGGGTCTCGGTTACTTGGTCGGGTGCCTATATAGCCCTGACAAAGCCTAAGTACCCCGGGCATTCGCAGCACTGCGAGGTATTAGGGTTTTTGATTCTTGGTTGGGAGTTCGTAGCACCCATACCAAGCCTAAGTACCCCGGGTATCCGCAGCACCGCGAGGTATTAGGGTTTTTATTCTTGGTTGAGCGTCCACAGCACCCAGACCATGCCTAAGTACCCTGGGCATCCGCAGCACCGTGAGGTATTAGGGTTTTTGATTCTTCGTTGGGAGTCTGTAGCACCCAGACCAAGCCTAAGTACCCCGGGCATCTGCAACACCGTGAAGCATTAGGATTTTTTATTTTGGTTGGGAGTCCGTAGCACCCAGACCAAGCCTAAGTACCTCGGGCATCCGTAGCACCGAGAGGTATCAGGGCTTTTGATTCTTGGTTGGGAGTCCGTAGCACCCAGACCAAGCCTAAGTACCCCGGGCATCCGTAGCACCGCGAGACATTAGGGTTTTTGATTCTTAGTTGGGAGTCTGTAGCACCCAGACGAAGCCTAAGTACCCCGGGCATCCGCAACACCGCGAGGTATTAGGGTTTTTATTTTTGGTTGGGCGTCCGCAGCACCCAGACCAAGCCTAAGTACCCCGCGCATCCGTAGCACCACGAGGCATTAGAGTTTTTGATTCTTGGTTGGGAGTTCATAGCACCCAGACCAAGCCTAAGTACGTCAGGCATCCGCAGTACCGTGTGGTATTAGGGATTTTATTCTTGGTTGGGCGTCCGCAACACCCATACCAAGCCTAAGTACCCCGGGCATCCGCAGCACCGCGAGACATTAGGGTTTTTGATTCTTGGTTGAGAGTCCGTAGCACCCAGACCAAGCTAAGTACCCCGGGCATCCGTAACACTGCGAGGTATTAGGATTTTTATTCTTGGTTGGGCGTTCGCAGCACCCAGACCAAGCCTAAGTACCTCGGGCATCTGCAGCACCACGAGGCATTAGGGTTTTTGATTTTTGGTTGGAAGTCCAAAGCACCCAGACTAAGCCTAAGTACCCTGGGCATCCGCAGCACCGCGAGATATTAGAGTTTTTATTCTTGGTTGGGCATTCGCAGCACCCAGACCAAGCTTAAGTACCCCGGACATCCGCAGTACCGCGAGACATTAGGGTTTTTGATTCTTGGTTGGGAGTCCGTAGCACCCAGACTAAGCTTAAGTACCCCGGACATCCGCAGCACCGCGAGGTATGAGAGTTTTTATTCTTGGTTGGGCGTCCGCAGCACCTAGACCAAGCCTAAGTACTCCGGGCATCCGCAACACTGCGAGACATTAGGGTTTTTGATTCTTGGTTGGGAGTCCGTAGCACCCAGACCATGCCTAAGTACCCCGGGCATCCGCAGCACTGCGAGGCATTAGGGTTGTCGATTATTCGGTGGTACATTGGTAGTTTGGAGAGAGCACCTTCCTTTATTACTTGAGTTCGCTATAAGGCAGCAAAAATACACAGGTGGGTACACAATATGCTAGGTAAATCTTACTGGGACCGGAAGGGTCAGAGATAGTTGCCCTGCCCGGGCCTCTCGAGCTTTTTATCCCACCCCCCTCCCCCTGTGCATTACTGCCTCCTCCAGCTAGCCTTCTGAAACCCTTGGGGTTCTTCCGGGACTTTGACCTGACTTCCCCACTGTAGCATCGCCGAGACACCAGCTGGTCCCCTTTGACTTCAACCACTCATTCGCCTACGGGGAATTTTATCTTCTGGTGGTAGACAGAGACCACCGCCTGGAAGACACTGAACGCGGGGCGACCTAGGATGGCGTTGTAAGAGTAGGGCACGTCCACAATCAAGAAAGACGTCCTCCTGGTCCTCTCCAGCACGTCGCTACCAAATGAGAGCAATAGGGTGATTTGCCCTATTGGCTGCACTCGATACCCCGTAAAGCCGAATAGTGGGGTCGAGATCGGGAGTAGCTCATCCTCGTCGATCTGCATCTGGTCCAGAGCTGCCTTGTACAGGATGTTCACGGAACTTTCTGTGTCCACGAAGATGCGCTTAACCTCGTAGTTGGCGATGCGGGGCTAGGATTACTATGATATCTTCATGGGGAGCTTCCACCACTTCCAGGTCTGCTGGACTGAAAGAAATTGTAGGGTCATGCTCCCGGCTCTGGCTCGTCCCAATGGAGTTATTTTCCAGCCGCCGGGTATGAGACTTTTTTCTAGCCCTCGGAGATTACTCCAACATGTCCAGAGGGCGGTCCACGCATAGGGGCCTTGCCCTTCTGGGGATCTCTTTCTAAGGACAGAGATCTTCGGGGTGTAGGCCCCGACTCCTTCCTCGCGACTGTGACCAAGACTGATGTCGAGTATCGTTTTCCCCGGCCTACTGCCGCCAAGGAGAAAGGCTTCGCAATGGAGACCTTCGGCGATACCCCACTTTATTCCACTTTCTTCGAGGTTTAGTGTCTACCTCCTCACCGAATTTCTTCTTCAAGGCATGACACTCCTTGGGGGAATGTGTTGTGCTGCCATGAAATCACAGTACTTCGGCAATGGCTCCGGCTGCTCGGTATCCACCGTCTCAACTAGCCTTTGCCTACCCGCCCACTGGTCCTTCCCGAGGTGAAGGTCTTTTCCTCGAGTTGGAGTTGTGGGTTCCCTCCTTTCAGAGTGGGGAACAGCTGGAGGGAGGACTCCGGCTGGTTCCTTGCGACGAGCGTATTGTACCTCCTCCATGTTAACGTGCTTGACAGAACACCCCAGCAGATCATCGAAGCTGATGGGGGGCTTCTTCACTAGGGATCGGAAGAAATCCCCTTTTCCGAGTCCTTGGGTACAGGCACTGACGAGGATTTCTGACGTTGCATTGGGCACATCTTGTGCTACCCTGTTGAATCGTTGGATGTACTCCTTGAGCGGCTCTTTCGACTTCTGCTTGAGGGCGAACAGATTGAGTGTCGTCTTCTGATAGCGATGGCTACTGGCAAAGAGGTGGAGGAAGGCGGTTCTAAACTCCGCGAAGGAGTTGATAGAACCTTGTGGCAACCACTGGAACCATTGTTGAGTTGCTCCAGACAGGGTGTTTAGGAACACCCGGCACTTTACACCGTCAGTATACTGGTGCAGGAGTGCCGCATTCTCAAACTTGCAGACGTGATCCTCCGGATCCGTCTTCCCGTCAAAATCGGCGATCCCAAGCCCATGTAACTGCTTCGGCATAGGGTCTTCTACAATCTCAGATGAGAAGGGAGTAGAGGGAACCTTATGGGAGGCCAAGCCCACGTGATCCTCCCTTTTCCTTCGTCCTTCTTCGTGCCTCTACGCGTTGGAGGCTACCGAGTGGGCCTTCTCGATATCTCCGAGAGAGTCTCTTCGGGGACCTAAGGCTGCTCCGTCCCGTCGTCCCACTGGTGTGACGGATCTCCGTGAGTGTGAGATGGAGATTCTAGGGATCTCCTCCCGGGTAGGAGCCCCTTGCTGCGAGGCAGCTTGTTCGACTTGGTGCTGCTCAAGCGCTTCTTTGATGACGTTGGCCACCAAGCGGTCTAGTTCCTCCCTCGTCAGGACAATGGATTGTCCCTCCGGCCCTGCCATCGGTGGTCCTTCTGGTGCTTTATTGCTTTCCCATAGACGGTGCCAAACTTGTTCCGAAAGGAATCGATGTCGATGGCCAGTCACCGAGGTTCAGCCCACGCGGATGCTGACGGGAGGGGAGGAACTCTGCGCCCTGCGAGATCAACACGAGCGTTAGGGGAACACGTCGGAGGTTGTCCGGCGAAGCCCACTCCGACGCTCAAGTCAGCGCCTCGATGGAGAGGAGAAGTATTAAGCAGAAGAAAGAAGTATGAGTAGCAGAGAAGGCATAACCCCCCCTTACCGGAGGGGTTGGACTACCTTTTATACCTGCGGCGGCTGCCTTGGCGCGTCCCATAATCTATGCCACGTCCCCCCTTCGTCGGTTACAGGATAGTCTTTGAAACGGTCCACGCCGTCATTACGTGAGACCCGTTGAGATATTTAAGGGTCATGATTACTCCGTGTCAGTGGAGATGCTTATCTATAGATCCGAGAAAAAAGGGGGGGATTGTTACTTGAGGTTGAATGTTGCATGGGCTCCGCTTCCCCGAGGTGATCTCGGGGTCTTCTGGCTCGAGCGATCGCGGGCGCTCCACTTCCCCGAGGTGGTCTCAGGACCCAACTTTCCGGGGGTGATCCTGGGAGGGGTTTTCTGATTTGATCTTTTAGGGCGTGTTTAACGCTGAGGGGGGGGGCCCTGGAGGCTCCTCTTCCGGAGAGTGTTCCGAGAGCTCTGAAAGGGGAGTCGTTCAGACTGTCACATCTTGCCACGCAGCTTTTTCATCTCACATGCCCGCCACGGGCTATTCAACCCCATCATCGGGTATTGATAATCCCTTCATAACCTCCTCCATTCGGTTCGGATGTCTGATCCTCCATTCATATAAGAGGAAATTGGTATCCCGAATGTTTTTCATCGATAATCAGAATAAATCTGGAAGTATTTGTAATGAGTGACCTAACAGTCCAACATCCCAAATTTGTCATTCCATTAGAGGAAAATACCTTATTATGTGTTGTAGTTGAGAATTGCACGTAGAGATTTAGGAGATTATATAGACACCTTATCACTACACTATAGCCCGAGGGCTCAAAGTACCGAATTGGAGTAAAAGATGATTATGCGCATCCCAGATGCTCAGTATCACCGACCCCAACTAGAAACATACATGTAAAACACGGGGGTATTTTACTCTAGCACAATAACTCTTTGCATGGAAGAAACCATACACCCAATAAGATATTTTACACATTAGAAATTGACATATATTGGAGTAACTATCATGTAGATACAAACTATGTCAAATCATTGAGACATCCAAAGTACTTAATTATAGTAAAAGATGATTATACTCATCTCAATGCTTCTCATATCTAATTCTTAAATTATACGAAAGAAAGATAAATCATGAGATCAATTTATAATTAATAATCGAATGGTTAGAAGATGAAAAAAAAATCTCGAAGAATATATACTCATGAAAATAATCTTTTTCTTAATTCCAATCTTTTTCTTAATTATATTGGAATTAATCTTTGCATAAACACATGACAATCATGACTCTTCATTCCAACCATTTTAAATCTATTCGTATCCACACAACGAGACATATTAGAGGTATATCCATCTAGGAATTTTATATTTTTCAACCAAGAACACAATGCTTGCTTACTTTCTTTGTCCAATGTATAACAAGCCTTCGGATATTTACCAGTTGTTTCATTCTGATGCAACTCAGGCCTGCTCACTAATTGTTTCAATTCTTCATGAGATTTTGTTGTATCTTTTGTTTTCCCATGCACATTTAAGACAGTATTAATGATGTTATCAAAGAAATTTTTCTCAATATGCATCATATTCAAATTATGACGAATGAGTAAATATTTCCAATATGGAAGTTCCCAAAAAATACTTCTTTTCCTCCAACCATATTTGTTGACTCTAACAATATACTTGTTGATATCATCTGATCCATCCTGATATACTGGTAGAAATCCGTAACTATCAATTTCATTTAACACTTCTTCGCCTGACATCCCAACTGGAGGTAGCTTCCTAACTACTTCATTCCTTTTGAAATGTTTCTTATTTCTTCTGAACGGATGATCAAAAGGTAAAAATTTCCGATGATTATCAAACCAAGAAATCTTGCCATTGCTGGGTAAAGAAAATGCATCTGACTGACTCATACAATGTGGACATGTTAACTTTCCAGCTGTGCTCCATCCTGATAACATTGAGTAAGCAGGAAAATCACTAATAGTCCATAACAATGCTGCATGCATTAAAAAGTTTGACTTTATAGCAATGTCATACGTCTCTGAACCTATATTCCATAAATAATTCAGCTCAGCTATCAAAGGTTGCAAAAAAACATCTATGTGCCTTTTTGAATTTTAAGGACCTTGAATTAAAACAGTAAGCAACATGAATTCATCTTTCATGCACATCCATGGTGGTAAGTTGTATGGTGTTAAGATAATAGGCCACGATGAATATTATTGTCCATAACTTCCAAATGGCTAAAATCCATCTGCAGAAAGTCCAAGTCTGACATTACGTGGTTCCATAGAAAAGGAAGAAAATGTTGAATCTAAATGTTTCCATGCAGGGGAATCACAAGGATGACACATACTGTCTCCATCATGTCCATGGTTTTGATGCCAGATCATATGACTTGCTGTTGCTGCTGATGCATACAATCGTTGGAGTCTAGCAGTCAAAGGAAAGTAATACATGACTTTGTAAGAAATATTTTTCTTCTTCTTCTGATTTACCATGCGAGCACCATGCTTTTAACGAGGATGATTATAGATTTTGCATTCCATCAACTCACTGTCTTGGTTCCAAAAGATCATGCAATTATTGACACAACAATGTATCTTCTCAACTGACAAACCCAAGTCTCTGATTAGTTTTTTAGTATTGTAGAAACTATCAGTTATGCAGTTATCAGTTGGAAGCAACTCTGACATAAGTTGACATATGTCATCATAACATCGTTCTGAGAAATGATGTTCTGCCTTCATATTCAATAATCTTGCAGTAGCAGATAATTGAGAATGACCAGAAGGAATACCATCCCATAATTCTCTTTCACTAGCCTTTAACATGTCATACATTTTCTGAACATCAGAAGTAGGTACTTGTTCTACATTTGATTGATCAAAAGCATTCATTGCATCGTAAACCATTGATTGCATTGCATCAGCAGGGTTATATGATGTCTCTGGTCCAATTAAGTTCGATGATGATGCAACAGAAGGTCCACCAAATTCATATACATACGGCTCTCCATGACAATACCAGTTGTAATAATCTGGAACAAACCCATACCTGGCGATATGAGTTTTCACTGTATCTTCATCACGGAAAGCTGTATTTCTACATTTGCGTTGATTACATGGACACTTCAACTCTGTGTCATTCAAACACTCAGGATGACACTTTGCAAAGTTAACAAATTCTTCCACTCCAACAAAAAATTCCTCACGGATAAATCTATTGTCTAGCCTATTATACATCCATGCTTGTTCGGATACATTGTATCTGAATTCAGATAAGACAATTTAAACAATTCAAACAATTAATCAACAAATTAATCTAATTATTCAAATAATTAATCTAAAATTAATCAAACAAGATCTAATTAATGAATCAACTAATCTAATTAATCAAACAATTAGTCATCTTACTAATCTAATTACTCAAACAATTAATCTAAAATTAATCAAACAATTGATCAATTAATTTCACAATTAATGATTTAACAAAGGAAATTATTAACTAAATTAATTAAAAGATAAATTAAATTAATAATTAACTGATTAATTATTCAATTAATTAATCAGTTAATTAATTGGCCACAGCAGGGTCGCCGGCCGTAGCAGGTCGCGAGCCGCCCCGCTGGGCCGCGACCGGTCGTGCTTGCCTGCGAGGGGGCGCGGGAGGCCCCGCCTGGCCGCGCGCGGCCGTGCCAAGCCGAGGCTGCCCGGAGAAGACGCCGCCGCCGCACAAGCACAAACCAAGGACGAAAATAAGGGAAATGTGGCTTAGCTCGCGTACCTGGGATCGGAGGAGGGTTCGCCGGAGGAGAATCGCCGAGAGAGGAGGATTGACCTAGGGTTCACTGGATCGCGTGGCCGCGGGGAAGGGGGCCGTCGTTTTTTTTTAACTAATATTGCGACGGATTAACTTGTCCGTCGCAAAGTAGCGACGACTTTGACCAAATCCGTCGCTATATTTAGGGATTTGACCCGCCGCCTAACTTTAGCGACGGACTTTGTCCATGTCCGTCGCTAAATTCAGGGGTTTGACTTGGCGCCAACTCTTGCGATGTATACTATATATCCGTCGTGAATAGCGACGGGTTATTAAAAACGTCCGTCGCTATTTGCGTATATTTTTGTAGTGAGATTCGAAGAAGAACCACTTTCATTGTGCTAGCAACTCATAATGGTTTAGCCAAAAGGGAGAAGAGGGAGAAGCAATTTTCGACCAAGCAAGGAAGAAGATGAAGACCACTTAACCTTCTCACGAATTTTTCTTTTTGTATTTATCCACTGAATATAAAGGATTTTGCCTCTTAGTTTTCCTTAGATTAATGCTCATTAATCTCAATTAATACCAAAGGTCTTAACTTTTTTGTATTTATCCAATGAATACCAAATATTTTGTCTCTTGACCTTATTCTTTAATAATGCTCCATTAAATTCTTTTAATGAATATTAACCCTTTTTAGTGATTGAATATAATCCAATGAGTCTAACTTAGATTAGTCTCAATCCAATAATCCAAAGGGTTGAATTCATTTGAGTTTAACTTGGATTAGGCTTAACTCTTTAATTTTAAGGCTCTTCATATTTTAGTCAAACTAAAATAAACTCATCTCCGAACCAATATGTTCTTTGTGTGTGACCTAATAGGCTTTCGTAACATTGGCAATATTTCTAAAACTATTTTAGATACATAAGCAATGAGTGACATCTAGCAATGAATCATTGCTATCTAAGTGACAAGAATGTCAAAATCCGACCTAACATTTTTATATCTATTATCTTGTATGACTTGGTCCTTCTATCATCGATATCTAAATTGATCAATGAGGCATAGACAATGTCATCCTCTTATCAATCTTTGTGTTTTTTAATATTCAAGTAGACTCAATCAAATGAGCTTAATATCTCATATTGATTTATTTGAGCATGATCATGCATTTTAGTAGCCCTTTTTGATCAAAGGACCCACAAATATCACTCCCGTTATATAAAAGAGATAGATCTCATCTATATCATTCATATCCCTCCTCGTAATTTATTGCATATCCGGGGTTTGACTTTATAGTCTACCTTGTTATAAGTGATGTTTGTTGATACCAAAGTACACAATTTGTTATGAGGGAACTGTAGTAAATTCAGGTCTAAGGACTATTTATACCAATAGTCACTATGAGAAAGTTTATAACACTCATATAATTATCTATGATTCTTTCTCATAACAAGTTAATTCAGTACATATTCCCTAATATATACCTATGTATCAACTTATTATTCTATATCCATAACTTATGAAATTAAGTCATCAATTGACTTACATACGAGTCTCAACGTATTAATATTATCCATGTATATTAATGCTTGACTAGGAATAATTAAGAATAGTGTTCTATATATCTATATATTCTTGCTATCAATTTAACTAATTAATATAATATATATTAGAACTTACTATCCTAAGACATTATTATACTTATTCATCTAGTAAAGATAAGAAGTAAACATAATAATCATAAATTTTATCTTTTAAAATTAAATTATTATATAAAAGTTTTCTTGTCGATCATTTCATAATTGACTATAGAGCATACTAACACAGACTACATAGTACTATGAGTGATTTGAGCGTCCATTTAATTTTACTCGATAGAAATTCTCGTTATTTGAAAGATTTATTCATCCATTTAATATTGCATCAAATCCTAAGGACAACATAATTATGAATGTGATTTAATCATGGCATCAAATCCCGAGGACAATATAGTGATGATTGTTTTTTTATTTTATATCAAGGAGGTCGTACAATAGAAATGATAATGGGTTAGATTCGAGTAATATTCTATATCCTCTGTGCTCATATTCATTGAGTATCGGATATCCATCCTCATACCCATACCCATTAAAGGATCAGATATCTTCTATATTAATAAATTTTCTTATTTCTATTCAACTATTATCATTCAATAAAAATATATTAGTACTAATAATAATAAAATATATATAATTAAAACAATAGATTAAACATTTCTATATAACTTACATTTAACATCAACAAAACTAATCGGGTATTCAAGTTGGATATCGAGTATTGGTAGTCCCTTCATAACCTCCTCCATTCGGTTCGGATGTTTGATCCTCCATTCATATCGGAGGAAATTGCTATCCCGGATGTTTTTCATCGATAATCAGGATAAATCTGGAAGTATTTGTAATGAGCGACCTAACAGTCCAACATCCCAAATTTGTCATTCCATTAGAGGAAAATACCTTATTATGCGTTGTAGTTGAGAATTGCACGTAGAGATTATATAGGCACATTATCACTACACCATAGCCCGAAGGCTCAAAGTACCGAATTGGAGTAAAAGATGATTATGCGCATCCCAAATGCTCAGGATCACCGACCCCGACTAGATACATACATGTAAAACACGGTGGTATTTTACTCTAGCACAATAACTCTTTGCATGGAAGAAATCATACACCCAATAAGATATTTTACACATATTAGAAATTGACATATATTGGAGTAACGATCATGTAGATATAAACTATGTCAAACCATTGAGACATCCAAAGTACTTAATTATAGCAAAAGATGATTATACTCATCTCAATATTTCTCATATCTAATCCTTAAATTATACAAAAGGAAGATAAATTGTGAGATTAATTTAATTAATAATCGAATGGTTAGAAGGTGAAAAAAAATCTCCAAGAATATATACTCATGAGAATAATCTTTTTCTTAATTATAGTAAATCTATCCTTTTTAATGAATTGGACATAAAAACCACCCAAAGTACTAAATGTTGTTTGGCAAGATCGTTCACCTGCTGTTCTCAATTAATGTTCTTCTTTTAATGCCTCCTGGATTTGCAGGCCAAATTTTGGACTCAGTCGAGTGCAAACTCCCAAGCAATCCGACTTTACATTTGGAGCCCAAGAAACTTTTTTTTTCTCTCACAGAATTTTTTAGTGAAGCCCAAGGTTTCATCATCGCATTCTAAAACCATTGAATGTAGATCAAATACCTCGAATCCCGATTAAAAAAAAAGGCATCTTGGGAGTCGATCGAGGATCCCAACGTGCATGCCCATCTTTCAACATTGTCACCCTTTTCTCTCGCAAAGTCCCTTTCCAATATCACAAGCACTGTCTCCATAATTGAGTCTATCTGACTGACCTATTTAGATAGCTATTAACTAATCCCACCAATTGGTGCAGGCTCCAATCTCAATTATTTGTAAAGACCCAACAGACCTAACAATTAACTGTAGGACCATACTAACCCACTCTCTTAATGAACTACACGAACTAATTAATTTCAAAATATATGAATAAACTTAGAAAAGTGGCGATTGAATATCATAATTCAATTAGTAGTTTGCAGGCAGCCCTCAGTGTCGCTACGCTAGCTGATTAATGAGATCCAGAAGATGACACAGCAGCTAGCAAATTAAGGCCTGAAGAGAAAGAAAAGGCTGTGGGCGTCTGCATGGAAAGCTACTGATCGTTCCATGCACGGGGGACCGAGTGAGGGAGAAGGGCATGCATTGATAGTGATTAATTAAGTAGCTAAAAGAGGTTGCATATTAAACACAGGCAGGCATGTCCTCTTGTTAATTAATTACTGGAGTGAACGCGACTCGATTTCCATGTCGTACGATTTCCAAACGGACCTTAATTTTAAATAAGCAATGGAGCCTAGCTACTTAAAATTACGAAATTCTCATATGTTTTGTTTTCAATATATTATAAAAGTGAAAAAAAAAATCCGATGGACAATCTAGCTGCTGGCTGTTTGATTGTGACGATTTCTTTCGTCAGTATACTGCGCATTCTATTAGGGAGGAATCGAACCCAAAAAGTAAGAGATCACCTAAGTGAGTCATTATCAATCGTATCATGCCCGCGGAGGCCGGTCAGCCAAGTGGATTAGTCAGACGCAAACCTGGATATTCCTTGTCAATAAAAAATTATATTTTCTCAAAAAAATAAAAAGGGTAAAAAATACAAATCAAATGTTATCTAATATTTTTTAGAATATATAGTTTATAATTAAAAAATATAGTTTCATTTAGAAGGCAATGAAAAAAACTAATGAATTAGCTAACCAAAATATATACAAAAGAAATTCAAGTACACATTACAAGGTGGATAAATGGAAAAGAAATTGCACCTATCGAATGGACCAAAGAGGAGATTGGAGATCGAGTTTCCTTACAAATAATTCATGCTAAAATTGAACATTATTCTTATACAATTTGATATGGCATTGCATTTTAAAAATAAACATCACTTTTATCCCTTACAAATAATTCATGCTAGAATTGAACATTATTCTTATACAATTTGATATGGCATTGCATTTCAAAAATAAATATCACTTTTATACTGCATAAATCCTAAAATCAACAATTAGTATCACAGTATTGTTAATTTTTGAAATACAACACTATAGTTGTGTCATTCTTTAAGATTCAATACCAATGGCTTGACTGACCAGAGAAGATAAAATGAGAAATAACTACGTCATTTGAGAAATCTAACAATTAAATACAACTTTTTAAGAATTCTTCAATTTCAAGTGAGACCTTTGTTGAATTATCATAAAAATTATAATAGAAAATTATTGAACCATATAGTTAAAGTTGTCGAATATCCAAATCACATATGTAAATTTTAAAATTATCAAATTATATATCTAATACTACTTATACTATCCGTATTCGCTCGCCCCTATCCTTATTGATTACTGCAATATATTATATAGCAATCAATTCAGTTAATTAACAATCGATTAAGATAAGCACAAGCAAATGCGGAGACACAACTAAAATTAAGTGATTTGATAATTTTAAAATTTATCTCCATGATTCAAGCATTTGATACTATGTGGTTACGTAATTTGTCCAATTTAGAAAGATCTATCCATTGTAAACAAGATCGTGAAGTAAATTAATTTATTTACTTAATTACTTTAAATGGTGAGTGATCCTGTCGCGAAGTGAGATGGACTCCCCAAGAGTGAGATGATCCTTCAGGGATCACGAACCGCTAGGCTGGCCGCGAAGCTCGCTCCTAACCTGCAAGACAAGGACCGTTAAAATCCGCCGGGAAAAGTCCCCGGCAAGGCACTCCGACGGTCAAGTTAGTCCTCGAGAGTGGAAAGCAGAAGAGAAGCAATAGAACAGTAAAGATGCACTATTGCGCGTACCTGCGGGCGTCAGAGTGGAGAGACTTATATAGCTGGGGAAGCTGACAGTTACTGTCCAGCTTGCCACCTTTTGTCTTATAGCGAGGACAGGGCAATGTGTACCCAGAGGTGGCAGGGTAAGGTGTTGCACCCTGGAATAAGGAAAATGACACTGTCAACTTAATGGTTAGCGCCGTTGGGCGCCGCTCGACCTGACACAGAGGTATGTGGTCGGGGTACGGGGCTCAAGATGTGGCAGGAAGATCGTGGCGTCAGCGGGATGTTTGCGATTAATGCCGGAATGATGCTTTACCTACGGACTAATCCTGTGTCAAGGAGTTGTTGCTCTAGTGAGTCACGACAAATGCCGATTGGGGGGCACAAGAGGAGGAGGCCGATTGAGGGCCTAGAGTATGATGCCGACTGAGTGCACAAGATGAGGAGGTCAACTGAGGGCCTAGAATATCGGTGCCGACTGAGGGCATAAGGTGAGGAGGCCGACTGAGGGCCTAGAGTGCTGGTGCGATTCAGTGGTTCATCAAGTAAAGTCTCCTCTGGTTCGGGCTTATCCCAGGAGCATGGGCTGCCACGTGTCGGCTGGGAGCCAAACTATCGAGAGGGGCACGGGGCGGACCTGCGCTAGTCTGGATGCTCGGTCAGGCCGATTCTGAGAGACGTGGGTCGCCACGCACCTGATCGGGGACCCCGAGCCGAGTGATGTGTAAACGTATAGTTATGTATGTCTTGAAGATGCTCTGAGTTTAAGGTCCCCCGACTCGGGAGAACTGAGATTTAATAACATTGTGAAGTGAGTCTCCTGGGACTCGGGCCTCCCCAGTCCAGCCCATGCTGGACCCAGGGGGCCTTTCGGGGACTTCCGGTCTCATTGATCGAGACGATTATCTTTCACTCGGGCCTATCCCTCCTGTCCTCGAGAGAACTAGGCTGAACCACCAATACAAGCCTTATATCTCCTGGGCTCCCGGAGCCCATCACTCTTTCTCTTGCGGATAAGGCGCCAGGCTGCCGGGCCAAGCCACATGTAAGTTTGCCCGAGATCAACGAGCTAGAAACCGAGTGGAAATTATGGAGCAAAAAACACAATTAATCGATCATCAATGAAAAAAACTAATTCAATTTGGAGGTAACGATCGAGATGCCAGTCAATATATGATACACGCGAGCATGCAACTAATTAATTAATAATGAATACATCCCCAGCAAATCTGCTAGCTGGCTAGCTAGCTGATCAGCATGAGGAACAATACTCGACTCTCTCCCATTGATCCGATCCACAGCTCAACCAATCATATCTCCATCTTCAGATTGTTAGGCAAGAGATTCCCTGCAAGAAATTGTAGCTAGGCGTAACCAAGTTATAATTTCAGTACTCCTTCAGGGGACCAGCAGAGATATTATACATGGTCCATGCGACAGGAATTGTGTTCTTCTTGTTCTTTTGTGTTGGATACGTAAAACCATGCATCACAATCCATGGAATCTAATTTCTTTACCTTGAAATGATTAAAACGGAAAGGCTGCTGTCCCTCTACCCAGCTGGAATTCTACCCCATACAAGCTCTGCAAGATATATATATACTTCACTCATATTAGCCTGAAATTAAAGGTAATTAATTAACTACTTGAGTTACTGCTTGGAATTGATTGATGATCAGGAGCTTACATCAGGCATTAGATCCGAAGAAGAATCCATGAACACGTCCAGCCCCGAGCAGGGATGGGCTTGCAAGGAGTTGAAGTGAAGGAACGGCTGCTCCATTGAGATGCCCATGCTGCAGTTCGAGAAGTTGCTGTCCGCCAGCGGATTCACGGCGGCGAGTTTCATCGACAGGAACTGCTCAAAAGGCTGCCGATTTGAGGATTTGTCGATCGATGAACGAGTATATATATACATATATATATATGTATAATATACCTCGACTTGTCTTTGGAGAGACTGCACGTAGTTGATGATCTCGTCGAGCATGCCGGCTTTTCCGGTGATCTTACTGCATCCCGGCACCAATTCCTGGAGGTACTTCATCCTTTGGCTGATCCTTTCCCTCCTCACCTGATCACGCGTACGTACGTAGGTAGGTTGATTAGGAGGAGGCAAACTTAAGAGAGATGAAGAGAAGGGTGAATTGGAGTTGGCATACTCTCTCGGCTAAGCTATGGCTGTCGGTGGCCTGGCCGCGGCGAGCTCGAACATGAATGTAATCAGCCTTCGGATGCTCCTCTTTTCTTCGATGGTTTTGCTGCTGTCTGGACTCTGATCTTCCTCCTGTTTCATGCTTCCCTCTCTTGCAGTTACTTTCGTCTTTACTCGAGTACTCTTGCTGATAGATCACAAATTAATTAGCAAAGACGACGACAATATCTTTTCAGTTAGTTTCATTGTTCTTGATCTTGGATTTATTAATTACCTTTGGCTTGGGAGAACTCTCCGGCTTCTCCTTTTGGGGTTGCTGTTGCTTGCTGCGACGGGCAGCGAGTACTGATCAGCGAGATCGGGCAGGCCATTGCTGAAGCAAGCGAAGGAGTACTTCGGACTCTGCGCGCAGAGATCGGCATCCAAAGAATGGTGGCTTGGCTGTTCCTGCCGCTGCCAATCGAAGTGCAATCTCTGCCTCTCCAAAACAGAGAGATCGGAGGGTGGAGCCGGTAGACACTGCATGATGATGGCGATGGTGATGATGATTGCGAGTTCTCTGAAACGATTCTGTCCGTCGCGGCCTTGTGCCGGCATATATAGCCGACGGAAGAAGAAGAAGAAGAAAACGGATGGAACGAGAGAGAGAAGATAAAGGTGAAAGATCGATCCAGTTGTTGCCAGTGAGCGAGGATAAGAAGGAAAGAAAGAAATTAAAGGAAGAAAGCCTCCGTTCCACCATCGATAAGGAAGGGGCCTGTCCCGACATGACCGACACGTGGGTGTGTCTCGTAGATCCAAGCGGGATGAAGGAGAGAAATGACCTCATGACGTCCACATGGCCAAGTGCCCCCGTGGCAGCTCCGCAACCAACTGTCCTGCCACCTCAGCCGTCGATGTGGATATAAGAACTCTGAGTAACTAGAGCGGTTGATTTCAGGAGTCTCGACTCTCGAGCGAGCATGGCTGCGAGCAGCGTTGAGCGGTTTCAGAATATAATACTCTGTGCCGGTTTCAGAATTTGACATGCATGCCAGGGCGTGTCGGCTGTCGTGTGAGTTCGTGGCCGAAAATTCAAGTATTATCCATTTCATAAATTTTTTTTGGTATAATTTCAAAAAAACAGTACCATTTTTTTTGCTATATTTAAAATTTTACTCTATTTATTTAAAAATTCATTTCAGTCCATTTACATTATTTAATTAAGATATAACATACTAATAGTTAATAATATAATTTTTAAAAATATATTAATTTTGATTAGAAATGTTTCAAAGTTCTCTATATTAATCTGATAATTTTGAATAAAATTGAGGGATTCATCCATACTATTTAAAAATTTAAAGATGCAATATTTATCGAATTAGAAGAGTCTTAAGAATACATCAATGGTGGTATTAATTAGTGAATATCTTTACAAGTTTAAAAATTTATCATTCTTAAATACATTCGAGCGATTTGCAAAAATATATTAATCTTTGTTTGAAGTGATTCTAAATTTTTTAGTCTATGAATCAGTTTTCTCAAAAACTAATTCGATAAATTCAAATCAAACTCAATATACTCCTATAAACCTTTCCTGGGCAGAGAAGCACAATACTAAGTGAGCCCTAGCTACTTGCATCCCTTCTCCTTCGTTATCCCACAAAACCACTAGTTTTGATCGCCCCCTCTCTCTGTTCTTGCCTTTCCAGGTTTGACCTTTCTGTGGTAAAGAAAGCTGACAGTGATTTGCATGCGCATACATAGATTAAAGCTGCATATCCTCTAATCTCGAACAAAACTCAATGTACTGTTACTGAGAGATGCCCTCTGTAATTTCAGTGAAGAGAAGGGGGAAAAAAAATCTTTTTTTTCAATAGAATATAAATGATATACAGAGTGATAGAGACGCAGCAGCAGATCCAAGGGAAAGGGAATCCAACGAAAAATTAATGCTCGAGGGGAAAGGAACATTATTGGGTTCAGGTAATATTGATCGACTGGCTTGGCTTTTTACCTGCAGCAGGGAGCTCAGAGTAAGTCAATCAGGATTCAGGTCTGAGAAAAGTGAATGTCCAGAGCATTCAATTTGATTGTGAATGAATATTTTATTTCAGAGATAAGGAAGGCTAGAAACCTAGCTAGAAATATTTGATATATACAGAACATGGGATTCATTAATGGAGAGAGACTTGAGTTCTATACACAGAGATGGATTCCCCTGAGAAATTGTATTCCCCAAAAAATATTAAAAATTTCGATCGTCAAGTGGCAGTAAGAGGCCACGCCACAGGAATATGTAATGCTCCAAGTGTTATTCTTTAGTCTGAAATGGATAGAGACTAGGAGCATCGGGCATGATAAAGAGGGAAGCAATGGAGACCAAAGGCAGTATGGAGATGTGAGATTGTTGGTAGATCTTTCACCCTCTTCTTCATGTGGTTTTGTCTCCGACTGCTGTACATGGACATTGAGGCCACCCTGTAACCCACCACACCACCAGCTTCCATCCACTCTCACTTATTTAACCTTTAATCTATTGTTTTCGATCCATTTTTCCATCTTTATTCTCATTCTTGTGGGTCATATTTTCCCTCAGCAATAAATAACAACTGTAGATAATTTGCAAAAGAACAAAATGTGATCAGGGATCAGCATTGCACACATCTAGTTAATTCTATTTATAAAACTCAAAGTGGAGCTCAGATACAATGCATGGGGATGGGAAGAAATATGAATGATTGAAATTGTTAATGCCTTTGCTGGCTTCAAAGTACCCTTGTCCACATCAATGTCTTTTTGAAACAGTGACCAAATATTAAATGGGAGGAATGCACATATAATTTTGCTATGAGTTATACTTGTGGAAGGTTGATTACGAATAAGTTAGTAGGATATCATATGATTAGTGGTTAAACTTAAAATCCAGCCCTAAGGAAATCATCCTATTGAAGGGTGCTTCTCTCTTGCCTTTGCCACTTGAAGATGAATGTACAACTGTAAAGGTCGTAGTGAGTTTAATGGATACAGTAAGATTGGCATTTTTTTTTCTTTACCTTTAGGTGGAGTCTCCCTGTAGTGAGTACAATGGATTCAGTAAGATTGGCTTTTCTTTAGCCTTTTGATCGGGTCAAGATGCTTATAAAGTGACAAGACGTGTTTTCATTGTTTTTCTTTTAGTTGAACATTGTTTGCATATAATATGCATTGATTTATCTATTTCCTCGAGCTTTTGAAATAAATAGTTGAGTAGTTAGTTTTAAAGTCAATATTTGTTTTCTCCGTGCGTTAGCTATAGCATCTGAATTAATAATTTTCATGATTTATCTTTTTCATATTAATCTTATGATATATTTAGCGAGAGTGGTGGACTAACAAATCATTTTTATCATCTTAACATAAATAATAGAATAGTTAACTTTAATATAATATCAGAGTAAGAAATTAAGGCCCGCCCGTCAATGGGATGGGGTGGTAAAAAACTAAGATGTATTATTTGAAACAAGTTTAATTCTTCCATGGGATATCCATTACGATTGAACTATTAATAAAATTGAGATGCTATATCAAAAACCATTGTACTGATTAAGATTAATTGGATGATAAAATCCAGATACCTAATTGAAAAAAAAATAAGAGATCAAATTGATGCACAATGCCATCTTGGTTAAACGAACATGGTTCACAGTTCGGAAATGACCCAAACGGAAGTCCTCGGGTGGGAAAAATTTTGCCTAGACAAACTGTTTTTCTACCGGATGTTTTATAAAAGCTCATTCTAAGCAACACTAGTTGTGCAAACTCAATAATGCAAAATCATGTCATCAACAACACGACTGAAATGACAATTTACGACTGAAATGACAATTTACGGCTAATGCATAGCATCGTCCAAAGCTTCACTGGCAAACAAACCAGTTTTAATATAACCCACAACAAATTATCGAGGTGCAGATTCTGTTTAAAATTAGGCATAACATTTCACTAAAGAGTGGGTGCAAGCATGACTAACAACGAACTGCAAGCATGTCATTGAATTTTGAATTGAAGTCTCTCTCTCATCAGATGTCCATGGGAGCAGCTCCAGAGCTTCCGTCCTCATCTGTTACTGCAGCCTGGTCGGCAGGAGCCGGGTCAGCAGGAGCATCTTCTTTGATCTCCATTGAATCAATCAGTTCCTCAATTATCTTCTGGTCGATAAAATGAAAGGCCTCGTCTTTTCCAACAACAGCTAACGTGCAGATGGCACTAGTCAGCTTCTCTCCTTGTAAAGTCTCCTTGATGGCAAAAATTGCATCTTTGATCAGTTCATCACGAGAATAGTTGTTGAAAGACTCGAATCTGCGTTCCAAGAAAGTTTTTGCAGCTTGTGAGCGGGATCCAATTGCGAATGCCTGGTACTCAAAGTAGTTTCCACTGGGGCAGTTGTAGTAGAGGTGAGCTCCAGTTTCATCTAATCCAGCAACAAGCAGGCCAACTCCATATGGTCTTTTCCATGATCGCTGTGTGCACACCTGTTCTTGAAGAATAATTAGAGTGAGGCCAGATATGAGCTCCCATGTGAACTTTTACAAAACAATTAGTGTCTATAGGCACCAATTATAAAATCCCTAGAGAAACATGCCCACATGACTAATAAGTTACTTCAACTAAAACTGATCTAAACTAAACATTTACAAGCTGAAGTCCAGAGTCAAGAAATTCTAACTACAAATGATATACCATCTCCTACTCCAACCTACAAAAAAATGTTAAAATCATTAAGCTACCTGGTAATATTATACACTATCATAATCCATGTTAATATTATACACTATAAAACTTAACCGTTGTAAAGCATTCTTGTCCCATGTGAAATTATCTGAACTTTACAAAACCATGCACCTCATTCCAGAGACAATTTTCGAATGAGAGACACTAAGCTGAATCTTGTACTAGATTTATAAGAGAACAAAGAAAAAGAAAAGTTTTCTCTAGAGGAATCAGTAAATAACTAAAAAAAATCTTGTATGCAAGGCTTAGGTTCTCCTATACGTTAGCAATTCTAAGATGCATGTAGTTTTCAAAATAATTAAATGAGAATAAATTTCTTATCCATCTGTGTCTAAATATAGAATGAATTTCATGAAATCAATTCATTAACAATGGTCAAGCACCATATCAGTAGAAAATGGACTGAAAAATTATGAGGTAAATAAATATTGACTCTAAGGTTGAAGTATTGAGTGCTTATTTCAGAAAAACAGATAAGGTAACTTGATGCAGCAACCATATATTATCAGATCTGCAAACAGTATCCAATATGAACACGGATCTACTTATCAATACATAACATCATCAAGGAAGAGTCCGAGGTCATAGGGATCTATACATATCATCATCAATACTCTTACTTGTGATATACCAACACAAGTAAAATGAATCAATACAAGGAAGAGGATGAAGCCAAATATATACAAATATGCCATACTCTTACTGAGGTTGTATCTTACCAACACAAGGACAAGGGTTGGCAAAGAGTCTAGGTAACAGAGTAGTAACTATCGTATGTATTGATAATTATCAAGGCATTAGGTTTATTTCTCATTAATGTTTTTCTATCTGAGAAATCACAAGATGCACTCTGTTCTTCAGTCCACTGTGTTGTTTCCCAAAGTGATCTATGTTCTAAACGTGCATTTTATGTGGATCAAATTTGTCCCTATACTTCTTCCAAAAGAAAGTATGAACTGTTCACTAACTCCTAGATGTATTGCTTTTCCTAAAAGCAGAAACATGCCTATGTATATGATCCAGAAAAATTTAGTCCATAAAATTGTTGAAAGGGAAACAATGACTGTGCTGCATACCATATAATTTTCATGATAGATCAAACTATTTTCCCATGGAAAGCTGCATCAGTAGAAAAGAGCTGAAAGTTAACTTAATTGTCTAATAGAATAATTTGAGCCTAATAAACCAAAGTTACTGATTTCTTGTTTCCTACGGGACGAACAAAATTACAGGTAACCTCATTTCTCATATGAGGACAACTAATTAAACTACTGGTTATTTATTTCTCCTCACAGATGCACTTAGCATATACACTAGGCTTATTGTACTTGCCAAGGGAAATATGTAGTTAAAGAAATAACACCAGATGCTTTGTCTTCTTCATACTTACAAGTTACATCTTATGTTGTTTCCATATTCTCTCACCTTCCTTTTCACGCAGATCAGTCCTTATTGTTTTAACAGAAAACTATGAATTCAAAATCCAAGAAGAATGATGTTCACTAAAAGCAGAAACATGCTTATGTAAACCATGATGAACCATAAAGTTAGCTTGATATAGAATTGTTTAAAAAGAAATCATTACAGTCAAACCGTTTATATGTTTTTATTAATAAGAATAAGTTATCATAATATATCAAACTATATCCAACAGCAAGCATCACATCCATAAAAAGTGAGTTGAAATGACTTGATGAATTGACAGAATAGTTTGTCTAAGAAACCAAAGTATTTTGTTACTTGTAAAGGACAACAAGGTTATCAGGTATAGTCAGTTCTTATATATGTTGATAATTAATCATGACATAAGGTTAATTTCTGTCGTCCGGGTGGTTACTTATATATATATATATCTTGACAGTTCTTGAATAATGTGGTTACTTATTTACATCCTATTTCTAGCTGCCAACAATTCTGATGCTCTCATCTCCTTATTCACTTCATATTTTGTTTGCCAAATCATGCTTTATATTCTCAATATTTTTTCAACAATAAATCAAATCACTCCTTGCAAACTTATCAAGATACACTACGTACTGTTTGAATTGCACTAGACATAACAAAATAAACAAACATACATTAATTACCACCCCCTATCTCTGCAAATTTGAATAAAGGGACAATAGTTAATTAGCTACAATAAACCACCCATGCAAACAAATGAGGATAGAGGACCATTTCATTGATGGTGTGCTTGGTCCATGGGAATGGTTATTCTGTTCTTTATGAATTTCCATAGAATAAAGGTTCTAATGCTCATGTTTGGTAGCAAAAATGAACAAGGAAAACCTTTACTCATGGAATAGGTATTCAAAATTTATAAGGAATAGTTATTTATTGCTTTATTTTAGGAATACCTATCCCTTATTTATTTCATCTTTCAAACAATATATCCAAATATTCCAACCAGACTAACCGGGTTATACAAGCTAAACAATCCAAACGAGCCAATTGGGTTACCCATTCTGGATGAGCCACACATGACGGACAGACCAAGCGGAAAAGTCAAGTTGGTTGGGTCAGATAGGCTAGTTGATTTGGTTGGGTTGGTCAAGCTGGATGGCTCAGATTTAAAATAGAACAGGTTGGTCAGCATGATGGGCCAAACAGACCAGTCAAGCCAGATGAGCTATACGAATCAGTTGTGCAGCTCATGTGGTCCAGGTGGCCAAATTGAGCCAGACAATATGGGTAACTAGGCTGTTCGTGGGTCAATCAGTTCAGTCAGTTGGATCGTGCAACACAGATTGATCACAATGGGTAGTCCGCTTGGGCTGGCCAAGGCTTATACAAACTAATCAGGGAGATCATGTAAAACAAATTATTTATGTAATGGTATTTTTTCAATTGTAAAATCTATTCCTTATTTATTCCTTATATTCTTTGTCTATTATAATTTCTAATCCATGAACCATAGCTAAGGAAATCTTGTTCTTTGTTTATTCTTTAACTATTCTATTCCCTAGGAATAATATGTTATTCTTTCTCTATTCTATTCCATGAATCAACCACGCCATGGAAAGAATACATAGTAAATTAAAGTCTTTAACTACATAAAAATATTGCTCATAGTCATTGTCATGTAGCAAAAGAGTTCACTAGTATGGAACTTAGGTAAGAAATAAAATATCCCAAATTGATCTCAAACTGATCCCTGAGATATTATCTAAATAAAAAAAATAGGGATAGAATGAGAAAGCACTAGAGTTCCTATTAGTAACATGAAAAGCCGCACAGAAGAAGCATAACAGCAACAATGCATACATGGAGAGAAACAACATCAGAATGACAATTTTTTTTTTTTTTTTTTTTTTTTTTTTTTTTTTTTTTTTTTTTAACAGAACAATGCATACATGGAGAGAAACAACATCAAGAAATGACAATCTATTTGAACCTTCATTCAATACTTTCTTGCAGTATATCATGCCTCTTTTGTCACCATTGTTAGTATTATTGTTCCCCAATGCTTGCTTACTTGAATAACTATCAGATGGGATGAATGAATGGCTTCAAATCAGGAAATGACATCGCCATTTTAACACGATAATCCCATTTACTGTTGAAGCTCATTTAAATTAACTAATTAAGTGAAAATAATCTTGACCGGACTCTTGAACATTTATGACCAGTTTCAATTTTTAGAGCAGTTATGACCAGTTTAATTTTTTGATCAATTATGACCAGTTCCAATTTTTTTAAAAGACAAAGTTGAATCAGTCAAGTTTAAACCAGATTCAGTCATCCAGTATGGCCAACGATAAATGGCATTTCTACAAAACTATATACCTAAAATATTCATATATTGAATCATTCTTATACATAAATCATCTAATTAAGCCACACATGAGAGTAAAAAAAAACTTGCAAAGTGATGCAACAAAAGTTATGTAGATTAGCAAGCAAATGACATTTATTTTTGTCCCATATTAGCCATTCAATAAAATTTTTGTTTGATGATATAGAAGATTTTTGTTAATTTTACTTGCTCTTTTACTTCATAACAAATAGAGAGTTAAGAGTTAAGTAAAAACCAAGGGAAAGTAAGAAAATGCTATGCTCAAAGAAAAATCTCAAGGAAAACCTCAAGGAATAACGTGACACTTTACATGCAGTGATCCCCAACGGGTTCACCGTGCCCCCCAGGGTATAGTTTGATTCGGGGCGGCGGCCGGAGGCCGTAGATGGTGTTCGGGCAACAATCGGTCGTGTGCATATAAAGTGTCATGTCATTCCTTAAGGTTGTCATTGAGATTTTTCCTTGAGCGTATCATTGCTCAGAAAGTAAATAGGGGAGAAGATAGAAACTTAAGGTTTACTTGAAAATCATGAAAATAAGAAAGTTTAGATAACCATCTAGCCTTATAATGTTTTGTGGCTCATTAAAGCTTAGATGCACCTTATGTAAAGCACAAAGAACCAAAAAAGAAATTTGTTTTAACTCCCTTGCATTTTCTTTCCTACTCTAACTAATCTTCCCGTGCAAGAGGCCACCACCAAATCTCCTCACATCCTCACCCTTTTTCCAATGTCTATGCAAGAAGACTACATGTACTGGAAACGTCGGGGGAATTTTATTCTATCCAAGACGAATTATAGACTTAAAACAGTTGAACATTCTTTCAAATGTTGGGTAGTCACAACTGAAAGAGACAAACTAACTAGGAATTGAAGGCAAACAGGGCGAAAAATATAAAAAAATTTAGTGCGTGTGCTTATTTTTATTTTTATTTTTTAAAATAGCAATTTAAGTCGAAAATGCCAACTAAAAATTCTCAATGACTTAGCTAGGTCATAATTGTAGATTCACATTTACATATTCGAACAACTATATGATTCTGTCTTTGGGAATCCAAACAACTAGCTAAGAGAAAAGAAAAGAAAAAAAAAATTGGAGTGGGCACCTGGGCCTTATCGGCGAGTCGTACGACGAGGCGGGAGACAGGTAGAGGAGACTCGTAGACAAAGGCGTGGTTGATGCATTCGTTGCGGAGGTAGCGAGAGAGAACGCGGCCGTCGGCAGTGAGACCGGCTATGGCAACACCGATGTGATCGTCGATCTTGAAAACCTTTTTCTGGTAGGAGGAGAGATCGGAGGCGGCCTTGTTGACGGTGGCGAGGACGACGTGCGAGGTGGAGCGGAGGCCGACCGCGGCAGCGCCCTGCTTGACAGCCTCCATGGCGTACTCCACCTGGAACAGCCTCCCGGCCGGGCTCCAGGTAGTGACATCAGTGTCGTACTGGTTCCTAAACATCGCTGCGCTTTTCTCTTCTTCGTTTTCCTTCTTCTTCTCCTCCTCCGTGACCGTCGAAATTAGGTATTAGATCCGGGTTCCACTTGCTTCTTACCCAAGGCAGAGAAGGCCACGTCTAACTGGGCTGGGCCACTACCATAAATCTGGATTAAGCCCATGCGAAGTTTGATATTTTTATAAGATACAAATTTAAAAATGCCCTAATCGTCCCATTTTCAAAAATATCAAAATACTATCCATCCTATTTTTCATATTAAAGATGTCCTTATTTTATCACTAGATGAAGGACTGAAACCTCATAAACTGTCGTACAAAATCCAGTTTGACAATCCTAACGAAAAAACAGGAAGAGAGAGACCGTGATCAGCCTTTCATCACATAGTTAATGCATGATGATCCTAGAGACCCAAGAGGTGGAGCATGATGGCATTCTGGGCATGCATCCGATTTTCGGCCTGGGGAAAAACAATCGAGTTGGGAGCTTCGATGACACCATTGGTAACCTCTACGCCTCTCTCTGCAGGTAAGCAATGCATGAAGTAAGCGTTTGGACCAGCAATCTCCATCAGAGCTTCATCAATCTGCAAGTACATTCGTTTAGTATGCCTCTAATATTAGGTAAAGACATTACGACAAAGCTTCCAGTAGGTGAGTAACCATCTCATACGGATCCCTATTATCAAATAAGTATAAGCTTGATTAAACATTCACATGGAGGAAGTTTTATTTAAGATTGATGTCTATAAATCTGTTTTAAGTTCAAGTTTGAAAAAAAAAAATGGAAGGGAGTGATGACTGATGTACCTGAATCCTTGGAACTTCTGCTTTCTGTATGAAGCCTCCTCTTTTTGCCCCATGCTAGCCCAAACATCTGAGTACACAACATCAGCTCCCTTGACTGCTTCCTTTGGGTCATTAGTAATTTCAATCTTACTGACTCCAGCACTCCATGCCTTTTCGACAGTCTTCTCATCTGGTTCAAATCCTTTTGGGCAAGCACATACAAAATGGAAAGGAACCACAGATGCCAACAGAAGCCAGGAGTGTACAATATTGTTCCCATCTCCAACATACACAACCTATGGAGAATCACAAAAATATGTTTAAACAGCTCAATTCTGCATGTCTCCAATCAAAGTAGACTTTAGGTAATGGATACCTTGGTTCCCTCCAATTGACCGATGTGTTCTATAATTGTAAGTGCATCAGCCATTATTTGGCATGGATGGTTATAGTCAGTCAGACCATTTATAACAGGTACAGAAGAATACGCAGCGAGGTCCAAAATATCCTGCAACAATTATAAAGGATTAAAAAGTGACAATGCCAAGAACAAAATTTAATCAATAGCATTATAGCAACATGAGACAAGATCAATAGAGACAGGTGATCATCCAACCGACATGATTCTGTGTCAATAAGAGGAAAGGTGTGTGTCAAAGGCTTCTGGCCATTGTACTTCCAACTTTAGCTTAAACCTACCTTGGCTAAGAGCCGATGCCCACTCAAGACTCATTTTTTTTCTCCTATTAAATATGGCATATTTCAGCTATGTGAAGTATTGGTGGAGCTTCACTGTTAAAATCCAACTCAAAGTTCCCTTTCCCTTGAATGTTGGAAAGCAAACAGAAATCAGATTCACAGGTACTCGTAGTGTCACAGATAATTTAGGCATCAGCATCAAACAAGGATGGAAGCAGCTATAACACCTCAGCAAAATAAGGATGCTCATCACATGAAGCATTTCCAGTTTGAGTAGGCTAAATCCAAACAAATTGTTGCATAGCAGTTTCTGATAAATTATATTTATATATTTGCAAAAGAAGCATAGATACATTTTATTTTTGATACGTATATGCACATTCTGATCCCTATGAACATTGCTAACAGCGCATTTTCAGAAAATTTATACAGACAATAAGACACCCATGACAATATTGTAGAACAATAATAAAAAGTTCTTTATAACTTGGCTTTCAAATCATGAATGTGAAAGTAGTGAATTGTAGCTTAGACTAGTGAATGTTGTATCTGATTAACATTATGTTTTGGGCATCCAGCAGGGAAATAAAGGTTGAACGTGTTGGGTCCGGGTGCATGTTGACATAGATACGAGTTCGTAATTTTAAAATTTAATTACGTGCAGCGGAAGGTTTAGCATAAATAATTTCTCAAATTATTTTAACCACGTATCTAGCAAGCAACCTTATATTGTGTAGACATGATCATAAATTAAAATTTTGTAGAAAGTAAACTAATTTACTTGATACCTCGCGTAACTCGAAGTAAGGGACGAGATCCAACCGTAGCGTCCCTTGGAAGCTCCGCCTCTATTCGCGTCCACGCCGAGTTTTCTTCGGGATGACTTCGCAAAGCCACGAGTTTCGTGCCGACAAGAACTACTAGATTCTCCAAAGGCACGACAAGAATACCAAGAGAGAGATGGAAAACTAACCACCAAACCAAGAACGAAATCCGGATTCCGGGAGGAAGGATGGAGTTGCGTCCGCTTCTTCTTCTTCTTCGGCCTCTTCTTGATGATGGAAGCTCACGGCAACCCTAGGGAGAGCCTCTAGGGCCGGCGCCCACTTGAGGAGGGAGAGGGAGAGAAGGAGAGGGAGAGAGGCTAGGCAAGAATCCTTGATCTCTTGGATTAATTTCCAAGCTTTGCCTTGGCACCTTTATATAGTAGCCTCTTAATCGCCAAGTCTCCTCTTAACGGAATAAATTTTTCATAAGAAATTTATTTTATAAATTTTTCATAAGAAATTTATCTTATAAATTTTTCTATGAATTATTCCGTTATGCCAAGTTTTATTATAACTTAATTTATAATAAAAATAACCATGTCTCCCCTTTTATTATGGAAAGAAATTTCTTTATATAAATTTCTTTATCATGGTAAATCAATCCATTATTGATTTTATAAAATAAAATAAACCAATCTATGGTTCATTTTAATTTCCATGAAAAATAAATCCCTTTATATAAATTTCTTTATATAAATTTCTTTATCCATAATTTTATAAAACAAACCGCGCTCGGTTTATTTTATAATTTGAACCAAAAAACTTGGTTCTCCCTTTTCTATGTGGCCGGCCAAAACAAAGAGGGTGGGGACCCTCTTTGGCCGGCCAAACTCAAGCCAAGGCCTACGAATTAAACTCATTTAATTCGTCCAATAAGTCTTCAAAAGACTTAGTCATTTTATGCTTCTGATGCGTCTCTGAAAATTCAGATTCGACTTATCTCTCTTGATCGGAAAATCCAATTTTCAACTCATTTTAAATCTCTCGGATTACTCGTAGTACGTGTGACTAAATAGACTTTCGATTTATGTTGGCCGTCTATAATTCATTAATTATAGAACGATCATGAGTGACACCTAGTAGTACATCATGATCCCCAATTAATCGAAAGATCAACGGTTGACCTCAGAAATTATTCTGAAACCCTTCAGCAGCTCTAATGAATCGTGCCTCATTCCCTTCACCATCTTATACCCATTTGGTTCAGGACATGATCTATATGTGTCAGTCCCCACTAGGCTGACTACGTCACACCTAGCCCAAGTAATGTTTTTTTTCATCCAATGGATTCTAATTACTCTCATGTATTTCAGAGACTCATACTCTGAACATGTCATGCTCTGGCCAGAGGCTTTGAGTAACAATCCGACGATAGGCCTTGGGTATACATCCCCTCGCAAGGAGTGGTGAATCCTTTGTAGGTTGTTCAAACATATTCGGGCACTTCGGCTTATACCCAACCATCCTGGGTCCACACCTTCATGGAGATGCTTGCTTAAGATGTTAAAGTATAAGTCTCCATGACCAAGATGACTTGAACACCGCAAGTCAAAGGAACATCGCACTTAAGCTGCAGTAAGAACTTCACTGACATGTCTATATGTAGACTACCATGTGAAGTTTTACAGCTAGTCACTCCAATGAACTAGTTCCCTTAACTAGCATTCATGTTTATCTCTGGACATCCCAATGTCACCAGCCAGTGAGAATCAGCTGATTAGAGAATAACCCATGCTAGTCTCAACAGAATTGATAGTGTCCTTATTTATCAATTCATCGACTAGGGACAATTTCAATACTTCACAATTGCACATGTAGAGATAATCACTAGTTGTGAATTCATCACAAATTCTCTCATGCTGTGAATTGTATTGTGGACATTCAGTAAATGAGTTTAAGATACCAATCAAATACACAGACATGTATACTCAAATAGTGAATATTCATTTATTAAAATAAATGTTTACAATCATAAGGCGATTGCCTTAGGACACTTCTCTCATATTACTAATAGAACGTATATATTCTCCATTAGGCCTTAATTATCAGATAAATGAACTTACGAGCAAATCAGCAAGAATTCAGTAAATTGTAGATTTATAAATGTGATTCAAGCATCTTAGGAAATTAACATGAAATATAATGCTTGATCAAAGGGGATAGAAAGTAAAACATACAATAATATATAAATCAATCATCATTCTAAGGCTTTAGATACATAAAATTGAGTATATGAGAGCTTCACAACCTCTCTGATATTGCATAGCATAGTGTATTGGAATGTGTAATTGAAGACACATTATTGTAAAATCCTGATAAGAATTCTAAATTTCAACCTTTAGGTCTTGTTTAAATTCATAAAAGTAATCAAATAACACAATGACATACTTCACAACAGAAATACAAGGTAGTAACACAAAGAGCCACATATGAAGAATACATTGTTATGTGCTAAAGCTTATATAGAATGGAATAATAATTTTGGACCACTTGAAAGTGTAGAAGACATAAGAACAGAAATAGCATAGTGAAGAAAACCAGAGGGCTCAAGCACTCCAGAACGTCCATGTGATTTCATGTTTGCACAGATTGATGGTTGTGCATGAGAAATTACATGTGCCATGAGGATGTCAAAGAATGCAACTAACCATCTTACCTGATGAGAAAATACGCGTGCCATAAGGATGTCATTGTAGCGTGAAAGTACTCTAGCAACATCCCGAGTCTCCTCACGTTTGCCCATTTGGATATCATCAGGACCTAGGTAAATGGCATGGCCACCAAGCAAGAAGAATCCAGTCTCAAATGAAACACGCGTCCTCATGGATGGTTTTGCAAAAATCATGGCCATAGTCTTTCCTTTGAAAGGAAGAAAAGACCTATCTCCTGATTTTAACAGTGCTTTGACCTCAGATGCTCGATTTATGATCTTGAGGATTGTTTCCTTATCAAAGTCGTTGATGTGCAGAAAGTCCTTAGGTCCAGATTTCACTGCATGCAAACCACAATTTGAGAAATTATCGAACCGTATTTTATATCTTTGCCTAAATAGCAACGAACGACAATAGAAATTCTTTTATCTGATTTCCATTTCAAATTAGTCAATCCTGTTGACTAATTTCCATGAACTGTGTAGATAATTCCAATGTTACTCACAGTCACAGGATTGGTTTATGGTGAATACAATCAAGAATCATTAGAAATACAAAAGAAGGAAAAATTCGTGAAAGTTTTCAAATTGAAATCCTACGATTATCTAATGCTGCAAAAATGAAGAAAGATCGAATAAATAAGCGGGGAAAATATCCTGGCGAATACCATGGACCATGGTCAACACAATGACTCGGGAAACATATAATACAGAGCGCACATACACCTCAGTCTCCGTCAGAATTGCCCCGAAAAATACCTAGTATTGTCCATCTCAAATAAACCCAAAATCCCAAATTCCAAGCTAGATCACATCGCACACGAAAGCGAGGGCGATCAATCACCCGTCAACTAAAATGATAAACTTAGAGACGTGATAGAAAACTTACTCTCGCCTGATTTGGTGCCAGAAATGGCGGATTGTGAGGGCGCGGACGTCCGGCATGAGATGGGACCGCCGCGAAGGCGGGCAACAGGCAAGGGCGAGTGATGGAGCCGTGGAGCCAACGTGCGTCTGATAATTCCCCCAGTGCACTCAGAGGAGTAGAAGGAGAGGGCGGCTCCATCGGACCGGAGAGACGCACCGCCGGAGATCGCCGCCGCTGCTGTCGCCGCCATTGGGGATTGGTTTCGTCAGTGCGGTCTTTCTTGCACGTGTTTGTCTTGTGCGTAAAGCTGGAAATAAGTAAACCAGCGTTCGTAAAATTCTTGGGTTTTAACTCTCTGTTCCTTCGGACCGAACCGGACCAGAATCAGCCAATGGTGAGAGGGGCTGCGCTTTAAAAACTGTAATCGGAATACCTATTTATAATCTCGCGGCTCGCCAAAGAATACTCCAAAAACGGGCAAGCTTTGAATGAGGTCGTCGCAGGACAATCCGTTCCTCCTTTGCTCTTGATTCCTCCTCAAGTTCATCTCCGCCTGGATCAGTTAAGCATTTTCCTCTTCTTTTACTGGATCTTCTGTTTTCTCGCTCGCATCGACGCGATTGTTTTCTGATTTCTCAGTAAGGTTAAAGTACATCGATTTGTAGAACCTTTGTCTTTTTATTTTTTCTTTCCACCCTCGAGCTTGATTGCCAAATTGGAGATAGATATTGATTTTTCTTTGTAAGGCCGGAACGGCGGAACTTGTTCTACTTAGCAAATGGTTAATTTTTTTGGCCAGAGACATGAACTCGTGATGTTTGATGAATTGCCCCACCCTAATGATGAGAATGGTAAAAGAATAAAATGAGGGATTTATCTTTTTTTGTTGTTGTAGGTTTTCGGTGTCCAATTAACCGAACTGGGTAACAGATGGCGTCTTCTGCTCTGAAGGCGGTGGCGGAGAGGTTCGGTCCTGCATCTCGTAAGCAGGCTCTAACACTGACAGATGTTGCCGCTACGAGGATACGCCACTTGCTAGACCTCCGGCAGCGGCCTTATCTCCGGCTTGGTGTCAAGGCACGTGGCTGCAATGGTCTATCGTACACCCTTGACTATGCTGGTAGCTCCTGTCGTCTTCTCGTTGCCTTTTTTTTCCCCTTCTCTTATTCTCTTTCATTTTGGTAGCTACTCATTTATTGGGAGGCGTTTCTTATCTCTATTTTGCCCTTTTGCTTGTGCCAAAGGAGGCTTTATTGCTAAAGCTATAGCTCATGCATTACTAGTTTTCTTTTGCATGCTTTAAAATTTCTATTTCTTTCCCTTTGTTTCGATCTATCATGGTGATCTCAAGTCCATTTGTGTTAGAATGGTGCCATGGTGATTAGAAATATGGTTGTTTTGGAAGATAGTTTCATTGTTCATCAGCTTCCCCTTTTTTTTGGATCATTGAACATTGTTTGTTGCAAAGTTTTTCACTTGTATCCATATAAATCAGTAATGCGTATATTTATCTAGGTTGAGCAAACCAGATTCGCTAACTTTATCATTTTGATTTTTTTTTCAAAGATCTGACACCGCCCATGTTATCTGAAGCTAAATATACAAAATTGCTCAGTTAAGTGGCAAAGGGCAGTTTACCATTAAGCAATCATCCATGGAACTAGCACATTGACCAATCGTAGGTTTCTTCAATAACTATTACTGTGTATTACACCCAAAAAAAAGTATCAATATTACTGTGTAACACGTGATAATTTAGCTGTTCAACCTTGACCATATTGCCGTGATCCTGGTAGAAAGAAAAAAAATTACATGAAGAAAGCATGCAGTCATGTTCCTAGACTTGAGCTATTAGAAAGTGGATCAATATATACACTCTAAAGAGTGTGTGCACAAACATCCTCGTTTTGAAGTAGTAATATCTGTTAATTAGCCATGTTGTATGTGGGTTTAATTGTTTTTACTGATTCATGATTTACTCCAGTTCATAGAGAAGTACAGGAAGCCTACACCTGTATCTTGATGATGATTAAATAGGAAAACATAAGTCTGAAGTTTCAAGGGGTTCTATTTTAGTGACGCTAATCAATCAAAAGCATTTACACGTTGAAAAACTCAATTTGAGTTTGTCAAATAATATATAATTACAATTTGATATCCTACTGTGAGGTAGAGTGATTGCCTTCTAGAAAACATCTGGCAAAGTTGGTTGCTTAAATGGTATTTATCTATGGCCATTATGTCATTTTGTTATACAAACTGGTGCCATTTTGTGTGTGCTCTGCAGATGAAAAGGAGGCTAAATTTGATGAACTGGTGGACAAGGGGTGTCAAAATACTGATCGATCCAAAATCTCTTATGCATGTAATCGGAACAAAAGATGGATTATGTTGATGATGCACTGAAGTAAGTTGTAATTTGCACTGGCGACATTTTTCATTAAGAGAGATCAAATATCTGATCCATGCAGATCAGAATTCATATCCATAAATCCCAACTCAAAAGAGCAATGTGGCTGCGAAGAATCCTTCACGACAAGAAGCAAATGCTAAATTATAGTTTTCTGATTTACTTCCTACAAATAGCCGCGGGGCTAATCGTGTGAGATGCTCGGGATTAGCATATGCCATTTTTGCTTCAACACTCCAAATGCTAAACCGGTAGGTGAATGTTGAATCTACAATAACCTCTTACCAACTAGGCTAGTTGTGACTTTTTTTGTCTCACGCATTGACATTAGGACATTCGGACGGTAAACAAGCCAAGCCGAGTTAAATTTTGGAGTGTTCAAATTTGTTTGATAAGGTAATCGAGTCGAGCTAAGTTTTGGGGTGTTCAGATTTGTTTGATAAGGTAATTGAGTCGAGCTAATCCGAGCTTAAAATGAATCAAGTCTTTGAATTGATTGTTCAAGTTTATCTTGGTTTATTTTTGATGAACTCGAATTTTATTCAAATATGGCTTGAGTTTGGTTCAACAATTCAATGTTTATTTTAAATAATTTTTTTTATTTATTTAGCATGTTGATAATAACTTTTATTAATGAAACATGATTTACAAATATTATTTATAAACGTTGTTAATGAATGTTGTTCGTTAATATTAACGAGCTGAACACATATGTATTTAAGTTTATTTGTTTAGTTCAACGAGTTATTTAAGCTTGTTTATTTTATTGATCTTATGTATATTGAACGAATATAAATAAGTTCTTACCTGAGTCAAACATCAAGTTTGTTCGTAAATATTCGATTTATTTACTATCTTAATTGACATAGTTGATATTTAGATGATTTATTCTAATAGATCTTGGATTAATTTTTAATGAGTATAAATGCCTTATTGGGTACTTATCTCAATGTAAAAGTCGCTATGGGAGAATAAAAATATTTTTCATAATTTATTTATCTATAAATTATCCATATAGATGATATTATATCATTTTAAATGTGTTTTATCATCTTTATTGCTCCAATAGTTGCTACTTTTCTTGGTAGACTTGTTTACTCGATTTAGTTGACTACTGACCTATGCCACCTACTCAATGTGTTTGATATTAATGGTCCAGCTGATTGCGACGCCGCTTGACTTGGCCTTCTTGATTAGCTCAATCAGATCTCCCAGCTCGAATGCTATGGATGGCTTGCTCCACAGCCTAATCAAGCTGATCCTATTTGCCGTATCAAAATCTCGACTAAACCATTTGAGCCCTCGAGGTTACGATGCAGCGGAATGACGATTAATTATCATCTCAGACATTCACGATTTGATCTTCAGTTACAATTCATTTTGTAAGAATTTTTTTTCTAAATGAGACACAGACGCTGGACGTTAGATTTCTGAATCATTTGCTGCGAGTATTTCTTGATTTATTCTGACGGTCGATGAAATTTTTTTATAAAATTCAATAGATCATTCAAAATTCGATATTATTTAACCTTGTTAACCGATCTGTTTGACGTAACGTAACCATTTGAACAGATCATTCCACCAGATCGGACAGGTACGAGCCCTGCTGGTTCGCTGCTGAATGCCGATTATCGACTGCCTATCAAATTTTACCCCTGGCGTACGCCGTCCAATTGTGGTTCCCTTTCCTCTCTAGCGTAGGCCGTCCAACTTGTGATTCCCTTTCCGGGTCCCTTTCTTTTCTCCTTCATTTTTCCGGTCTGGTACATTGTGCCACCTCATTCCTTTTGTATCCCTCCCTCTCCCTTGTCTTCTGCTAGTGCGTTTCCTAGTGGTGGTCGCCATGACAATGCCCGCCTCCTCCTCCGCCGTCGAAATTCCCGACTGCTACCTCCCCGGAGCCCCCATCCTGGTGCGACCCCGACACGCCACGCCGCACCACATCCTCTACCTCTCCAACCTCGACGACCAGCACTTCCTCCGGTTCACCATCAAGTACCTCTACGCCTTCCGGCGAGCGGTGCCGACGGAGACCCTCGTCGACTCTCTCGCAGAGGTTCTCGTCCACTACTACCCCCTCGCGGGCCGCCTGCGGCCCGCGAGCGGGAACGGCGACAAGTTCGAGGTGGATTGCAATGCGGAGGGTGCTCTGCTGGCCGAGGCGTTTGCTGACGGCCTCACGGCGGAGAAGTTTATCGCTGGAAGTGCAACTCCCAACAAATCGTGGAGGAAGCTCCTCTACCGGGTGGAGTCGCAGAGCTTCGTCGGCGTTCCTCCGCTCGTCGTTCAAGTCAGTCGCCCCGAATTTTTCTTTGATTTTTCGATTGATTTTGGAGGAAAACAGAGGAATTTTATCGACTCTTGATGACTGATCAGGTAACCCGACTCAGTTGCGGCGGCATGATCCTCTGCGCCGCCATTAATCACTGCCTCTGCGACGGCATCGGCTCGTCGCAATTCCTCCGTGCATGGGCTCTGCTCACCGTCAACCCAGACGCCGCTCTCCCCATCACTCCGTTCCACGACCGTCGCATATTAGAGCCGAGACGCCCGCCTCGAATCGCCTTCTCCCATCCCGAATTCACTGCGCCGGAGGCGCCACCGGTTCCTTCTCACTTCCTCTTCTCGCAGCCTCTGCTGCCCGTCTCCCTCACCTTCACCGCCGCTCACATCCGCCGCCTCAAGCGGCGGAGCGCCCCCTCGCTCAAGTGCACCTCCTTCGAAGTCCTCGCGGTCCACATCTGGCGGGCCTGGGTCAAGTCCCTCCACCCGCCGCCCTCCTCCCGGATTCCAATTAAGCTCCTTTTCTCCGCGGACGCACGCCGGAGGCTGATCCCGGAGCTTCCCGACGGCTACTACGGCAACGGCTTCGTCCTGGCCTGCGCGGAGACGACGGCGAGGGACTTGCTCGCGTCGAGCGCGCGCTACGGCGTGGAGTTGGTGCAGGAGGCGAAGGCGCGCGTGAGCAACGAGTACGTGCGGTCGATGGTGGATCTGCTGGAGGAGAGGAGAGCGAAGCCGGACTTATCATCGAGCTTGGTGATCTCGCCGTGGACGAAGCTCGGTCTGGAGGACGTCGACTTCGGGCAGGGCCGACCGTTGCACGTGGGTCCGGTGACGAGCGAGATTTATTGTCTCTTTTTGCCGGTGATCGAAGATCTGCATGCGTTCACGGTGCTGCTGTCGATGCCGCATGGGTTGGCCGATCGCTTTCGGGAAAATTGCATGGAGAATTTAGAGGATGACGATGACGGTGACAACGATGGCGATGGCGGCCGCGAGGCGAAGAATTGGGTGTCTAAATTGTACTAGAAAAAGAATAAATGATTACAAGCAAATCTAATTGAAAATAATTTTGAAAAATTTTAAGAAGGCCCCTTTCATTTTCAAAATTTTTCAAAACTCACTCCTTTCCTCGAATTAATTTTAATTAACAAAAAAAAAATCAGTTAGCTAATGCGACTCAAAAATCAAATTAGTAGAATAAATCTTAACTTTATAGAATAAAAATAATCACTTTTATACAGATATATTTAATTTTAAATTTCTAAAAAACTAATTGTGTCCATAAAATATATAAATATATCTCCATACAAATAATAGAAAAATATTTGCATTCATCGAAAATGTTTGATCAAAAATAATTTTACAATTAGTAAATAATTTTTTTTATTTTACGGAACAAAAAATAATCATGCTGACAAAAACAGCTTTTGTATAGTAATAAAATACTTTAAAAAAAATATAAGAGATAAATTTTTTTAAAAAAATCAAGGAAGATCGATCACCAACTGTAGCATTAGGTTTGGGCCAAGCAGGCCGGTCTCGACCCAATATGCTATAAATTTATTCACTAGGGAGATGTTAAAAATAAAATATAATTTTTTATTCAAAATAAATAAAGAAAATAAGATTTTTCCCCACCGAAACAAAGTCATTAATTAATGATAATAATAATAATATTATTATTACGATAAATGGTTTTTGTGAGTGGTTGTATCTATACGAGGTTGGATGTGTGGATCTAATAGAGATATGATTTGACGTTTCACATGTAGAGGGACCATATCACATCCCATCAACAAACAATGAACATAATAAACAATGTATTTTATTTAAATGTACTGTGTACTTAAATGAAATTTTTTTATTATTTATAGTCAAAATTTTTCAAATGTAATTCTTAAATTAGTACCAATTCAGACAATTATTCAAATTCTTTAAATTTCTCTTTTATTCATTGTACTAATATATTTTGAAATTGCAAAGCCAATCTGAAAATATTTTTATTATTTACGAGATAGTTTTGAATAGTTACATTTTATAGTACTATTTAAATGATATTTACATATAGTAATTTTGATATTTACTAAATTAAATAATATTTATTAAAAACTTAAAAATACTTCTTAGTGATAGTAGTTTTGATTAAAATTGTTTTAATATAAAATAATTTGATCAAAATTATTAATAAAATGTTAGATAAAATTATTTGGATAAAGTACTATAATAATATTAAAGTAATTAAACTTAAAATCAATATTTTAATATGATAATACTTTATATAATAATTTTAATTAAATCAGAGCAATTTTTTAATACTGAGAATCCGTAAATATGGCTAGCATTTTGCTAACTTCTTTGCTACGTCCCAGGCGTCACCAATCCAATGGCCTGTTGTTCACATTAGCTAAGGCAACTTGGTTGGGTTAAACGAGTGCAAACAAATTGAGTTGCTTCGCTAGTTTTTGAAGCCAATTTGAAAAATATTTAATTCGTATTTAAAATTATCTAATTTGAGTCGAATTCGAATATATTCAAATATTTTTTAATCGAATTTAAACTTCTATTATTTTATTCGATTATTTATTGTCGCACTTGAATTAAATTTTAATTATTTTTATATAATTTTTATTTAAATATATTCAAATTGAGATTCAAACAATTCGAATGAATCAAACTCACTTAGGATTGATCTATATATATTTTTAAGATTTGAATATTATATATATTTTTAAATTCGAAGTTAAATATTAATATTTTTATATTATTCGATTCGGTTTGATTGATTTCATTTCTTCCCTAGGTTAAACAGGGATGCCTAATTAAAAACTTTCATTACAAATAACTCTTGAATAGGATCCAAAGGCCGGCCTAGAGGAATAAGCTGGCCTACCGAATAAAAAAAAATTCTTAGCTCGTTTTTACCCATGCGTCTACCGTGTACCTAACTCGTCTTCGGGCGAACGATAGGCCCCGGCTGGTGGTTCGGTATGTGAAGTTCAATTACGCAATGGACCTTTCTGCCCTCAAGTACCGAAATATGCCACTTCCCACTCCACTTTTAAAATCTATTCTCGATACTCTTAAATTTAACAATAATTAGATTCACCCCCTCGAAGACATAAATGCACGGGACCGAAGTTTGGGGCAAATCAAAAGCCCAACTTTCTCTCCTTAGAGGAAGGGAAGGGAAGGGAGGAGGAGGCGGCGGCGGCGCTGAGATCGAGGTAGCATCGAGCGGTGTGTTCGATGTCTCTGCGGAAGGCGTTCCTATCGAGGGTCGTATCGTTGTCCAAGTTCAACGGCGATGAGGTGGCGGAGACGGCGGCGGCGGATGAGATCCAAGGGGGAGAGTTAGGTGGGGTGGTTGCGTCGCCTGGGGAGGAAGACGGGGATAGATGGGCGCGGATGCTTCCGGAGCTGATAGGAGAGATTGTGCGGCGGGTTGAGGCCACCGGGGACCGGTGGCCGTTCAGGAAAGATGTGGTTTCGTGTGCCTGTCTCTGCCGGAGGTGGAGGGAAGTGACGATCGGGTCCGTTCGCCCTCTACCCGAGTCCGGAAAGATCACCTTTCCCTCTTCCCTCAAGGAGGTAACTCTTCGCTGCGATGGATTTCGAATTTCGTTCAACCCCTTGGACCCTAATATACTGATGGAGATGGATCTCTTGCGAGAGGCTCATAAAAGTTTGTTTTTTTCGCCTATGAGACTGTGATTTTGATTACTTTTATGCGGTAGAGAATGTAGTTTGTCGATTGACTTTCTTCTTTTTCCTCTGGTCAACTGTGTATGTAACCTGAATATCCGGCTAATTTAGTGTCTGGGTAATTGCAGCCAGGGCCGGCAGATGCTCCGATTCAGTGCTTTATTAAGAGAAACAAGAAGAACTCAACCTTCTATCTGTATTTGGGTCTGACGCAGAGTAAGTTAATAATATGAAGAATAAAGCTACTCTGCTTGGTGATGCTCTTTTAGGATGGTGTTGCTTGCATGTATGATTCTGATTTACTTGATTGGTATTAGTACGCTCCAACTGGTTGTGATTCATAAGTCTTCATCCATGAAATGGGGCACAAAGGGATAACAGTGATTCATACTGGCCGCTCCTTTCTCTAGTCATTCTAGTATTTGGAGTGGTTGCTATTGTACTTAATGAGATGTTTTAGCTGTTATGATGCACTTTGATGAATTAGTTTCTGGTCTAGGTAGGATTGCATGAATGGCTGGTTTGTTTGTTTACTTCTACAAACTGGCCATTGTATTTCTCTTTTTAATTCCGAGATTTCAAAATTCTTTGGTTCAGTGAATACTTGCTCATTGACTCTATAATTCTTGGTCATTGTGTTGAATGTGAATACTTACACTGTATGCATCACAAGTTATAATTGACATGGCTATTTAGCCTTTCTGAAATTCTAAACATGGTTTAGCGCTCCAATTTTTGCAAATACAATTGCAAAGGAATTTCTTGTCTTCTCTACAAGGTGTACCAGCAACTATCATCTTGTGAATCATCAATTTATTTGGTAGTTGATAGCAATGTGGTTGACAGCCTTTGGATCCTGCATCACCATTTGAAGGGGTTGTAGCAGTATACGCTATGAATTTTATCGACATACTGTTCATGTATGTTTATTGACGCTTTCCAACTAGCTGTCATAAAATCTAAGATAACAACAACAATAGGTCCTGCATGGGTGGTTGCTCCAATAGGTCTTTGGATCAATTTCCAACGGATGCATAATGCCTTGTTGGGTGTCTGACCTCCCCCATTCAAAGGGCCGCCATCCTAGGGCAAAATGCCCCCGTGATTTACCCGCTTGTATTTAGCCGGGGGTTATTTATACTGGTCCGCCTAGGGTGAGCGTTATTACATTTTGCTCCAATAAGATAACAACACCAAGTTACGTGTCTAATAATATGAGATCAGTTACATTATATTTTATGTTTGAGCTATATATATGATTATCACAAGTAGCTTATTATGTGTAATAGAGTTTAGTTTTCCTGTGTGTCTTACATATCCTGCTTAACCTCCTTGAACATACATCTACCATGAAATTTTTTGGTAAGTCTTTGAACACACATCCACCTTGAAATTTAACAAGGTCACACTTAATTGGTCAAATAGATGTTTTTTTAAAATAATAATGATAATAATTCTACTAGTAACAATATGAAGGCATCTTTTGATACTTTATCTCAAGATATTTGTTTGCTTGTTTTTCCCCTCTTTTTCATCTATGATATTTTTGTTATTGTTGCAGCATTTATGGATAAAGGAAAGTTCCTTATGGCAGCTCGTCGATTTAGGCATGGTTCTCACACTGAATATATTATCTCTCTTGATGCTGATAACCTGTCCGTAGGATGTAATGCATACCTGGGAAAATTGAGGTGTGTTTCTTTTCGGATGCGTTTTGTGCTGCTTTCATTTGCATCACTTACCATCTGTTATTATTGTTATGAAATTTTAAATTTGAACCAAATTCTTTGTTTGCATTCATGATTTCTTAACCTGCAATCTACAGGCACGTATGATGTGAAGGTCTTGCCACAATAAAATACACACATCAATTAACTATTAAAATGCTCAAACAGGATGTGAAATTTCATTTTGCAAGTGAATACATACTATTATTATGGTTCTTGTTTGTCTGTGTATTTTGAAACTAGTTAAAAGTAGTGGTCGAACAAACATATTTCTTTCTTCCTTTTTGATGATGCTTCAAGAACTTATCTGGAAATATAGTGTACTTGTTTATTGTTTGAACAAAATTAAAAGTGAAACTTTTATGTAGGCGACAGTGGAACAAGGTTTATTGTTCCAAAGTTTCTTCTTCTCAGCTTAAACCAAATTTATAGCAACTTCATTTTTCACTGCAAGCAAGTGCACAGACACTTATAGCTCCTATGTATGCTTTTGGTTATATCTGAACACGTCTCCAATATATTTGCAGATCCGACTTCTTGGGTACAAATTTCACTGTATACGACAGCCAACCACCATCTAATGGTGCCAAAGCATCAAGCGGCAGAATTATGCGCCGTTTTGCTAGCAAACGAATTAGCCCTCAGGTCTCTGCTGGTAACTTTGAGATTGGACAGGTATCCTATAAGTTCAACCTTCTCAAGTCCAGAGGGCCAAGAAGGATGCACTGCGCTCTTCAGTGTCCCATGAGACCAGATCGCTTAGAAGAAGGCTTTTTAAAGAAGGCACAAAATAGCACTGGTGCACCTGTAGTTCTCAGGAACAAATCTCCTCGGTGGCATGAGCATCTGCAATGCTGGTGCTTGAACTTTCATGGCCGTGTCACAGTGGCCTCAGTGAAGAACTTCCAGCTGGTGACAACTGCTGATGCTGCCCAACCACAGGGAGCTAGGGAGGATGAAACAGTGCTGTTGCAGTTCGGCAAGGTCGACGATGACATATTCACCATGGACTACCGTCGACCACTCTCGGCCTTCCAGGCATTTGCAATCTGCCTCACCAGCTTTGGTACAAAACTTAGCTAAATGAATAACAACCTTCCTAAAAAATTTTATCCCGGCGCATGCAATCTCCCTTGTAGTTGTAGCTACTACGCCATGTCACTTTTCTTCTTGTTTATCATCCTGGTCGATTGTGAACTGTTTGCATTTTTCTTCATGCAGGGAACGGTGTTTGTTAGCTGTGCTGGTGTTTGATGTGTGCTACTAGTTTTCGACTGTATCGATAATCAAATGTTCAACTTGTACATTATACCATATGATTTTTATCTCCCTTTTTGTTGGTTGAGTCACATTGAAGAAATCAGTCAGTGGTTAGACACTTTGAAGCTTCAGTGGAGTTTTAAGTATCTATTGGCTCATCAACAGAAGTCTCTATGCAATTAGCATTGTAACAAATAATGCACAATGAATTCTAGTTTGTGATGGACATGTGGTTGAATAATTTTATGTTGATTTTTTTCTTTCTTTTATATATTTTGTTAGAGGAGATCATTATCATGTTAAACATATTACCCTAATATGGAAGACAAATGCACTCCCTGGTTGGATTAATGCAAAATAAAATAACAAACAGTGTATTTTAATTACTTTTCTGTATGCTATGTTGCATAATTGCATCCCATTTAACTTTCATCTCAAAACAATTTTTAATAGCAGATAATATCTTAAATAGTGACCTTTTATTATTTTTTTCCATAAAAAGTTTTTTATTTAAAGCATTTGCCTAATTGCTATAGCGCAGAAATTGCAATAGTTGTATCACCACTTACCAAGTGGATATCCATTAATCAGCCGTCACATATCTATTCAATGAGCGGTGAATCAACCATCAGTCACCGCGGGATGATTGATGATTAATGTGTGAATATTATCATCAAGAAATTTGAGAGTTAAATCCTGATAAAGTTAGTATGCCTATCCTCATCATGCGCTAGTCACAGCATCTAGGCTAGTAGTCCCTGTGATTTACCTCCTCCGTGTTAGCTCTGGAATGGGTTGACGGGGGCGCTGGGGGCGAGCGATTCGCCTTTGCCACCAATGAGGGGTTCTCAAAAAACTTTTGCTAGTAATGAGGGATTCTAAAAAAAAATTGTCTAGATGAATTTGGGATGACCGGTCCGGTCCTATAGAAATTTCTCATCGGTCATCAGGATAAATCGAAAAGCGTTAGCGATGAGCGATCTAGAAGCCTAGCGTCCCATGGCATGTTCCCTATTTGAAAGAAAAATCTCTACAAAATACGTCGTAGTTGGGGATCGAACCGCGAATACTTGGGATAACGACTAGTCGCTCTATCGCTGCACCATAGTCCCGGGGACTCAATTAGGAGTTTTCTCCTAGTGAGAAGCGGGTCTAAGAACATTGGCCGTCTGGATGAGCTTCTATGAATGCTTCTCGATTTACATGATAGTCGATGAGAAATTTCTATGAGAACGGATCGGTTATTATAAGATTAATTAGTTCGAAGAGCTGGATACTTAAACCAACTAAAAAAATTATGGGTTCTCCAAGCAGGTTACCTCACTTCATGCATGTGCTACTGTTACGGGGTGAAATACTATATGACATACCTATCTGCATCCAACCGAGGACTTACTATACTGGGTTGTCTGGTGAGCGTTATCACCTTTTACCATAGAATTATGAGTTTTCCAGGGCAGAGGAAATAGTATAGTGACAGATTGTCTTTTAATTTCTCATACATCTAATCATTGAGTCATAGTTTCAGCGAATTATCGGATGAATTTCTTTTAACGGTTATTGATATATGAGTGTTAGGGTGATAAGCTATCCACTTAAGTACTTCTCGATTTATCCTGTGAGTAATGAAAAACTTCTATGAGGTAGAGCTGGTCATCTTAGGATTAGTCGGGGAAAACTAAATGCCTAATGTTAATTAAAAAAAATTATAAGTCTCCAATATCCCAGTGTACAATGTTGTTGATAAATGGGTTTGGTGGTGAACTCATAAAGTAAGGTTCGTATCCTGTTGAGCTCATGCCCATGGTGTCGAATTTCTTGAGCATGTACCTAGGTGTACGGGGAGTGGGACCGAACTATACACTCGGCACAAGTCGATACGCGCCACTGCAGACCTACGCTCATGGTATGTCTGCGTAAGAATAATTTTTACAGAAAAAATATATATTTTTAAGACGCGTCAAAAATCTCATTTCATCTTTTACACCGCACGAATCATTCGCTCTTCGTCAACTCTGTGGGATCGGTGGCGTCGATAGAGGGAGGAGGGGAGTGAATATCGACATTTACTTTTTGTCAAAACTTCATCGATCATCGTTCGTTCTTTCAATCAAGAATGTTAGTACGCAGTGGAATAATGAATAAGAAAAATACACAACAAGAACACGCGGAATTTTACTTGGTTCCAAACCCCCAGGGTCAGTACGTCCAAGGCCTAATCATGGGAAGCGCCCATCCACTAGTGCTCTCCTTTCCGGAAGTTTTCCGGAGACGAAGAAACTCGCCTTACAGTTTTGGATACAAGCACAATAATGAAATAAGAACAATACAACTTATAATAAATCAAATAAAAAATGAAGATCTCAGCCAACTCTGGAAGTTTGAAGCGTCGTACACTTCTTCCCGGAGCCTCCTTGATCGCAGAGCTTCGTCTTAGGGCTTTTTCTTCGCAGAGAATGAGTAGACGAATGGAGAAATTGATGATGTGAAACTTTGACTTGAATCCCCTTATATAGTAGTCATCCGGGCGCCCGAGAGCCTATAAGGGCGCCCCAATGTGATCCAATCTGATCCGTATCGGCGAAATAGCTACAGGGATAAGAGATTGGCTCTTGGGCGCTCCCAAGCCCATAGGGGCGCCTGGGAGCCATTCGGACACCTGTATGACTCTTGGGCGCCCGAGAGTCTTTCAGGCGCCCGGGTCCTTCCGGGCACCTAAGATTGGTCCTAAGCTACAGATTGTTTTCCGCTTTACCTTTGCCTTCAGCTTCAAGTTCCTGCAAGACAAGAAAGCATACAAAGCAAACAAACATCCTAGCCCAACTTATGTAAGTCTACCTGACATCCTAGGCTTTGCTTGCAGTTAACCTTCCAGGACTTTACTACCTAAGGTCAACTCCTTAAGGTTTCCCAATGCCTAGTCTCACTCACCAGGACTTTTACCTTGCTTGGTTTCACTCACCAGGACTTTTACCCAGCTTCACTCACTAGGATTTCGTGCCCAACTCGTGGTCAGGTCTTTGTGCCCAACTTCACTCACTAGGACTTCGTCTACCTAGCTTCACTCACTAGGACCCAGCTTCACTCACCAGGATTTCATGCTTAATTCCTCGAACTAGGACTTCGATGGCCAACCCTCGACCAGGTCTTCGTGCCCGATCCTCGACCAGGCACAGGTTCGAGGGTCGCCAGTTGCGCACGGGGATAAAACCCTGGTCTGCTGGCATTAATTCCCTCGACCCCAGGCGCCTCACCACACCAGTGATAACCGTGATTTACCTCCTCCGTGTTGGTCCTGGGCGGGCTGGGGGCGAGCGTTTCGCCTTTTTTTGGCCGATCCTCGACCAGGACTTCGTACCTAATTCCCCGAACCAGGACTTCGTGCCCAATTCCCCGAACCAGGACTTCGTGCCAAGATAAGGACTTCTTTGCTAGTGATATTAATCCTGACTAGAATTCTTTCTACCAAACATCAAGTCCTGTTTGACTCAGTCCTTAGTCTAAATGATGTTGGTGCAATCGACCCAAGTTTGATCGGGTAGATCATGGATTTTGATGTGTGTGTCAATATGATTAAGTTAGAGTTTCATGTTGATCTAATATGTGTATGTGAGTGTGCAGGTTTACAAGATACACATGAACTTAGACTTCGGGTCCGGTGAAGGATGGTGTGAGGAGACAAGCCGTGGGCTTGTATGCATCCGAGGGACCATGGATAAAGCAGGAACGATGAGTCGAGGGAAGCGGACTTCGAGGCATACGTGAAGGATGGTATGGGGGGATAAGCCGCAGGCTTGCATGCATCCGAGGGACGAGAGGCAAAGTCGAAGAGGGCTTAAAGGCAACAAATCAAGGCTGCTAGATGAAGAGTTAGCTAAGTCGTGAGGATTCGAGTGCTGAGAGAACTGTACTCGGGAAGGGAAATCCAAGGGTTCGAGTGTTGAGAGAATTGTACTCGGGAAGGAAAACCCTAGGTGACAGTCGACTGATGCTTGATCAGTCGACTGAGGTAGAGCACAGAAAGATCAGTCAACTGATGCTTGATCAGTCGACTGATGCAGTCGACTGGCGCAGTTGACTGGTGTCAATCAGAATGTGAATCGACAGGCTGTAATATTCGAATTCGCGAAGACCAATCGACTACCCCAGGGTCAGTCGACTGGTAACGGTCAGAACAGCATCGAGCACTATTTAAGAGGGCTCATTTTTTGTTGTTCTTCCTCGGCCAAACAAGCTTGGTCAGAGTCTGTTAGAATATACAAGTGCTCAGACATTGTCAAAGGATTGTGGCGAGGTTTCTCCACCCACAAGGAGAGACAAGAGCTAGCCGGAGGTGTTCTAGAGAGTCATCACCGAAGGATCGGGATCACCCACCTTATGGATAACCGTGGAGTAGGAGTTTCATCTCCGAACCACGTAAAGGTGATATGTTAGCATTGTTTTAGTTTAGATTTGAGATTTCCGCTTGCGCTTGCTAACCCTTGTAGGAAGAAAATCGAGAAAGTAGTTATTCACCCCCTCCCCCCTCCTCTAGCTAAACGACAAGGTCCCAACACAAGCTTGGTCACAGCCTGTTAGTAGTCTACAAGTGCTCAGACATTGTCAAAGGATTGTGGCGAGGTTTCTCCACCCACAAGGAGCGACAAGAGCTAGCCGGAGGTGTTCTGGGGAGTCATCCACCGAAGGATCGGGATCGTCCACCTTACGGACAGTCGTGGAGTAGGAGTTTCATCTCCGAACCACGTAAAGGTGATGTGTTAGCATTGTTTTAGTTTAGATTTGAGATTTTCGTTTGCGCTTGCTAACCCTTGTAGGAAGAAAATCGAGAAAGTAGCTATTCACCCCCCTCTAGCTAAACGACAAGGTCCCAACAAATGACTAGATAAGTTTAATCACTCTGTCAAACTTCAAGTCCTGTTTAACTTATCATTTTGGTTAAACTAACCAACCCTGGGTTCTATGTCATACATCAGATCCTGTTTGGCTAACCTTTGTTCTAACTGACCAAACCTCGGTATATTGTCACTCATATCAGATCTAGGTTTGATCACTTTGCCAAACATCAAGTCCTATTTGGCTAACCCTTGGTCAATCTGACCAACCTAGGTACTAATCACTCTACCAAACATCAGGTTCTGTTTGGGGTGAAACTGACCAACCCTTTAGTCAAACTGATCAAGTTTGAGATTACCCTATTAAACTTCAGGTCCTGTTTAGCTTAACCCTTGATCACTTTGACCAGACCTTGGTATATTGTGAAATATCGAAACACTAGAAGTTGACTATTCATGTCTGATGCTTTTGCACCAACAATCTTTCCCTTTTTGATGTTTGATAATAATCTTAAGTTAAGTTATGGTCTAAGGGTTTTAAATCAATACTTGGGAGAAAAAATCGAAAAAATCTAACTTAAGGTACTCTCTCTCCCTTTGACAGACATAAAAAAAAAGATAATCTAGATTTTAAGTTAAAAATTTACACCAATAATGTGATTTTTAAAAATTCTTAAGATTTTTGGAAAAAAACATAATTTTCAAAATCCTCCTTTTTAAAAAATACTAAGTACCCTTTTCAGAACATATTTTAAGGAACGCTAAGTACTTAAAAAAATTTAAAAAGATAAGTACTCTATTGATTTGAACTTCTCTAAATCTGACACAATCCTAGGAATCTTATTAACCACAAGAAAATTTCCTATGTGTCTAAGAGATTTTCCAATAAAAAAAATTTTAAGTTTGAATTCCTCCCAATCTGACACAATCGTAGGAAACCTTGTTAACTACAAGGAAAAGTTCCCTATGTGTCTTGGAGATTTTTCAAAACTAAAGTAATTTTCTAAAAATTTTCAAGAACTATTTAGAAGACCAAAAGATTTTCAAAAAATATTTTGAAAAATGGAATGATAATACTTTTGAAAAGACTGCGCTTTTCTGAACATATATTATTTTTGAAAGTATAACGTTTTTGAAAAATTATAATAGGTCTCTTGATTTGAACTCCCTCTAAACTGACACAGTCCTAGGAAGCTTGTTGATCACATGTTGATCTTCTTTTGAGTATTAGGATTTGATTCAAATGAAAAGAATTACATAATTTAAAAAAATTAAAGTAATCAAAAATCAAAAGACGAATTATTCTTTTGATTGGGACTCCCCTTACGCCTGACACAATCTTAGAAATCCTTGCAAATCATAAGAAAAACTTCCTTTGTGCCTTTAGAGTTTATCCAAATCATAAGAGCAATTAAAGCATATTTTAGAAAAATATTTTCGAATGATATAATAATTTTTGAAGAAATATTTTCAATTTGAAAGACATAATAAATTTTTGAAGGAATATTTTTTGAAAAATATTTTTAAAAAATAAATTTTTGAAGGAATGTTTTTGCAAAAAATAATTTTTCGAGCAAAAATCATTTTAAAAAAGATGATAATTTTTTTTAAACAAAATAGTTTTTCAAAAATAATTTTTTAACAGAAATATTTGAAAACACAACAAAAACTGACTCCCCCTGAACTTGACACCTTCTGACTACCCTTGTTAACTACAAGGAACTCTATCTAAGTGTCTTAAGGGATTTTAGTGTTGACCTAGAGAGTTTGTGTCTAAGTGTAGGTCAAATAATTTTCAAAAAGATATATAATTATAATTTTTGAAATCTATTTATAAGTACACACAATCATGAATGAAATTCATTAAAACATTATTATGTCTAATCATTATTTTGAAAATAGGTTTTTAAGAAAATATTCTAAGGATTTTTGAAAACTTTTATTAATTGATTAGTCCTTATCATCTCACCCTGTTAAATATCAGAGATTTTAGGGGTTAAAATGATTAAAAGCTTAAAGTTAGGGACCTTATTCAGATTAACCAAACTAGAGGGGTTTTTGTGCAAAATACCAAAAAACTAATAAAACCCTAAGGAGGCATTTGGTTTGCTCTATTTTCTATTTTCATTTTCGTATTTTCCAGTCTGTTTTTCATTTTCATTTTCTGTAGAAAATGCGGTTTTCTGGAAAACATGTTTGGTTTGCATTTTCCAGCTTTATTTTCCAGAAAAAAACATAGCATTTTCTGAAAACTAGAGAATGAAATAAAGTCATTTTCCAGAAAATGAGAAAATGCGTTTTCTGGAAAATGAAAATGGAAAATGGAACAACCAAACGCCCCCGTATTTTCTCATTTTATGAAAAATGACTTTCTTTCATTTTCTAGTTTTCCAGAAAACGCTATATTTTTTTGGAAAACAAGGCTGGAAAATGCAAACCAAACACGTTTTCCAGAAAACCACATTTTCTACAGAAAATGAAAATGGAAAACAAGCATACCAAACGCCCCTAAACTTCTCTAAAAAAAATTCCCTCTCCCTGTTTCTTTTTCCTCCCCGACGCCAACCTCACGCGCGAGCAGTTCCTCGCCGCCACACCCCCTCTCTTCTTCTGCTTCCTCTCCTTCTTCTCCTTCTCCTTCCTCTTCTCCTTCGCTTGTTCCGGTGCCAACCTAATCGCGCCGCTACCCTCGCGCGAGCAAGCTGTGCCGCAATTTCTCCTCGTGTGCCGATCGCGCCGCCGCCCTTGCATGAGCCAACTGACGTCGCAAGTCTTCCTTCAACCCTGATCAAGTCCAAGGCCGGCGATCTTTGCTCTTGGATCCATCACCGACGCTGACACTCGTGTCTCTTCACTTCGGGCCACAAGAAGGTAAAGGTTGTGATGAGGAGTTGAAGTTCTTGTGCCATGCTTGGGAAATAGTGGGTGCTTTGGTAGTTTTTCTTCCATCAAAATTGTTAAGTGTTGTTCTTGGATGGGGTAGTTTTGTTTGCTGCTGTGAGCTTCGAGGGGAATTTTATGTTTTTTTTGTTTATGTTGTGATGCATCTATTAGAGGAGGAATGTAAGGCTTTATTTTATTCGGTTGCCGTGGCAACATAAATGAAAAAAAGGCTTGCTTTGATTAAGGGCAATGTTGTAAAGATATGCGTCGTGTGTTCGTATGTTATTGTGTATTAAATCGATTACTTGGATTAGAATTGGGCTAAGTCAGTCATGAACCTAAATTTGTTAACTTAAAAAAAAAAAAAAAAAAAAAAAAAAAAAAAAAAAAAAAAAAAATAAATTATGTTAACGACTGAAAATGTACATTTTTTTATTTTTTTTTTTTTTTTTTTTTTTTTTTTTTTTTTTTTTTTTTTTTTTTTTTTTTTTTTTTTTTTTTTTTTTTTTTTTTTTTTTTTTTTTTTTTTTTATTTGTACCGAGTACTTGAAAATGTTCATTAAACACAACTAGGATTGTTGGCATTAGAGATACCGTACCTAGTAGTTTAATTGCATGTTTGGAGATTTTGATGCTTATTGGTTGTATCGTTGCATCATTATTATTTGGTTGTTTGTTCATTTTGTATCATGCACCATATATGCATAGTTGCATGCTGACGAGTATTGACTTCTATATGGTTAAGTTGTCATCAGTCATTTAGTTGCTCTGCCCACTCAACTACTCATCGTGGTAGTTGCTATAGTGCGAGCAGCTATCCTGTTATGCCACACTCGACCACTTATGTACAGTGAATGTTGGAGTTGTAGGCAAGCAATTGATACTCTCCCCGTTGTTTTCGAGGGATACTAGAGCTGTTGGTGGCTCCCCATTTTCTTGAGATTTTTGGAGTAGTTGACTCCCCAGTATCATGTCCACTCAACTATATATACTAGTAGTATTCGTTAGAGTGCGTACAGTTGTCACAGCCCTACCCACTCGGCCACACAGATGTGATGTGTTGGCGGCTTGACTGGCGTCAGGGGTGGCACATGTCACTACATTATATGTATTTATTGCATTATGCATTTTCTTATGTTTGCTGCATTTATATGAGCTATGATTGCTGCATATGGTTGACATGCATGTATGTTTTGATGTTATGTTATCACTCATTTTTTTATACATGCTTAGTTCTTCTTTTATTTCCTAGATACTGTACACTGTTGTTTCTTTTGCTTGTTATATCTTTTTATTATGTCGTGTGTTTATTTACTCTTATACCCGCAGAGTCCACCCGGACTCACCACCCCCACTATCTATTTTTGTTTCAGGTAGTAGATAGATGTGTTACTTGGAGCCAGGAGAGGATCCAGTTGCCAGTCCCATCGTGTTAACTCATTTTTAGAGTTTGTTTCAGTGTCTGGTTTATTTCCACATGAAATTTCAAGACTAGTATTTATTTTACTTATCTGGTATCGTCTTAGCAGATTTATGTTTATATCTTGTTGGTCTGGTATGTTCATTTTGGACTTACATTAGAGTTTTCTTTTATATTCGGACTCTCTGCTATTTTTATTTTTCTTAAAAATATTAACTACGTAGTTGTGGAGTTTTTATTTTATATTTGTGATGGTTGAGCCATCGTATATGTTGTGAGTTATGTATAAATGTCCCAACTTGTCTGTCTTACAGGGGAGATGCTGCCCGATTTTCGAGGAAGCTTGAGCCTTTGGGGGCATGACACACCCATTCTATGTGTTGTAGTACAAACAAGCATGGTAGTCTTATGAGTGTTTGTGAGATGCTTGATTATTTTTTCTCATTTTAATTATATAGATTGTTTGACTTTGAGTTAGATTCAAGTTTAACAATGTAAATACGGTTAAAAACTAATAATAATAATAATAAAATAAATGAATAGAATAGAATAATATATATATATATATAGAAATATATATAAAACCGGAGTTAAAATTTAAAACAATTATATGAAAAATTATGGTATAATTTTCAGAAATTTTTGGAATGATTCGTACGGGATAAATAGGCGTGAGATTAGTCACGGATTATTTAATGAAAAGTTTGGTTTTTAGAATATATATATATATATATAAAAGGAAAAATTTAATTATATGTGTATATAAATCCTTAAATCCTTGTATTCGCCCGTGCCCTAGCCTCTCTCGCCGAACCCTTCTTCCTCTCCACCTTTCCTCCGCGATCTCCACTTGGGCGAAGGGTTTGTCACAGCCGGTTGAGCTAGTCGCCTCTTCTCCGGCCACGGGAGCGTCGTCTTCAATCCCTAGCGACGCACGCGATCCTCTTCCTCCTGTGGCGCCGCAAGCGCGAGCGACGCCGAGCGCCGCTCCGTCGGTCGACCGTCCTTCACCTCAGTCCGAGCGAATGACGCCACCGGAGCAACTTCATCCAGATCTCCTCCTCACTCGACCGACATCGAAGATCCATTCCCCATCCTTTCTCTGATCTGAGTTGCGGCCCTGTCACTCGCGACTCTTCCTTCACGCAACCTAGCTGTCGTCGGCCATCGTCCAGGTTTGATGTCTGATTGTTTTTAAAATCAGTGCAGTTTTAATTTGATTATGTAGGTGAGGTTTGATTAAGGGTTAGCTTAGTGTTCACCTATTTGTAGTGCAGGAGTTAACCTAATAGCTAGGTTTGGTTAAGGGTTAACTAAGGGGATGGTGTAATTAGGTTTAATCCTAAATGTGTCTAATAGCTAGTTTACCTAAATTATGTAGGACCGGTGTCGTCGATAGAGGGTGGGGGGTGAATATCAAATGTTAAAATATTTCGTGGAAATCTTCGTAAAACTTTTGATCTATTCAGAGTGTTAGTGCAGCGGAAAATAAAATAGAAAAAGAAAAACAATACACAAGGACACAGCGAGATTTATTTACTTGGTTCCCAACCCCCCAGGGTCAGTACGTCCAAGGCCTATGTACTCGGCGTGAGTCCACTATTGGTCTCCTTTCCAGAATTTTTGGAGGCGGAGAAAACTCGTCTTACAGTGTAGAAGTACAAGCACAAGTACAGAAAATTAAGTACGGAAAATTAAATACAAACCGAACAAAACAAAGTTGAAGCTCGGCCGATCTGGACCTCCGAAGTGTCGCGCACTTCCTCCTGGAGCCTCCCGGTCGTAGAGCCTCGTCTTTAGCACGTTGCCATCGGTCAGAATGATCAGAATGGCTTGTAGCAGTTGTGTCTGAAGCAGAGGGGTCGAAGCCCCTTATATATGCTTCATACGGGCGCCCTGGACGTTGGGGGCGGCCCGATATACCCGGTCAAACCTTATCCCCGTGTCGACCTCTCCGCAGCTGATAAAACCTTTGACTAGGGCGCGCCGGACCTCCAGGGCGCCCTCATGAGGGCTTATCTGTGTTTCAGACTCGAAACTGCAAATACAGCTTTGAACCCGGGCGCCCCGGACGCCCCGGGCGCCCCGGACGCCCCGGGCGCCCCGCTTGACACCTATTCTGCCTTCAAACTTTACTGCCACTTTTTCTTCTTTAGCTTGGGCGCCCCCATCATTGGGGGCGCCCGGGATACATGGGGGCGCCCCCACTGCTGGGGGCACCCTGCTTCAAGGCCTCCAGCGCCTGCTTTGTCTTCCAATCTTGGTACCTGCAAGATACACAACCACAAAGCACATATACATATAATATTAACCTTAAGGACTTGGTTCGGACTTCGAATCTCCACGAAACCCTAGGTCGAACCGGCACAAGTTCCCATCCCTGAGAACTCGCCTTTCACCTACTCCTTTCAGGAGACGATTGTCATCCAGTCCTTCGGGTGGACTTTTGCTTAGCTTCCGATACTTCCGGACCTCGAGACGCTCAAACCCTGACCCGTCTCTACTCCTGTCCTTAGTCATCGCTCAGCTAAGTTGCTCAGTCCCTTGGGCCAAGACTTCATTCCCTAGCAGTCCTTCACCAGGTGCCTAGCAGCCCTTCGCTAGGTCTTCGTTACCAAGCAGTCCTTCGCCTGGTGCCTAGCAATCCTTCGCCAGGTCTTCGGTACCAAGCAGTCCTTCGCTTGGTGCCTAGCAGTCCTTCGCTAGGTCTTAGACTCCTAGCAGCCCTTTGCTAGGTGCCCAGCAGCCCGTCGCCAGGTCTTAGGGTTCCGATGCCTAGCAGTCCTTCGCTAGGTGCCCAACAGCCCTTCGCCAGGTCTTAGGGTTTTGATGCCTAGCAGCCCTTCGCTAGGTGCCCAGCAGCCCTTCGCCAGGTCTTAGGGTTTCGATGCCTAGATTAACTAGGACTTTTCTTCAACTTAGGTTACTTCTCCTTTGCTCCCCTTTGTCTATTCAATGTATCACTTGTTGGTGCAGGAAGCACCATATCGAACCTGGTTTTGATATTGGAAAAGGATTCAAAGTTAAGTTTATTTGTGATCTAACAATGTTACTTAAGTGTGCAGGAAAGAAAGCCCTAGCGAAGGACTGCTAGGCAACTGGCGAAGGACTGCCAGTATCCAAGCCCTAGCGAAGGACTGCTAGGCACCTGGCGAAGGACTGCCAGTATCCAAGCCGTAGCGAAGGACTGCTAGGCAACTGGCGAAGGACTGCCAGTATCAAGCCCTAGCGAAGGACTGCTAGGCTCCAGGCGAAGGACAGCCTGGGACTGAAGCCCTAGCAAAGGACTGCTAGGCAACTAGCGAAGGACAGCCAGTATTCAAGCCCTAGCGAAGGAATGCTAGGCTCCGGGCGAAGGACAGCTCGGCATCCAAGCTCTGACAAAGGACCGTCAGGCAAAAATCCAACCAGAGGAACGGTTAGCATCAGGTAAACTCTCCCGAGAGGAGTAGGTGAGGACGCGTTCCCCGTCGAGGGAACAGTAGGCGTCGGTTCGACCTAGGGCTCCATTTTGGAGACCAAAGTCAGAATCAAGACAGCTAAGGCTGTATAAACTAATAATTAATTGCTGTATTGTGTTTTGGACTAACCCTAGATGCAGGACCGAAGGAACGTGTGTCTGCAACTCAGAGAGCCTCAAAGGAGTGAGGCAGAAGCTGAGCAGGGCGCCCTGAGTGTCCAGGGCGCCCCCAAGGTGAACCAGAACCAAGTGAAGCAAAAAGGGCTTCGGCTGCTTACTGGGCAGGGCGCCCTCAGCAGCCAGGGCGCCCTCAGCAGCCAGGGCGCCCTCAGCAGCCAAGGCGCCTTGGGCCCAGGTCTGCGAAGCTTCATCCACAGCCGAGATTTCTGCGCGGAAGAAGTCAGCCAAGGCGCCCTCTGCGACCAGGGCGCCCCCAGAGTCAAACTTATCCCTATTCGGATGGGATAACTGTTGACTGAGCTAAATCCGGATCGGCTGACATGTGGCAGGGCGCCCCCGACGTCCAGGGCGCCCCTAGGTGCTATAAATAGCACCCAACGCCCAAGCCTTCTTCAACAACTTCATACCAAAGCTTCCATACTCTTCTGTGCTCACGCCTTGTTCCAGAAACTGCCCAACTCGAGCGACGACGTCCTGCTGCTCCGGAAAGCCAACCTACAACCGGACGTCGGTAACAGAAGAAATTTCTTTTAAAAGTTTATAGTGCTGTACTTGTAAATCTCTTTCTGTAAACTGATTTTGCGTTCATATAGAATTGCCCAAAGTAAACGATCAACGATCGTGGGCCTTGGAGTAGGAGTCGACCCAGGCTCCGAACCAAGTAAAAAGACTGTGTTCGCGTGTTTTCTTTATTTTCGCTGTGCAAATTACTCTTTCCATAAATTCGAAAAGTTTGTCGATATTCACCCCCCCTCTATCGACTTTATCGATCCAACATCACTGACTTAAGTATATTGTTAAACATTAAAACACTTAAAGGAGAACATCATTGATGCAACTTGCACCAACAATCTCCCCCTTTTTGATGTTTGACAATAACTTAAGTTAGATTGGTTGAAGGGGCTAACTTACTATCCTTGGGATAAAAAAACAAAAAAAATTATATGAGTTTTGAAACTATATTTTTGATCTTTGGGAGAAAATTTTTCTAACTTAAGCACACTTCTCCCCCTTTGTCATACATCAAAAAACTTTAAGAAAATACTTGCACCAACAATGAAAACTTTTAGTTCTTTTTGAAAATACTTAGTGCAAAATTTTTGAAAGCATTGCATTTTGAATGATATATTGCATTTTTTGAAAAATGCATAATTTTGAAAAAGATGCTATATACTTTTGAAAGATTATGTAATTTTTGAAAAATATAAGTACCTTTGAAAAATATATTGAATTTTTTGAAAAATTAAGTACTTTTGGAAAATACATAATTTTTGAAAGAGTGCTATTTTGGAAAATATAAATATTATGCATATTTTGCAAGTACTAACTATTTTTGAAAAAGATGAGACTTTGAAAAATATAAGTAATTTTTGAAACATAATATTTTACTTGACTAGGTTTCTTTTCCAGTCTGATACAATCCTAGGAAACCTTGTTAACCACAAGGACATTTTCCTAAGTGTCCTGGAAATTCTTCAAACTCAAGTAAATATTAACAGAATTTTGCCAAAAAAATGATAGTACTTTTGAAAATATATGCTAGTGGATTTTGAAAAATGTGTGAACTTTTGAAGACCCAATATTTTACTTGACTTGGTTTATCTTCCAGTCTGACACCATCCTGGGAAACCTTGTTGACTACAAGGATATTTCCTAAGTGTCCTGGAAATTCTCCAACCCAAGTAAACATTATTTCAAAAATAATTTCATAAGTCACACAAATTCTAACAAATAGAATAATAGTATTTTGAAAGACTTAGATTTTTAGCAAGATTTTGAAGATATGAAAACCTGTTATTAAATAATTTTTTTAATTTGACCTCCCTCTAAACTTGACTCAGTCCTGGGAAGCTTGTTGACCACAAGTACTCTTCCTATGAGTCTTAAGGTTTGATTCAGATTAAAAATAAATATTTAAAAAAATGAATAATTACCAAAAAAAACTTTTCTGAAATTCTTCTTTTGACTCAAACTCCCCCTAAATTTGGCACATCCTAGGAGTCCTTGAAGATCATGAAGTGGACCTTTCCTCTGTGTCTTTAGGGTTTATCAAAGTCAAAGAAACAGGTAAATTTTTGAACATATAATTTTTACAACATAAACCCTTTTTGAAAACACAAGTAATACTGATTTACAGCACAGTTTTCAAAAAGTATTTTTCAAATGATAGTAATGTTTAAAGTGCAGTTTTTGAAAACCATTTCAAAAAAAATGAAAAGCACTCCCCCTGTACTCGATACCGTTTGACTCTATCTAAGTGCCTTAAGGAACTTTAATGTTGTCCTAAGAGGCTTTTGTCTAATTGTGTGAGTCAAACAATTTTCAAAAGAATATAATTTTTGAAAGCATATACTGTATTGGCAATCAAACAAGCATGAAATCCATACAAATATTATTATGTTGAAGCACTATTTTGAAAATATATTTTTAGGAAAATATTCTAACAATTTTGAAAAACAATTTTGAAAAATATTTTTCAATTCATTAGTCCTTAACATCTCACCCATTTTAGATGTATCAATACAACAAGCATGGTTGCCTTATAGGTGTATTGTGAGATGCTTGAATCATTTTTCTTAATTTATTATTAATTCTAAGATTCAATTAAAGCTTGTGTTAGATTTGAATTTGACAAGAAGTAACTTGAATTTGAATTTCAAAAGTTGGCTTCCAGGTCTTGGCGAGGCACTAGGCCTTCTTTGGCCGTAGCCTTATTGGATCATCAACCCTTTCCTTGACAAAACCTTTTAATGAAATTTCATTTTCAAAATTACTTTTTGAAAAATTCTGGTCTAACTAGTTTGGGTCTTGGATCGGTAGCTTCGGCTAGTTTCACCAGTCTAAAGAGACCAAGTAGTGTATACTTGACCTTATTAGAAGAGGCTTCCCTAATGTACTATCATCTCACCGCCACCCAATACTAAGTTGATCAAGTTTCAATTATTCTTTTTCCTATAGTCATTCTAATATATGCATAAAATTTAAATATGAATGACATGTCATATATTTAAAAGAAGTAGCAAATGCATGGCATGACAATTATGCATGAGTCAAACAAGTCCAATCATTTTATTTAAGTTTCTAATGATGTATCAAATTTCCGATTTGATACATGTCGTGTGAACCCGCGAATATGTCAACCCACTTTGACATATTTAATGTTATTAATTTTGATTGTTATAGATTGGGTAAAATTTTCGTTTAGTTCGAGTTTAAGTTATTTAAGATTTAGTTGGATTTAAGTTAATTAAGAATTAATTGAAGTTTGAATTAATTTGAAAATGAATTAATTAAAATTGAATTGATTTGAATTAATTTGAATTAATTAAAGTTGAATTTATTTGAAGTGAATTGAATTAATTAAGTTTATTTGAATTAAATTGAATTTAATTAAGATTTCATTTGAATTTAATTGAATTTAATTTAGATTTAATTTAAATTTAATTAAGATTTAATTTGAATTTAATTAAGATTTAATTTGAATTTAATTTAAATTTAATTTAATTTGAATTTAATTTAAATTTAATTTAATTTGAATTTAATTTAATTTGAATTTAATTTAATTTAAATTTAAGTTAAATTTAATTTAATTTGAATTTTAATTTAATTTGAATTTAATTTAATTTGAATTTAATTTAATTTGAATTTAATGTAATCTGAATTTAATTTAATTTGAATTTAATTTAATTTGAATTTTAATTTAATTTGAATTTTAATTTAATTTGAATTTAATTTGAATTTTAATTTAATTTGAATTTAATTTAGATTTAATTTGAATTTAATTTAGATTTAATTTGAATTTAATTTAGATTTAATTTGAATTTAATTTAGATTTAATTTGAATTTAATTAAGATTTATTGATAAGGTTATAATGATTTATTAATAGTTGTGGATTTAAATTCATCATTTTCATTATTTCGAAAATTTCTTCTTCATCTTTATCTATCTTTTCAAAATTTTATAACAATTTGGATTTATTTGAACCTTTGTAATTTTTATTGACTATGGCCCTATTCTTAGATAGTTCCATATCCTCCTCAGGATTAGATCTTTCAATATCCTCACAGTAGGTGGAGTAAAATGGGCCACTAGTTAAAGTTTTGTAATAACATTCAAGATTATCTATAATTAAGTTATTATCTTGGTGAATTTTATCTTCAAGATTATCCTCAGAATTATCTTCAGACACATCTTCAATATTTTCAAGAAATTCAAAATTAATCTCTAGATTATTCTTAAGATTTTCAGAATTAATTTCTGGATTATCCTTAAGATTTTCTGAATTAATTTCTGGATTATCTTTAAGATTTTCAGAATTAATTTCTGGATTATCCTTAAGATTTTCAGAATTAATTTCTGGATTATCCTTAAGATTTTCAGAATTAATTTCTGGATTAAATTTATTTGAATTAAAATTACCAGAAGTAACATTATCAGAATTTATTTTAGAAATCACTGAATTGACGTTCTGGATTAAATAGTTAATTTCGGATATTTCAGTCATATATGTATTTTCTAATTTTACATGCAAAAAATTAATTTTACTATGCAGTAAATCTAATTTATCAGAAAAATTAACTAAATTATCACAAGGCAGTGCAGGAATTTGTAACATCTTTGGAACATAAATCTTGCGTACCTTCGTCGGACACTTGTTTTTGTAGTGTCCGTATTTCTTGCATTTGAAGCATCGTACGTGATCCTTGTTTTTCCGGACTCCTGGCGCTAGTGTCTCCTTTACCGCCGGTGGTGTAGATCGAGTCTTACGAGTAGGGCACTGATTTTTATAGTGCCCTCTCTCCCTGCATGTGAAGCACGTGATATGAAATTTAAAAACAGACATTTAAATAAAATATACCTGATTCACCCCTGAGCTCCCCCTTAACTCCTGGCGTCGTTGCTCCGTCGGCGGTTAGTCCGGTGAAGAGCGGCTCGGCTCTGATACCAATTGTAGGACCGGTGCCGTCGATAGAGGGGGGGGGTGAATATCGAACGTTAAAATCTTTCGTGGAAATCTTCGTAAAACTTTTGATCTATTCAAAGTGTTAGTGCAGCAGAAAATAAAATAGAAAAAGAAAAACAATACACAAGGACACAGCGAGATTTATTTACTTGGTTCCCAACCCCCAGGGTCAGTACGTCCAAGACTTATGTACTCGGCGTGAGTCCACTATTGGTCTCCTTTCCGAAATTTTCGGAGGCAGAGAAAACTCGTCTTACAGTGTAGAAGTACAAGCACAAGTACAGAAAATTAAGTACGGAAAATTAAATGCAAACCGAACAAAACAAAGTTGAAGCTCGGCCGATCTGGACCTCCGAAGTGCCGCGCACTTCCTCCTGGAGCCTCCCGGTCGTAGAGCCTCGTCTTTAGCGCGTTGTCGTCGGTCAGAATGATCAGAATGGCTTGTAACAGTTGTGTCTGAAGCAGAGGGGTCGAAGCCCTTTATATAGGCTTCATACGAGCGCCCTGGATGTTGGGGGCGCCCCGATATACCCGGTCAAACCTTATCCCCATGTCGACCTCTCCGCAGCAGATAAAACGTTTGACCAGGGCACCCCGGACCTCCAGGGCGCCCTCATGAGGGCTTATCTGTGTTTCGGACTCGAAACTGCAAATACAGCTTTGAACCCGGGCGCCCCGGACGCTCCGGGCACCCCGCTTGCCACCTATTCTGCCTTCAATACTTTACTGACACTTTTTCTGCTTTAGCTTGGGCGCCCCCAATGATGGGGGCGCCCTGGATGCATGGGGGCGCCCCCACTGCTGGGGGCGCCCTGCTTCAAGGCCTCCAGCGCCTGCTTTGTCTTCCAATCTTGGTACCTGCAAGATACATAACCACAAAGCACATATACATATAATATTAACCTTAAGGACTTGGTTCGGACTTCGGATCTCCACAAAACCCTAGGTCGAACCGGCACAAGTTCCCATCCCCGAGAACTCGCCTTTCACCTACTCCTTTCAGGAGACGATTGCCACCCAGTCCTTCGGGTGGACTTTTGCTTAGCTTCCGATACTTCCGGACCTCAAGACGCTCAAACCCTGACCCGTCTCTACTCCTATCCTTAGTCATCACTCAGCTAAGTTGCTCAGTCCCTTGGGCCAAGACTTCATTCCCTAGCAGTCCTTCGCCAGGTGCCTAGCAGCCCTTCGCTAGGTCTTCGTTACCAAGCAGTCCTTCGCCTGGTGCCTAGCAATCCTTCGCCAGGTCTTCGGTACCAAGCAGTCCTTCGCTTGGTGCCTAGCAGTCCTTCGCTAGGTCTTAGACTCCTAGCAGCCCTTTGCTAGGTGCCCAGCAGCCCGTCGCCAGGTCTTAGGGTTCCGATATCTAGCAGTCCTTCGCTAGGTGCCCAGCAGCCCTTCGCCAGGTCTTAGGGTTTCGATGCCTAGCAGCCCTTCGCTAGGTGCCCAGCAGCCCTTCACCAGGTCTTAGGGTTTCGATGCCTAGATTAACTAGGACTTTTTTTCAACTTAGGTTACTTCTCCTTTGCTCCCCTTTGTCTATTCAATGTATCACTGACTTAAGTATATTATCAAACATTAAAACACTTAAAGGAGAACATCATTGATGCAACTTGCACTAACAAATTATAAATATATAAATAGTTTAACTTGGTCGTTGATACAGGATGTTAGTTGGTTGCAGATTATTTGGACTGGAGCTTCTTTCAGATACACACTATATTTCGAAGGCAGGTACTTCTCCCTTGATTCTTGTAGTTTTGTTTACCTTAAATGCATGGTCGTTTTACTTCCTGAGTAGGTTTGCTTTATCTTAAATCTATTTGCCTTATTTTCCTGCTTGATACTTATTCGTGCTTGACCTTTGAGTGATAATTCCAAATTGTTCAGTTATACAGTCTCATCACTTGACTTCTGATCTAAGAGTACCGCGTGTACTATAGAATAATCATTTGACCTATTTAGGGTTTGATTGACATTAGATAACCCTACCCAGTAGAATAGTGCATATTTATTTACTTTGGTGTTGATTGTGCTTTTCGTATGTTTCCTTATTTTGGTGTTATTGGTGTTTTCTGTTTTCGCATGATTTTGGATTTAATTGAGGAGGTGGATATTAGTGACATGCATCATAGCATTCAGGCCGACGACCGCGGGCTCCTTGGTGGTTAAGACGGGTCGTCGGGTATATTTTCCTGTTGTGCCACGCTTGGTCGGAGTTGTGTGCAAACAGTTGATACTCCCCAGGTATTTGGAGTTCCCACAGGTATTTTGGGATTTTAAGCCACAGGTATGTTGGCTTTTCATATCAGGGCCACGGTTGTCGTGGTGTATTTGCATAGCCCCAGGTTTTGGCGCTTGTATCTTGTCCACTCAACCTAATGGTGGTTGGTGTGTGTACAGTGCAGGTCATGACATCATGTGCATATTATGCATTTGCATTTGCTTGTGTTTGTTGCATTTGATTGAGCTATGATTGTTGCATTTGATTGACATGCATATACGGATATGATTTGCATTTATTATATGATGTTGATCTGTTCAGTAGTATTAGCAGTTTATTGTGGTAGTAGGGAGATTTCTGATCTTGCCCCTACGTGTTACATGGTTGTCAGGTATGTTTTATTTGTACAGATGCATTTAGTTTATGTTCTTTATTCAGAGACTGTATACCTTTTGTTATCTATATGCTTGTTATACCTTTTTATATACCATGCATTTATCCGTTCTTATACCCGCAGAGTTCCACCCGGAACTCACCACCCCTTGTTCTTCTTTTTGTTTCAAGTAGTCGATAGCTGTGTCTCGTGCCGCCAAGAGAGGATCCAACTGCCAGTCTCTCAGTTTGAGTATTAGATTTATTGGTTTTCGTACACTCGTAGTCGCTTTATAGTATTAGTGTCATTTTTTATTTTATTATCGTTTCAGATGATATTTGACTTTTCGTTGAACATGTATTTATTTACTTCCGTTGGATTTCGATTTGTTGCGCTTAGTTATAGAGATTTATGTATTAGGTTTATCATGTGTCAGTTATCTTATTTAACTGCGTGGTTGTGGATGTGTGAATGTCAGCCGAGTGTGGCTGAGCTATATATTGATATGATTGAGGTGTGTGTATGTATAAAGGTTTCAGATTGTCCGCCATACAGGGGAGGTGCTGCCCGATTTTCGAGCGAGGTCGGGCCTTTGGGGGCGTGACAATTTAGTGGTATTAGAGCTTAGGTTGTCGAGGTATTTTAGGTTCCTGTGGGTTTTACGAAGTTATTGTTGGTGGTTTATCGGAGTGTCAATTTTCTCGAAGTTTGTGATGTCTTTATGTTTTTTTTGTATTTTAGATTTTCCGAGGGTGTCTAGGTAATTTTGTAGTTTGGGTGTTTCTGTTTCACGGGGTTGCGATGTCATATGTATTTGCTTTGGGATTTTTGGATTTATGAGAGTTTGTTCGGTTTACATGATTCCGGTTCTTTCGAAATTTTTCTTGAAGACATTTTCTTGACTGGGATGTGTTGGGACTTGGCAGCAATGGACTCTTCAGGCGACGAGCAAGTAAGTTGGTAAATTTACTAGTAGTTGTATATTTTAGTAATACTTGTTAAATATTTGAATAGGATGACTTTTAGCATAAGGTATTATTCTTTTTGTAGGATAGAGGTATGTATATAGTGGAGGAGTTTAGTTGATCAGGGATAATGGTGAATGTGAGTGTTATTTGAAAATAAATTTGAATCTAGGGGATATTGTGAAAATGATTATTGGGAGACGTTGAATTTTGATGGTCTGATGAGGATGACTTTATTGTAGGTTTAGAAGTGATCAATTTTGTTTGATGTTTGAGGATAAATTGGAATTAGTGGTTATGGTAGGAAATGGACTAGTGGGATATATTTTCTTCTAACAGTTTATTAGTGGATTTATTTGGTGGATTTGTTTGGATTTGTTGGCATTAAGTGTGAGTGGATAAATGACCTTCTCTTTTAGAGGGTCATCTCGTTAGATTTTGGTTGAGGATGGTATGGAGACGGTAGATATCATGAAACCTTATCTGTATGGTAAGGAAATTATTGGTGGGTTTATGACGTGATAGATTGTTAGTTAATAGCTATCTTTGATTGGTGAGTTATAAGTGAAGTCGGTGAGGTGATGATTTGTTTTAGGTTAGAACCCTGTTTTAATTGTCTTTGTGGCAACTCTGTAATAAGAAAGTAGGTTGTTTTCGAGAGGTTTCACTAGGTTGTTGTAGTGATCATGTGTTGATGTGAACTTGACTCTTGGGAAGAATTGAGTTTGGAGTTTAGGATTTGACTTGATTATGACAATTAGGTTAGGAAGTAACGCGTGGTTACTTAAAAATTTAATTTGTAGATATGTAGTTAAGTTTTACTTTAATTTTTCTTTATGTGCAGTACAACTATACAAGCCTACTAGCCTACAGTGTATCAGCCTCAACAGATGATCGAAGCAGCAATTTATCAACCTCAGTAGTCAGTCAGACTTCCAGCACTTTGGTAAATGCAGCCAGCCGCAATTCAGATGATTCAGCCGCAGCCTAATCAGATGAAGACACCATCAGTTCCTGAGATAGACTAGGTTTACGCTATCACTAGAAAGGAGGCACCGTAGGTTGATGAAATGGGTTTTCATGATACTAAAGAACTATAGGATATCTACGCGTAGGTCACAGCTGGTATCTTAGTCTCTACCACTCATAGAGGAATGGGATAGGTTTCAATTTAGTAGATTATGGATCAATTCCTACACTAAACGATTAGGTTTTTACTAGCTTAGTGTTGGTATGGTAGGTAACTCATTTGATCCGCATTCATGGTTGTGGTTGACCATGAGAACGATTTGTTGACTTATTACGAGTACAATCTGGTAGCTCCGATTGTCAAGTCGGAGAGCTACGGTTAAACCTATCAAACAATTTATTGGGGTTTAGGATCTCAGCCGTTGAGTTAGGTAGTGATGGTTTCACTCAGTATTTATACCGTATATGGAAAGTTGGTACTTGTTTGGTCTAATAGCGAAATTTGGAGGACCAAATTTTTATAAGTGGGGGAGAATGTAAAATACGGTTAAAAACTAATAATAATAAAAATAAATAAATGAATAGAATAGAATAATATATATATAAATATATATATATATATAGAAATATATATAAAACCGGAGTTAAAATTTAAAACAATTATATGAAAAATTATGGTATAATTTTCAGAAATTTTTGGAATGATTCGTGCGGGATAAATAGGCGTGAAGGATTAGTCACGGATTATTTAAGGAAAAGTTTGATTTTTAGAATATATATATATATATATATAAGGAAAAATTTAATTATATGTGTATATAAATCCTTAAATCCTTGTATTCGCCCGTGCCCTAGCCTCTCTCGCCGAACCCTTCTTCCTCTCCACCTTTCCTCCGCGATCTCCACTTGGGCGAAGGGTTTGTCACAGCCGGTTGAGCTAGCCGCCTCTTCTCCGGCCACGGGAGCGTCGTCTTCAAGCCCTAGCGACGCACGCGATCCTCTTCCTCCTGTGGCGCCGCAAGCGCGAGCGACGCCGAGCGCCGCTCCGTCGGTCGACCGTCCTTCACCTCAGTCCGAGCGAGTGACACCACCGGAGCAACTTCATCCGGATCTCCTCCTCACTCGACCGACACCGGCGATCCTTTCCCCATCCTTTCTCTGATCTGAGTTGCGGCCCTGTCACTTGCGACTCTTCACGCAACCTAGCTGTCGTCGGCCATCATCCAGGTTTGATGTCTGATTGTTTTTAAAATCAGTGTAGTTTTAATCTGATTATGTAGGTGAGGTTTGATTAAGGGTTAGCTTAGTGTTCAACTATTTGTAGTGCAGGAGTTAACCTAATAGCTAGGTTTGGTTAAGGGTTAACTAAGGGGATGGTGTAATTAGGTTTAATCCTAAATGTGTCTAATAGCTAGTTTAGCTAAATTATAAATATATAAATAGTTTAACTTGGTCGTTGATATAGGATGCTAGTTGGTTGCAGATTATTTGGACTGGAGCTTCTTTCATATACACACTATATTTCGAAGGCAGGTACTTCTCCCTTGATTCTTGTAGTTTTGTTTACCTTAAATGCATGGTCGTTTTACTTCCTGAGTAGGTTTGCTTTATCTTAAATCTATTTGCCTTGTTTTCCTGCTTGATACTTATTCGTGCTTGACCTTTGAGTGATAATTCCAAATTATTCAGTTATACAGTCTCATCACTTGACTTCTGATCTAAGAGTACCGCGTGTACTATAGAATAATCATTTGACCTATTTAGGGTTTGATTGACATTAGATAACCCTACCCAGTAGAATAGTGCATATTTATTTACTTTGGTGCTGATTGTGCTTTTCGTATGTTTCCTTATTTTGGTGTTATTGGTGTTTTCTGTTTTCGCATGATTTTGGATTTAATTGAGGAGGTGGATATTAGTGACATGCATCATAGCATTCAGGCCGACGACCGCGGGCTCCTTGGTGGTTGAGACGGGTCGTCAGGTATATTTTCCTGTTGTGCCACGCTTGGTTGGAGTTGTGTGCAAACAGTTGATACTCCCTAGGTATTTAGAGTTCCCACAGGTATTTTGGGATTTTAAGCCACAGGTATTGTAATACCCAATAATTTTATGATATTATTATGGATTTTTAAGAATTTTTCTAGCATTTTTCGGAATAAAATTAGAAAAAAAAATTAATTAATGGTCGCGGAGAGGTTCGACCTCGCGACCATGCGGTTGGCCAAAGCCTTTAGCGAGCTCAGCTAACCGAAAGGCCAGGGGTATCAAGCACAGAAAAGGATGGAGAGAAATAATGTTATAGGGTAGTTAGGCCTTTTCATTAAGAGATATATTAACCCCGCTTAAGTCACGTAAGTGGGATTAGGGCTTATTGGCGGCTGCGTGCGAGAAGAGGGCGAGGGAGGGGCTGCGAAAACAGAGGAAGCCAAGGAGTTCTTCTTCTTCTCTTTCCCCTTGAGTAGAGAGAATCTAGGATTTCTCCTTAGGGCCAAAGAGTGGAGGTTTCTCACAAGGAAGAAGAGAGGAGTTCTACGCTAGGTTTATACCTCGATTTAGTGAGTTTTCTTCAAGATAAGGGTAAGTAGATCACTCACCTGCAATAGGAGTAGTTTTCGTATGTAAGTTCTTGTTGTAGAATCATGTTTTATGATGCATGCTTTAAGATTATGGTTATCGTGTGTTTTAAGTTCTTAAAGATGCATGTTTTCTCATGATAGAAATTTAATTGGTTTAGATTTGGTGTATGTAAGCTAAGCATGATAAGATTTAATTTTTGAAAAGTCTCAAAAAAATGAGGTTGGGATTAAGGGCACGTAAGGTGCTCGATGAAAGTCCCAAGTAAGAAAGGTAAAGGGTTTTAAGTGCAAAATTCATGCAAAAGTGAGATAGTTGATAAGTATAAGTACTGTAAGTAAGAAAGTATTTTATTTTCAGAAAGTGACATGTACCGGGCAAATGAAAGGCCCACCGAAAGTTAGAAAGAAGCTCTAATAGGGTGTGGTGGCTAGCTACCCCACAACCTATTAGAGAAGCGCGCAATTGGTACATTGATACCATGGTACAATGTCAAGGCCTAAAGAAAGTTGAATATTATTTTCAAGTATATAAGTATTTACAAGTGTTTTAGCTTTGAGTACATGTCTTTATTTCAATAAGTTCACATTGATACTTTGCAAGCATGATAAGGAGTAAGAGTAAGGAGGTTAGTGTTTTAATGTATGAGCATGTTAAGTTTGCAAATGTTTTATGCAAGTAATGTTTTCAACATGATTGAGCATAATAAGAATATGAAAGTTTTCCCATGTGCATGTATTTTGGAAGTAAGCATTCGTTGAAATGAACATGTTTATTGTTGATAGCATGGATTTGTGAGTTTAGGATTTACTTATTAAGCATTTTGCTTATTAGTTGCATTTCCTCTTATTGTAGATAAAGGTAAAGAAAAAGCATAACTTATGGAGGTGACCAGGACTTACATTGATGCTCAGTGGCGGTGGAACCGTGGAAGAGATCCGTTGGGTTAAGGCTTAGATATTTAATATTTTGATTCTGAAGTTTAGAAACTTGGAGTTTAATATTTTGATTGGTAAAATGTGAACATTGTGTTTATTTCCGCATGGAGTCAAAAGTTGATACAATCTTTAGCATGATTTCATATGGTTTGGTAGTCTTGTTAAATTCCGCAAAGATTCTAATTTCAAGTCATTAGATTTGTTTTGAGTTGCTAGGATGTTTATAAAACTAGCATAGAGTATAGACATGGTGTTATATCTTTGTATGTCTTGAAAGTATATGAATTGTGGATCTTTGAAAATGGTTTTCAGTTCTTGAAGTCAAGTAGTGGTAACCTAAGGCCAAGGTCTAAGGTGAAGTCAAAGGTTAAGGTTAAGTGAGGAAAGGTAAAGGTAGTAAAGAGCGACGATCCGGCTTAAGTATAGGGTAGAGAAGTCGGGTCGTCACAGGTATTTTGGCTTTTCATATCAGGGCCATGGTTGTTGTGGTGTATTTGCATAGCCCTAGGTTTTGGCGCTTATAGCTTGTCCACTCAACCTAATGGTGGTTGGTGTGTGTACAGTGCAGGTCATGACATCATGTGCATATTATGCATTTGCATTTGCTTGTGTTTGTTGCATTTGATTGAGCTATGATTGTTGCATTTGATTGACATGCATATACAGATATGATTTGCATTTATTATATGATGCTGATCTGTTCAGTAGTATTAGCAGTTTATTGAGGTAGTAGGGAGATTTCTGATCTTGCCCCTACGTGTTACATGGTTGTCAAGTATGTTTTATTTGTACAGATGCATTTAGTTTATGTTCTTTATTCAGAGACTGTATACCTTTTGTTATCTATATGCTTGTTATACCTTTTTATATACCATGCATTTATCCGTTCTTATACCCACAGAGTTCCACCCGGAACTCACCACCCCTTGTTCTTCTTTTTGTTTCAGGTAGTCGATAGCTGTGTCTCGTGCCGCCAGGAGAGGATCCAACTACCAGTCTCTCAGTTTGAGTATTAGATTTATTGGTTTTCGTACACTCGTAGTCGCCTTATAGTATTAGTGTCATTTTTGATTTTATTATCGTTTTGGATGATATTTGACTTTTCGTTGAACATGTATTTATTTACTTCCGTTGGATTTCGATTTGTTGCGCTTAGTTATAGAGATTTATGTATTAGGTTTATCATGTGTCAGTTATCTTATTTAACTGCGTGGTTGTGGATGTGTGAATGCCAGCCGAGTGTGGCTGAGCTATATATTGATATGATTGAGGTGTGTGTATGTATAAAGGTTTCAGATTGTCCGCCGTACAGGGGAGGTGCTGCCCGATTTTCGAGCGAGGTCGGGCCTTTGGGGGCGTGACAAACAAGCAGTAATTTAAAAGTAAATTTCAATAATTAGTTTCCAAGTCTTGGCGAGGCACAGGGGTCTTCTTGGATATCGGAACAACGACCATTTCCTTGACAAAGCTTTTTAAAGAAATGATACTTTTAATTTACTCTTCGAGAAACTCTGGTCTCTAGTATAGGATTGGCGAGGTAGCTTTGCTAGTTCTACTTAGCTAGGTCGACCAAGTCAGGTACTCCTTACCCTTCTTGACTTCCTAAACCGAGCCTCCCTAACGTACTATCATCTCGCCCCACCCTGGTACTATGTTAGGCAAGTTTCAAACATTTTTTTTCCTATCTAGTCATTCTAGATTATGTTGGAAATAAACTAGCATAAATGACATGACAGATATATATAAAGAAAAATAAGCAGATGCATGAGCATGACAGTTATACACGTGTCAATCAAATTAAAGCATTTTAATTTGATTTCTAATGAAGTATCAAATTCTTGATTTGATACAGTCGTGTAAATCCGCGAATATATCAACCAACTTTGACACGTTTGTTATTATTAGGTTGATTGTTCTAGTTGGGTAGAATTTTATTAGTTTCATAATTAAAGGTGTTTAATTTGAATTTGGTTTTGGGATTTTATATTAATAAATTTTGAATTTTGAATTAAAGATTAACATTGAGTTTTTAATCAAAGTTGAATTGTTAATTAAAATTTAAGATATACTCAATTAGATTTGAATATTTTAAAATTAACTTATTATTAAAATTTGAGATTAATTAAGATTTGAATTTTAGGAATTAAATTATTATTAAAATTTTAGATTTATATTATTAATTAAGATTTTAATTTTTTAGAAATAAATTAAATTTGAGATTTGTTCAATTAGGAGTTTTTTTATTTTTAAGTGTCAAATAATAAATTTGGGTCTATTTGCACATTTTTATTAATTCAAAAAAATTTGTGTCTATCATTACTTTTGATTTTAAGCTTTCAATTTTATTTAATATTTCTATTTTATTTGATTTCTTGAAGGATTTTTTAATTATAACTTCCATTTTCATTAATCCATCTTCATCTTCATTATCATAATTATTAATTAAAGTTATATTATTATCTTCAAAATTATTATAATTATCTTTAGAATTATTAATTAAGGTTTCATGATTATCTTCAGAATTATAAGAATTATCTTCAGAATTATTTATTAAAGTTTCATTATTATCTTTAAAATTGTTAGTATTAACTTCAGAATTATTAATTAAATTTTCAGTATTATCTAGATTATTAATTAAAGGTTGAGCATTATCTAAATTATTATCTTCAGAAATATTAATTAAAGGTTGGGTATTATCTAAATTATTATCTTCATAATATTAATTAAAAGTTGAATATTATCTAAATTATTAATTGAAATTTTATTTTTATTAACTGAAATTTTATTCTTATATTGTAAATTATTAGCATTATTATTAATTAATATTTCATAATTATTGGATTAATTGGATTATCTGAAAAATTATTTAGAATGTTGGAATTAATTTCTAAAATTACAACGTTAATATTAAAGATTAAGGAATTAATATTCAATATTATCAATATTTGATTTGTGTCTATTACTAGCTAATTTATCGTGCAATACATTAAGTTTGCTATATAGAAAATCTAATTTATCCGAAAAATTAAATGTTACGTTTGCATACATAGGGGTATTTTTGGATAGAAAATTATCATGCAAAGTTGAATATAAGCTAACAAGGATTTTTCTGCAACAATTAAAATTTTGTACCATCCTTGCATTTTTCTGGTATTGTTGATTTGTCTTTTCTCCATTCTGGACATTGATTTTTGTAGTATCTTTGCATCTGGCATTTTAAGCACTTGATATGGTTCTTATCCCTCCGGACTCCTGGCGTTGGTACCTCTATTGCCGCTGGTGGTGTTCGAATCTTACGAGTGGGACACTTTTTTTTATAGTGTCCTCTGTCCCTACACATGAAACAGATTATGTGAAATTTAAAATTAGACATAATAAAATATACCTTTTTCACCCTTGACACCCCCTCAATACCTGGCCTTCTTGCTCCTCCGGCGGTGAGTCCGATCAAAGCCACCTGCTCTGATACCAATTGTAGGATCAGTGGCGTCGATAAAGGGGAGGTGAATATCGACGTTTACTTTTATCGGAACATCGTCGATCGTTCGTTCGTTCATTCTTTCTATCAAGAGCGTTAGTATGCAGCGGAATAATGAATAAGAAAAACACACAACAAGAATACGCGGGATTTTACTTGGTTCCCAACCCCCAGGGTCAGTACGTCCAAGGCCTAATCACGGGAAGCGCCCGTCCACTAGTGCTCTCCGTTCCAAAAGTTTTTCGGAGGCGGAGAAACCTGTCTTACAGTTTTGAGTATAAGCACAATAATGAAATAAGAACAGTACAACTTATAATAAATCAAACCAAAAGTTAAGGTCTAGCCAACTCTGGAAGTCCGAAGCGTCGCACACTTCTTTCTGGAGCCTCCTTAGTCACAGAGCTTCGTCTTAGAATTTTTTTTCTTCGCAGAGAATGAGTAGTTGAATGGAGAAATTGATGATGTGAAACTTTGACTCGAATCCCCTTATATAGTAGTCATCCGGGCATCCGAGAGCCTATAGGGGCGCCCCCAATGTGATCCAATCTGATCTGTATCGGCGAAACAGGCGCAAGGATAAGAGATTAGCTCTCGAGTGCCCCCAAGCCCATAGGGGCACTAGGGAGCCATTCGGGCGCCCGTATGACTCTCGAGCACCCGAGAGCCTTTTGGGCGCCTGGAGCCTTTCAGGCGCTCGGGTCCTTTCGGGCACCTAGGATTGGTCCCAGGCTGTAGTTTGCTTTCCGCTTTGCCTTTGCCTCCAACTTCAAGTTCCTGCAAGACAAGAAAACACACAAAGCAAGCAAACATCCTAGCCCAACTTATGTAAGTCTACCTGACTTCCTAGGCTTTGCTTGAAGTTAACCCTCCAAGACTTTACTACCTAAGGTCAACTCCTTAGGGTTTCCCAATGCCTAGCCTCACTCACTAGAACTTTTACCTTGCCTGGCTTCACTCACTAGGACTTTTACCTAGCTTCACTCACCAGGATTTCGTGCTCAACCCGGGGTTAGGTCTTCGTGCCCAGCTTCACTCACCAGGACTTCATCCACCTAGCTTCACTCACTAGGACCCAGTTTCACTCACCAAGATTTCATGCCCAATTCCTCGAACCAGGACTTTGGTGCCCAACTCTCGGCCAGGTCTTCATGCCAGATCCTTCGACCAGTACTTCGTGCCTAATTCCCCGAACCAGGACTTCGTGCCTCGATAAGGACTTCTTAATTTGCTAGTCATTTTAATCCTGACTAGATTTTTTCTGCCAAATATCAAGTCCTGTTTGGCTTAGTCCTTGGTCTAATTAATCAGATAAGTTTAATCACTCTGCTAAACATCAAGTCCTGATTAGCTTATCCTTTTGGTTAAACTAACTAACCATGGATTCTCTGCCAAACATCAGATCCTGTTTGGCTAACCTTTGTTCTAACTGACCAAACATCAGTATATTGTCACTTATATCATATCTAGGTTTGATTACTCTGCAAACATCAAGTCCTATTTGGCTAATCCTTTGTCAAACTGACCAACCTTGGGTACTAATCACTCTGTTAAATATCAAGTCCTATTTGGCTAACCCTTTGGTCAAACTGGTCAAGCCTGGGTTTACCCTACTAAATATCAGGTCCAGTCTGACCTTGGTATATTGTCAAACATCGAAATATTAGAGGTTGACTGTTCATGTCTGATGCTTTTTGCACCAACAAACTCCTCCTTGCTGACGCCCTAGCCACACTCCCTCCCTTGTTGAGAAGTCGTGCCCTCCCTTTTGTCAACTCCTCACCAAAGCCCTAGCTACACTCCCTCTCTCGCCGAGAAGCCGCATCGCTACCTCTTCGACAACTCCTCCTCGCCGAAGCCCTAGCCGCACTCCCTCCCTTGTCGAGAAGCCGTGCGACGCTCTTTCTTCCCCCTCCCCACAAGATCTCGACCCTCACTTGCCAAGCTTCAATGAAGCCCACCGACGTCGACCCTCGCCCCGCCAAACTAGGGTTTCCCTTGAATCTCCCTTCGACGTCGACCCTCGCCCGCCAAACTAGGGTTTCCCCTGAATCCCCCCCCCCCCCCCCCCCACCCCAACTCTCCTGTGGCGAAGCTAGGGTTTCCTATGGCCAAACTAAGGTTTCCACTGAATCTCCCTGCGACGTGCGACGTCAACCCTCGCCCACCCTGCGACGTCGACCCTCGCCCGCCAAACTAGGGTTTCCCCTGAATCCCCCTCACCCCAACTCTCCTTGTGACGAAGCTAGGGTTTCCTGTGCCAAACTCCCTAGCCGACAAGAAGCTCCATTCTACCCTCGCTCTTCCTCCCTCGAGCCACCCTCTACATTGCGACGTTGCCCCGCTACTCCTTCTTGCTTCTCTGAATTTTTATGTTTTTTTTGGCTGTAGAGCAAGTGCTATGTTATCTGTGTTCATACGACTCTTTTATGTACTCATTGTGATCTTGTGATCCTTGAATTTGAGAAGTGTTCCATTGATCAAGTTATTTCTCTTATTCTTTTCTTTTGTCTTCATGTCTCAATTATTAAACTTTTTTTTTCTGTGTTTTGTCTCAATTATTAATTATTTATAAATTATATTGTTTGGAATTTTCCTTCTAAATTGGAATTAAATCTTAATTTGTATGAGAAAAATTGGACAAAATCAAATGTGCATTGTTTTTAAATTATAATGGGGCTCCCTTTTAATCTTTTACAGACCTCTATTTTTAATAGTGATTAATTAATTTATGTTATATAGTCTGAGTTGCTCAATTAATTTCTCTGAAACTTATAATCAAACTTTTTTATAAGAGTTTTTTTATTAAATAATATGAATTTTTTTATATGTTAATCAGGTTTTATAAATATAGATAAAAGTTAGATAATGATTGAAAATCAGATTGGCACTGAATATATAAATAGGTTAAATTAATTTTTAAAGATGGCAGAAAATTATATGATAAGTTTGAATTTATCCAAAATTCGTTGTCCATGTCGAAGGTGTATCAATTTGTTTAAATATGAGTTAGATTATGTTCGAGGACATCTTTATAGGTGGGGATTTGATAAATTATACAAAGTTTAAAACTTTCACGGCAAAGCTGCTATATCATCTATTAATATAAATATTGTCAGTGAAGCATGATTATGATTTTGAAGAAGAAGATTTTCAAGATATGTTTACTGATTTAAGATAACTCATTCTATTATAAATGTCTTTTTTAAATAAATATTTATTTATTTATTCTACAACTAATGTTTTGTTTATACACATTTTTGTGTTGCAGAAATAATATGCAATAAATGTTGAAAATTGAAGAAAACTCCCATATAACCATCGCAGAGGTTCTAAAGTATTCATTCAATATAGTTACAATGGCGTATGTGCTAATTTTATAGTTATTGTGTATTGTTTGTTGATTAAAATGTTAACACACTATTTTTTTAGACCTATCTGCCACAGAGAAAAGATTGGATTACTGTTGATCCAGAAGCTAACAGGTGGGACGACGATCCCTGGTGATGTGACAAATGAGTTGGCGAGGAGAATAACTTGAGAAATGAACTCCAGGGAACGTTAGAAGGGCGCCGGAAGGGTTTTCTGTGATTCCACTCCGACGCTCAAGTTAATCGTCTTTCAAAGAAAGAGGAAGTAGTATATTTGTAAGAATAAGAGAACCCTGACCTTTTCAAGGATCCTTGATTACCTTTTCAAGTAGTCGTTATATTAGCATTCTAATAACGGTCAGTGATTATTAAAGCGTATGATAGTTTCCCTTTTTCATCATTTAATGCATTGATAGCGCCTCCAAAAGTATTAAATGCTCTCCTAATGGATGATCTTACAAGCACCCTGAAGTTTACTTTGACCGAAAAGGGGCTAACCCCGTCGACCGACCAATATACGGATATTCCCGACAGAGAGCCACCCGTACTGCACTAATCAGATTAGTACTCGTCCTTCTATGTAGTCACTCCCTTATACTCTGAGTCAAAGATAGTGCACACCCGGGATCCTTACCGAGAGTTATGGTTCCCGACCTGGAGCTCCTGAACGGTTCCCGACCAGGAGCAATACACAGACTCCGACCGGGAGCAACAATTGACTGCTCAAACGGATCCGCCTAAGGATCCTCATGCTACTTAACACCCTCTAGGCCATGTGATAGCATGCGACTAACCTCCCTATCAACTGTCTTTAATGAAACTCATTATAGCTCGTCAAAAGGATGGATTGAATTGCATATATATGTATGCTATGAATTTATTTAGTGAACTTGTTCTTAACTATGCATAATTATTTTTAAGATATTTTTAACATATTTGTTATTTCTAGTGTGATATGGTAAGCCTGCATGATGAGTTTGCTCAAACACAAAAAAATATAGAAAATGACATCATGTAGTCTAAATTACGAATATAATTGTGATGGAGTCTACAATACTTATTCTGTTATCTACTTATAATATTTGTCAATTTAATTGATACTTGCTATATATATCTTACGTAGAATAATAGTATATATTTATTTTCACGTGCATGCTATATATCTAGTTGTAATGTTTGTGATCATTTCTCCATTTTCTATGTACTTTATTTTCATGTGCATGCTGTATACCTAGCTGCCTTACATTTCATATGACTCTACACTAAATTGGATGATGACTTGAGTTTAACTTAAATTGTGCACATGCTAGAATAATGTTTCCATAATCATTTTTCTTGGAGAGTGATGATATTTATATCTACTTTTGAAACATTATTAGAAATGAGTCTCCCACATTGTTAAACCTGAGTGATAGCACCTCCCCAAAATGAGAGCTCAAAACTGGCTATGTATTAGGGCCTTTAGTAACACTATGGCAGAACTTCCTCTCTATCCAACATGATGCTTATGAAAGGAGTGATAACAAAAGTCCAAGTTTCTAGTTCCATCATTCATTTCAGTGGAAGTATTGTATTATATATTTAACTTGGTTTTGTTGGGATCGTACAGTCGACAATAGGGGGAGAGGGAAGGGGGTGCATTGCCCCTGAAAATAAAAATGATCTTTTATTTTGCTTAACAGAAATAAAAGTTAGTTCACAAGCAAAACAATAACATAAAAATGAAATAACAATACAAATTAGACAAGAGACGCAACCAGTAATTTGGTTTGCAACTAGAAAAGTTGCTAATCCAAGGTAATAATAAGCTCAATTTTCAGATCAAATTTCTTAGGATGGAGAAGCCTCTTATACAAACTCGAATTCAGAAAGACAGAGAAAAACTAGAACAGAATTTGGGTACCGTTCGAATTGATAAAATGAACTGAGTTCAGGAGTCTATTTATAGCTCCTGTGAAACTTTATCAAAGTGTTGACGTAGCGCTTCTCTAGCACCCGAATGCACACGAGCGCTTGACACGTGGTCAAGTCTTATCCATGTCGCAACGGTCATAGAACGACTACTTTTTGGATGAACTATGGTCACACGGGCGCCCAAATCAATGGGGACGCCTCCATTCACGGGCGTCCGATTTTGACTCAGGCGCCCGGGTCTTCTGGCATTGGGCTTCTGAGTGATTTCGGGCCTTTCAGAGTTGCACTTAATTACCTGAACTTCTCTCCGGCCTTCTTGTCCCTCGGACGTCGTGCGCGCCCTTCTCGCTCCACCAGCATACTCTTTCGCAGATCACTTGTCTCTCAGATGCACCAAGCCCGTCGGTTTCTTTCCCGTGTCAACCTTCTCGTTGTGTCTTCCGCTTGATTTCTTGTGCTCCTAAGCTTCTGCACACTCAGACACAGGGATCAAATACTAATAGGACTTAACTTTAACTTGGTTGACCACATCAAAACTTATCCGATATTCTTACAATCTCCCCCTTTAGATGTGCATCAACCCGAGTTAAGTTAGGGTTAACCACAAATAAAAAAATATGAAATAAAAACAAGTGATACAAGTGATGAAATAATTTGCAATTTGAAGTGAAAAAATTTATAATTTAAACTTAAATCCTATATCTCCCTCTTTGATCACATTAAAAAAGCATGTTAAGGACAAAAAAAAATGACTTAGAGGGAAAAACTTTTGAAAACTCTTTATCCAAAAAAATTATAGAAAATTATAGAAAATTTACTAGAATATTCCAAAGTGAAGTTTAGTTACCAAAAAATTTGGTTGATCAAAAATCGATCAGAAATTATTTTAAAAATTAAAAGCATGATTATTGATAAAAAATTTATAAAAATTTAATTCTTAGTTAAAAATTATTTATATTTTTATCTAAGTTAGAAACATAATAATCTCATCTTTGTAAAAATTTTCAAAGTAAAATCAATTTTTCTAATTATAAGAAAATAATTATGAATTTAGAGTTGATAATTTTTGGAAAAATAATTTTAAATTTTGATTTTTACTCAAAATAAATTTGAAACTTTTTCCTAACATTTAAAAGATAGTTTATAGATATTAAAAAATTGATTTAACAAAAATTAATTTTGTAACTGTTTTTAAAATTTAAAAATTAATTTTCAAATAAAAATTCAAAAAATATTATTAACAATCAAAAAAATTCAAGAAAAATTTTTATGGATAGATCACAGAGAACTCTATCAATAAAAAAAATAAAACTAGATTTTTTGCAATAATTACATATTTGAACAAAAATATCAAATAAATGGCAAATAAAGCATTAATTAACACAAAAATATTAATTAATAATTTACAAACAAATATTAAATAAAATCTAACAATTTAGTACAAATTTTGAGACCCAAAAAAATTTTTATTAACAAAGTTAATTAAAAATTTAGATAGAATATAATTTCTAAGAATTTTTATAATTTGGCCCTTGTGATACCATAAATACCAATTTAGTACTTCAAAATATTTACCTTTTAAATTTTGAAAACAATTTTAGCTTGCATGGTTATTTTTCATTTTTTCTATTTGAGCCTTCAAATTTTTATTTACTAATTTCAGTTTATCATACATACCTATTGGGCATGCAAAAGTCAACTTTCTACTCAATTCTAAATTCTTAAATTTCAACTTACATAAAAATTTGATCATTGTTTTAATACCACAATAGAGTTGATCAGGAGGTAGAAGACATACCTCACTTACCATATCATGATCAAAGTCCAAAGCTTCCCTTTCGTCGCTGCTTTCTTCTGATGTGGCTCCTTCTTTATCTATGCTTTCTTCCAGGTGGGCGGTCATCAGTGCTAGTCTGGTATGTTCCACGAGATCAGACTCATCTGATGATGATTCGTCTCATGTGACTTTTAGGTTCTTATGTTTTGACTTGTTTACCTTTAGCCTTGGGAAGTTCTCCTTAATGTAGTGGCCTTCTTCCTTACAATTATAGCAGCGGATCTTCCTTTGCTTTAAGGAACGTCTCTTACCTTGCACTTTATTAAACTTTTTAGATTTAAAATATTTAGATAGTTTTCTTACCATATACGCTATTTCTTCTTCATCTGCTGATGATTTCTCCTCGTGCTCGGTCTTCCTCGTACTTAGAGCAATGTTGTCTATCTTATTCTTTCTTGTGTACCGAGATTTGTGAAGTACTAATATAAAAAATAATTGCTCTAAGGTACTTACCTCAAGATCCTTAGAGATGTAATATATGTCTATTACGGAAGTCTAGTCCGGGGGCCTCAGGAAGGCGTTTAAGGCATACATTTATGCGTCGCAACTCGTTACTAGCTATTTCTATGAGGTTCTTAAGTCTCGTAATCAACTCTTTGATTTTGGCGTGTAGTTGGACAACTGATTCTCCTTCTTCTATTCGAGGGTTGCTGAGTAGATTGCGGAGCATATCACGTTTCGCTAGCTTAGTTTCAGAAGTACCTTCATGGAGTTCCAGGAACTTTTCCCAAAGTTTCTTTGCTTATTTGTAGGTTCCGATGCAGTGACTTCTTGAGTCGGTAGAATGGTTAACAGATGAAATTCTGCAATCTCGTTTGCCATAAACTTCATTTGCTCCTTCTTTGTCCATACACTTTCTTCTTTGTCCTTACCGTTGTCATCTTTGGGAAATACAAAACTATTTTATATTATTAACAATAATTCAAAATCGATTTTTAAAAATACCTGCATTTGCTTTTTCCACACAGCGATTCTCCCTCGAATTTTGGTCGGTAGATGACTGGTTCGACAATTTTGAATTTGCTTCAGTTGGCGGTTAGTCCTTCTGGAGCGTCCTTGCTCTGATACCACTTGTTGAGATCATAGGTCGGCAAGAGGGGGTGAATTGCCCCTAAAAATAAAAGTGATATTTTGTTTTTCTTAACAAAGATAGAAGTTAGTTCACAAGCAAAATAATAACATAAAAATGAAATAACAACACAAATGAGATAAGAGGCACAACCAGTTATTTGGTTTGTAACCAAGAAGGTTGCTAATCCAAGATAATAATAAACTCAATCTCTATATCAAACTCCTTAGGGCGGAGAATCCTCCTATGCATACTAAAAGTCAGAAAGATAGAGAAAAACTAGAACAGAATTTGTTTACCGTTCGAATTGATGAAATGAACTGAGTTTAGGGATCTATTTATAACCCTTGTAAAACTTTATCGAAGTGCTAACATGATGCTTCTCGGACTCCCGAGTGCACACAAGCACCTAATACATGGTTAGGGATTATCCATGTCGCAACGGTCGCGAAACGACTACTTTTTGGATTAACTATGGTCACACAGGCGCCCAAGTAGTTTCAAGTGCCCGAGAACATGAGTGCCCGAGTCAATGGGGGTGCCCCCATTCACGGGGGCTCGAGTTTGACTCGAGCACCCGGGTTTGACTCTGGTGCCCGAGTTGGCTGATCAATAACTTGTTGAACAATCTTCTGGTGTTGGGCTTCTGGGTGATCTCGGGCCTTCCAGAGTTGGGCTCACCCGAATCCTTCTCCAGCCTTCTCCTCGAGCGTGCTTCCTCCCAGCTTCTCATCCCTCGGACGTCACACATGTTCTTTTCACTCCATCGGCGTACTTTTTCGTAGACCTTTGCAATCCTAGGATGCACCAAACCCATCTGCTCCCTTTCCATGCCATCCTTGTTTGTCCGTTGCATCTTCCTCTCAACTTCTTGTGCTCCTAAGCTCCTACACACTTAGACACAGAGATCAAATACCAACAGGATCTAACATTAACTCGGTTGACCACATCAAAACTTACCTAGGGTACTTACAGGTTTTTCATAACTTGGTACTCATTCTGGATATATCAAGGGACTTGGAAGTGGACCAAAGCCAGTTAGGTCCACTTCTTCAGATGCCACCTCATCCAGATCAACTAATGCAGCATTGCGTGAAAAGCTTGAATCCACCAAGCAATGACTAGTTGGCATAGAAGAAGAGCTGGTCAACACTCGAGTTCAGTTAGCTAGTACCCAAGATGAGTTGGCATTAATGAAATCAAGACGATATGTTTGAACAAATTCTAAACTGGTTGGTATTTGAAGAGCATTACAATCCTTGATCCATGATTCATTTTCAGCTCCACCTCCTCTTCCTCAATCTTAGACTTTGATGTTGTGAGTTTTTGTTAGAGTTGTGATTTGGATGATGTTTTGAATTTTATTTGTTGTGCTACTTGTTAGAATTATGCCACTTATTATTATGCTATTTTATGTTGTGAACTTGCTATCTATTTGTTATGTTACTTATTTTTAGAGTTGTATATATGAGTTGTTTGTGAATGTTAGAGATGTGAATGTTTTGTGATTGTTGTGAACTTGATGATGTTGAAGTATGAGTTGTTTGAGATGTTGTGTATTTGTTTGAGTTTGAAAACTTATATACAATATATATATAAAAATAAAGAAGTTTTTTTTTAAAAGAAGGTGGTTAGCGATGAATTCAGTGAATTCGTCACTAATATGTCCAATAATATAGCAATGGGGTTAGCGATGAATGTTTTTTTTGTCACTAATCAATATGGATTAGTGATGAAACATGTGTAGTTCGTTGCTAACCACAGCGATAGTTAGCGACAAATTTTTTAAAATTCATCACTAATTGAGGAGTGGTTAGCGACTATTTAGTGATTTGGCGACATTTTTTATTTTGTCGTTAAACTTAGGGACAAAATTTTTATTTTTGTCACTAAGTTAAATTTACGACAAGCTTATTACGACTATATTAGCGATGAATGTTTTTGTCGCTATATAATGTTAGCGACGAAATTTTTCGTCGCTATATACTTGATTTTTTGTAGTGATTCCTCATGTTGCTCAGGGTATATATATATATATATATATATATATATATATATATATATATATATATTATATATTATATATATATATATATATATATATATATATATATATATATATATATACATACTTCCTTCAGGTTTAGTGTGGTGGTAAGAGTTAAGCTTTTTTTTCAAACAATCAAGATTCAATTCCCACACACATCATACCTATGATGATTAAATTACTAGTGAAGTTGTGGTGCTACATCAGGAGCCATTATACTTCCTGCATCGGTGAGTTTTTTGGAATATAGATCAAGTCGTCATGACCAGGAGGAAGAGGGAGTATGATTTCTTCGATATTGACTAGGTCGTCGAGCCTCCAAAGAAGAGGGTGAGTTGTCCTCGTCACCGGATGAGCCTGCCAAGAATAAAAGAGCGAGGGAGGGGGTTAAAATGAAGATTGGTCTTGTTAGTAGGAGTCCTAGAGCCAATTATGTGATGATTGACTAGGGATTTTTTGTATCATATTCTATCATCAATAAAGGTATGTTTGGTTATTATATTTTATATTTGTGTCAAATAACTAAGTATAATAATGTCCTTGGGTAGTAGGTTCTTATCTACATCATATCGATTGGTTGAATCGATAGTGAGATAATGTAGAGAACACTATACTAAACCATTCCTAGTCAAACATTAATATTCAAGGACAATATTAATGTATGGAGACTAGCATGTAGGTCAATTGATGACTTGAGCTCACAAGTCATGGATATATGATATCAAGTTAACACATGAGTATACATTAGAGAATGTGTACTGAATTGACCCGTCATAAGAAAGTTTCATAGATTTGCATATGAGTATCATAAACTTTCTCATGTGACTATTAGTATGAATAGTCCTTAGACCTGAAGTTACTACGGTTCCCTACATAAGGAGTTATGTACTTGGGCATCGTCAAACGTCACCCGTAACAGGGTGGACTATAAAGGCGATCACTGGGTATGTAATGAATCATGTGAAGGGATGTGAGTGATGTAGATGAGATCTATCTCTCCCATATTACGGGAGTAATATCTGTGGGTCTCTTGATCGATTAAGACTACTAAAATGCATGACCATGCTCAAATGAGTGAATAAGAGATATTGAGCTCATTTGTTTGAGTGAGTCTACTCGGGGATCAAGAAACACAAAGATTGATCGAGGATGACACGGTCTAAGCCTCATTGGTCAATCTAGATATCGAGGATGGAAAGATGAGGTCATATATTATCATAGTCACGGATGTTAAATCGGATCTCGATTTTCTCATCACTTAGGTAGCAATGATGCATTGCTAGATGTTGTTCATTGCTTATGTGTCTAAAATGGTTTAGACACATTACAAACGTTACAAGAACCTATTGGGTCACACACTAAGGACACGATGCTTCAGAGATTATTTGATCTTAGTTTGACTAAGATTTAATCCGAATTGGATTAATTGAGTTAGACTCAAGTGAATACAATTGGATAATGAAATTGAGATCTAATTTGAGTTAGACTCATTTAGATTAGACTCAACCACATTTGAATGAGATATTAATTCATTAAAATATTTATTAAATTAATAATAGGGGAAGATGAAAAGTTCATCTTCATTAGATGAAGAGAAGTTGAAGAGTCACATGAGAAAATGTGCTCTAATTGGGTTTTTATTGGCATTAATGGAGGGAAACTAAAGTGACAAAAACTCTTCATATTCATGGGATGAGTATAAAAGAGTTTTTCTTGTCATTTGGATGAAGAACTTGTCATTTTTCCTTCCCCTCCTTCTCTTGGCCGAAAACCCTCTTCTCCCTCTCCTTCTTGTTTTGCGAATCTCCTCTTGTGGCGAGCACTATAAAGGCGGTTTTTCTCTGAAGCTTGAGAGATCATGTTCGTGAGGATACGCATAGAGGCACGGACACTTGAACTTGCAAGAGATCCAACATACCTCGGACTAGCAGGATAAACGAAGGGCACGCTCCAAAGGTATACCTATATGATAAGAATTTGTAAATTAACTTTGTATGAGTTTTTTTTCGCATAGATCGCTCGTGGGATCTATTATTTCCGCTGCGATTTTTAAATATTTTTTCCTATAGATCCCTAAGGTATGCCCCAACTTTCCACTCTGATGCTTAAGTCAGATCTTCGGTGACAGGAATAAAGAAGATGAACAGTAGTTGAGTAATGAAATATTGGTGGATATAGTAATGAGTTTCCAACCTAAGCCCCATATTGGCCTGTGGGTGTGGGTCTTTTATAGGAGGAGTTACTGTCAAGATGTCATATCCACATTAAAAAATATATCATGTCAAAGGTGGTCATGTCTGTTAGGATCTTATCGTGAAGCTAGAGGGGGGGTGAATAACTACCATTCAATTTTCTACCTACAACGTTGCGTGTGCAAGCGAAAATACTAAATAAAAACTAAACCAATGCTAACACAAACCGATCTACGTGGTTCGGAGATGAAACTCCTACTCCACGGCTGTCCGTAAGGTGGACAATCCCAATCCTTCGGTGGATGATTCCTTGGAGCACCTCCGGCTAGCTCTTGTCTCTCCTTGTGGGTGGAGAAACATCGCTACAACTTTGGACAATCACTGAGCAACACTAGGCTACTAACAAGCTCTAACCAAGGAAGTTTCGCCAAGAATAAACAGCCCTAAACGAGCTCCCTTAAATAGAGCTCGAGGTTGAATATGACCGTTACCAGTCGACTGGTCCAGTACCAGTCGACTGGTCCATCTAAATTCGAATGTCACCGCCTGACCTTTTGAATTCTGGCAACCATCAGTCGACTGGTCCTGGATCAGTCGACTGATCTTACTGTGAACCTTATCAGTCGACTGGTCCCCCACCAGTCGACTGGTCTACTGCCTAAGTCTTGGGTTACCCTTCCTGAGTACATTTCTCTCAGCACTCAAACCCTCACGACTTAGCCCACCCCGAGTACAATTCCCTCAGCACTTGGAACCTCACAACTTGGTTGACTCCTCGTCCAGCAACCTCGATCTGTTGCCCTCGCGCCCTCTATGTCTTCGACTCCCATCCCTCAGTTGCGCACACAAGCCTTCGGCCTGCCTCCATGCCATCCTTCACACATGCCTCGAAGTCCGCGTCCCTTGGCTCATCATTCCTGCTACAGCAGCCTCGATCTATTGCCTTCAAGCCCTCTTCGTCTTTGACCCTCGTCCCTCAGATTCGCACACAAGCCCTCGGCTTGCCTCCATGCCATCCTTCACGTACGCCTCGAAGTCTGCTTCCCTCGGCTCATCGTCCCTGCTTTGTCCATGGTCCCTCGGATGCGCACACAAGCCCATGCCACCCTTCACCGTACCTGAAGACATCCAACCAAGTCTATATGTATCCTGCAAACCTGCACACTCACATACACATATTAGTTCACAATGAAACCCTAACTTAATCATATTGACACACACATCAAAACCCATAATCCTCCAGATCATACTTGGGTCGATTGCCGCAACAATCTCCCCCTTTTTGATGTGTGACAATATGTTTAAGTTAGGTAAAACAACAACAACTGAAAATTATAGGCATAGCAAAAACAATAGGCGACCTCACCCTTAACCTATGCCCTTCACATAATTCCCAATTTTCCACAACACCAAGTTAAGTCAAACCTAACTTAACACCACAAGTTCTCCCCCTTTGACACCATCAAAATGATTACCCCAAGCAATCTTAACCCTAGTGTCAACTGTTGGAACTTGGATAGCTAGAGAGAGGGAGGTGAATATAGCCAGACACTTGAAACTTAGCACTATTCAAATTTCTGCACTCAGAGGGTTAGTAGCACCGCGGAAGCAATACAAAAACAGAGTATGTAGAATCTAAACCCTAAGCTAAGCACAAGCACAAGAACGCTAACAAAGAGGATTTACAAGGTTCGGGGATAAATTGCCCCTACTCCTTGGCGTGCCCTTAAGATGGGCGATCCCTTGATCGTCGGCAGATCAAGCCCCGAAAAATCCGGATAAAATGCAACCTTCTTCTCGGTGGAGTAACCTCTCCACAGCGTTTCAAGATGATGAAGTATTAAGTATAGGAAACACAAGAAGAAGCCTTACTGAGCACAAAGAACTGCAAGAACACAAGCAAACTCCTCACCGAGCTCCACTCAGCGCAGATCTCACGCAAGAACTCCCTTCTTCGTGTCTTCTCGCTGATGGACTCGCCAAGCTTCTTGTTTCTCCTTCCCAAGTGCTCAAGTATCACAAGGTTGCTCAAGATTCACAGTAGAGTTGCTCAAGAGATGGATCACAGTAATCGCACAAGCAGAACAAGAGATGTCGCAAGAAGCATGCAGCTCCTCCTCTACTACACAGCTTAACCAGCTTCCATCGCCAGGTCACACGCTCCTCTACAGCAGCTCCCAGCTGCTCACCTGCAGTCAGCCAGCTACCCCTGACCTCCTCTGGACTCACTGAAACCCCTCCAGTTGAGCCCCAGGTCATAAGCTCCTCAGCTGTTGCAGCTCGTATCAGAGAACGTTACAACCTGCGGAAGCAAATGGACAAACCTGCTGTAGCGAAAACCTTCGTTTGACTTCCCTTGGATGATCTCTAAGTCACCTGCACACTTAGCAGCACATTAGAGCAGCAAATCAACAGAAGATCAAACATCAGAGGTCTCAGAACAAGTATCAGTAGGAATCAGAGTGCGATCAGACGCGATCAGAGCGCCTGACAGCGCGTTTGAATTAAAGTGATCGGTCACCGGACCGATCAGAGAGCCTCCTGATCGGTCACCAGACCAATCAGGGTGGGTTCAGACCGATCAGGCTCTATCCTGATCGGTCCCTAACGCGTAATCAGAAATCGCGACTTCTCCGGGATCCGATCACCAGACCGATCCCAAGTCGTGGATCAGTCACCAGACCGATCCACCCTTTGCAGGGTGATTTCCCAGCTTCGCAGTCCAAACCTCCTGATCGGTCACCAGGCCGATCAGGGCATGCCTAGACCGATCAGGCTCCATCCTGATCGGTCATAGTGAGGAACTCGCGACACTTGATCATTCACCAGAACGATCTGACAGTATCCCTGGTCGGTCATCGGACCGATCAGGAGCCAAGCAGTAAGGTTCCCAAAAACCATTGTATGCTCCCTGATCGATCACCAAACCGATCAGGAGCTGAGCAGGAAGTGAACTCTAAGCTCCCTGATCGGTCACCAGACCGATCAGGAGCTGAGTAGTGAGTGAACTCTATGCTCCCTAATCGGTCACCAGACCGATCAGGAGCTGAGCAGTAAATTCCCAAACTCACTGTATGCTTCCTGATCGGTCACCAGACCGATCAGTCATAGCTGGATCGGTCACCAGACCGATCCACAAGGGAACTTCGTGCCAACTTCCCTGATCGGTCACTAGACCGATCCAGGCTAGGCCAAACCCACTCTGAGTCAAGAGAACTGACTCGTGCTCAGTCCCTCGGACCAAGACTCCGTGCTCAGCTTCACTCACCAGGACTTTAGTCAACCTGGCTTCACTCACCAAGACCCGGCTTCACTCACCGGAATTTCCAATTACCTAACCCTCCGAGTTAGGAATTTCCACACCTAGCCCTCCAAGCTAGGACTTTTCACACATAACCCTCCAAGTTAGGATTTCATCCACCTAGCCCTCCAAGCTAAGACTTTTCCACACCTAACCCTCCAAGTTAGGATTTTATCCACCTAGCCCTCCAAGCTAGGACTTTTCCACACCTAACCCTCCAAGTTAGGATTTTATCCACCTAGCCCTCCAAGCTAGGACTTTTCACACCTAACCCTCCAGGTTAGGACTTTTTCACACCTAACCCTCCAGGTTAGGACTTTTCCACACCTAACCCTCCAAGTTAGGATTTCATCCACCTAGCTTCTCAAGCTAGGACCTGATCCTCCAAGCCAGGCTTTCATCAAACCTAGTCCCACTAGGTATGCCTAGTCCACGACCAGAACTTAATCTCAATCATCTCATCAACCTAAACTAAAATCGATGTCAACACCAAAACAACAATCAAGGTCAGACTACTTCAACAATCTCCCCCTTTTTGTTGTTTGATACCCCGATTTTAAGTTTAGGGATTTGAAATCAATAATTGCAAATCTCACACTCATAGGGGAATCAGGATCCTCCCCTACTCATAATTATCCCAAACTTAACCAACCACACTCTCCCCCTTTGTCAAACACCGAAAAGGGTCTAGAGGAGTCGTTAAGTTTAACAATAAAACCTCCCCCTCAATCCTAGGGGTTTCCCAAAACAACATAAGATTTGATTTAATTTTGAAAACATATGATAAATATAAAGCATGGCAAAACAATCATATGTATCATAGGAACATGGAGAACGAATAAAGCATAGCAATAGCATAATATAGCAAGACATACATGAAGATATCTAGCAATAAGCATAATATGCCAATGCATACAAGGAAATCAGTCATAGAGTCAGATGCATAACACAACATCAAAAATATAGTTATGATAGTCAGAGCATAGGCATTTCGTCATCAAGTCAAAACAGTCATCACAAACCATGAAACCAAGATCAAATCAATCCGCAACAGGGTCTTCAACTGATGTATCATCAATATATATAACGCTCCTTGGTGCAGTGCTACTGGAAGGCGCCGCTCCAGAGGATGAAGGCTGGTACGGATGACCAGCTGCCCAACCGTGCCACTCCTCATGCCTGATCGGACTGGCCTGGTCGATCGGGTGACCGATCAGGCAGGCTCCTGATCGATCGGCTGATCGATCAGGAAGCGAACAGTGGGTTTCCGAAATTTTCTGTGAGCCTCCTGATCGGTCTATGGACCGATTCACACAGTGAGCCAGATCGGTCTGTGGACCGATCCAGGCCAACACAGAGAGATTGTAGAGGGGTATCGCAATTTGGCTGGACCGGTCAGTTGGACCGATCAGACATACTCCTGATCGGTCTGGTGACCGATCAGGCTCCCTGATTGGTCTGGTGACCGATCAGGCTCCCTGATTTTTCCTGATACGATCTGAAACTTTCAGTTTCAGACTCCCTATCGATTTCTGATAAGATCAGATGAAAATTTATTGATCTTAGAGGTGTTTCCATGACTATAATTGATCTTTTAAGAAGGATCAAAGGTCCTTATGGGTCTAACAAATCATTTTGCTCCACCAAAGAGAAGGCAAACTCAAACACAAACATTCAATCAATCTTCACCCAAGTTTGTGTCAATATAAAGTCTCCAATCAAGTTTCCTTGATTGGAATGTCCAAGTATGATCATGGAGCCAAGTACACATATGTTATGCATTGGTTTTCCCCATACTTGGTCACCGTAGTAATTATTATCTCGTCAACCTAATTTCTCAATAGATGCATTGACATTTTGAGAAATTAAGTTGCTCCTAGCATCTCACCCCATATCTAGCAAACAAAAACGTTTTGTTGAACCTTATAGTTTGTGTGAGATGTCCACAAGTTACCCAATAATTGTTCCCTTAACAATTTGAATTGATCATGAAGGGTTTTGAATATATTTCAATCCTACGAAGCGCGACACATTCCCAATTCCCTTCTTAAGAAACTAAATTCATTCTCGGGAAGTGGTTTAGTGAAAATGTCCGCTAGATTTGATTTGGACTCCACATGTGAGAGTACAATGTCTCCTCTAGCAACATGATCACTAATGAAGTGGTGACGCACTTCAATATGCTTGGTCCTAGAATGATGGACTGGATTCTTTGTTAAGTTGATGGTGCTTATGTTATCACATAACACTTGTACACCCTTGTAACTTAATCCATAGTCCTCTAGAGTATGAATCATCCACAACAATTGCGATACACTCTCTCCCATGGCGATATATTCTGCCTCGGTCGTGGAGAGAGCAACACAATGTTGCTTTCGACTTGACCAACTAACTAATGATGATCCTAAAAATTGGCAACCCCCACTTGTGCTTTTCCGATCCAACTTGCATCCAACATAGTCCGAATCGGTATAGCCAATTAGGTCAAATGATTCGGTACGGGGGTACCAAAGACCGACTCCAATTGTGCCCTTCAGGTATCTCAAAATTCTTTTAACAACAATTAAATGAGATTCCTTGGCACAGACTTGATACCTAGCGAACATACCTATAGCAAAAAGTATATCAGGTCGACTAGCTGTGAGGTATAGCAAACTATCAATCATGCTCCGATATTGAGTTAGGTCAATAGGTTTACCACTCTCATCCTTGTCTAATTTTGTGTTTGTAGCCATGGGAGTGGTAACTTCCTTCGAAACACTCATGTTAAATTTTCGGAGCATCTCTTGAGTGTACTTCGATTGGTGCACATGGATCCCATCTCGGGTTTGTTTGATTTCGAGTCCAAGGAAGAAAGTCAACTCTCCCACTAGACTCATTTCAAATTCACTCTCCATGTGTCCAATAAATTCATTTAAATAGCCCTTATTGTTTGAGCCGCAAATTATGTCATCGACATATGCTTGGGCTACAAATATATTATCATCATCTCTCCTTAGAAATAGTGTAGGGTCTATTTGTCCTCTCACAAAACTTTTTTCAATTAGAAACGTCGACAACCGCTCATACCAAGCTCGGGGTGCTTGTTTAAGGCCGTAGAGCGCCTTCTTGAGCTTGAACACGTGGTTTGGGAATTCGGTACTCTCAAACCCCGGAGGTTGTTCGACATAGACCTCTTCTCTTATTAAACCATTTAGAAAGGCCGATTTGACATCCATTTGATATAGCTTGAAACCTCGATGTGATGCAAATGCAAGCATCAATCGGATGGACTCTAATAATGCCACGGGAGCGTAGGTCTCATCATAATCAAGGCCTTCTACTTGGCTGTAGCCCTTGGCTACTAAGCGTGTCTTGTTTCTTATGATTTCTCCCTTATGATTCAATTTATTTTTGAAGACTCATTTGGTTCCAATAATGGTGATCTTCTTCGGTCTAAGGACTAAGTCTCAAACTTAACTTCTTTCGAATTGACCTAGTTCATCTTGCATGACAATGATCCAATCGGGATCATTTAATGCTTCGTCAATTTTTCTAGGTTCAATTTCAGAAATTAGGGCAACTTCATTAGCCTCATTCCTAAAGAATGATCTAGTCCTAACCCCATGATGAATGTCTCCAACAATTTGGTCTTGGGGATGACTAGAGGCTAACCTAATTGTCCTTGGTGTTGGTGGTGCTTCTTGAATGGTGTCACTTGACACAAGCTCAGCCTCAGGATCCGGCTGATCTATAAGTTGTCTAGGCTCACCGTCATCAGACTCATCACCACCATCTACAACATTTGGACTTTCATCCAAACCCAGTTGCCTGAGTTCGAATTGAACATCTTCTGATTGATCATTTACTTTGGAAATTTCTTCAAAGATAACATCAGAAGACTCTTCAACCAATCTAGATTTCTTGTTATAGACTCTGTAAGCTTTGCTGACTAGGGAGTACCCGACCAATATCCCTTCATCAGCTTTTGCTATGAACTTTCCAAGATGGTCCTTGGTGTTTAGAATGAACACCTTACAACCAAACACTCTAAGATGTTTAATCGTAGGTGGTTTTCCAAACCAAAGTTCATAAGGAGTCTTTCCTAGAAATCATGAGGACTCGGTTTTGCACGTAGCAAGCTGTGTTTACAGCTTCGGCCCACAAGTACCCCGGTAATGAGTACTCATTGAGCATGCTTCGAACAGCCTCTTGTAGGACTCGGTTCTTCCTCTCTACAACACCATTTTGTTGTGGTGTTCTAGGAGTGGAGAACTCATGTCTATACGCTCTATCTTGACAAAACTCTAAAAACCTTTGATTTTGGAATTCGCCTCCATGATCACTTCTTATTGTTTTAATTGTTGATGATTTTTCGTTTTCAACCCTTCTACAAAAGGAAATAAAAACATCTGAAGTTTGATTCTTATACTTTAGAAAATAGGTCCATGTATATCTAGTAAAATTATCAATGATAACAAAACAATATCTACTACCATTCAAGGATATGATTGTACTACAATCAAACAAGTCCATGTGAAGTAAATCTAATGCGGTAGAAGTACTTACAGTGCTTTTACCTTTATGTGTAAATTTTGTTTGCTTACCCATTTAACATGCATCACAAAGTTTGTCCTTTTCATACTTGATGCTTGGTAAGCCACGTACTAGTCCCTTGTTGGCCAATTTCCGGATATTCTTCATGTTCACATGTGCTAGTCTCCGGTGCCAAAGGTTAGACTCATCTTCTCTTGACATGAAACATTTAACAAAAGCATTAGTAGCACTTTTAAATGAAACTTGGTAAATATTATCTATCCTTGTGCCTACTAGTACCGTATCAAATATGTCATGTTGTCTAACTAGACATTGACTTGATTGGAAATCAATTGTGTAACCCGCATCACACAATTAACTGACACTTAGGAGATTAAATGGCATCCCCTTCACTAGAAGGACATTCTTAATCCTAAGACATTCAGATATTTGAATGTCTCCTATTCCTATGACCTTAAGACTACCATTGTTACCAAAGGAAACATTACCTCTACTTTTTCTTTGAAATGTAGTGAATAAGGATCTATCACCGGTCATGTGTTTGGAGCACCCACTATCAACGAACCAAGTTGATAGATGCTCCCCCTCAATCACAACCTACACAATTCGAAAAATAAAAGATTTAGGTACCCAAATCTTTGGACCTAAAGCACCTACTAAGCAAGACTTAGGAACTCATGCTTTGACTACTTTCCTTTGAACCCTAGGAGTCTTAAATTGTCTAACATCAGTCCTAGACGTTAATGACACAAATGATGGTTCTTTGGGTCGGTAACCAATACCGACCCTATTGTAGACTGTACTTTAGGCATTCAAAATCATGTCTAAAGTCTTTGAGTTTGTTGAGAATTTCTCAAAAACACTCTTGAGTCTCTCAACTTCACTCTTCAATGATTTGTTCTCATCTTCTAGCATGTCTACATGTAAATCGTCAATATCCTCATCCTTAGAGGATGTCAACTGTTCAACTTCAATTTTCAATGACTTAACCTTATTTTTTGACTTTTTCAACAAATCGATTAAGCATGCAATTGTTCTATAGCATTTATCGAGTTCGGGAGTAATTACCTCTTCATCATTCGAAGATGATGAAACCACATTTGATGAGTCACTCGATTCATCACTACTTTCTTGATCTTCCAATGTCATGAGTGTCACATGCCGTGTACTCTTCTCATCCTTCTCCTCTTCGGATGAACTTGAGGATGATTCATCTCATGTGACCTTCAAGGTCTTCTTCTTCTTTGATTTCTCCTCATTCTTCTTGGATTTCTCCTCCTTCTTCTTTAGCTTTGGGCATTCACTCTTGAAGTGCCCTTTCTTGCTACACTTATAACAAGTAATGTTAGATTTATCAATCTTAACTTTACTAGGGTTACCTTTACCCTTGAAGCGTCGACTCTTCTTCATCATCCTCCTTACAAAATTTATCATCTCGGGTGAAAAAGACCCGCTACCATCCTCCTTGGATTCGGACTCGGATTCAGATGAAGAAACTTCCTTCTCATTCTTCTTCTCCTTTTTCTTTTTGTTGGTCATTTCCCCTGCAACTAAGGCAATCCCCTTCTCCTTGGGGCCTTTGTTAGTCATTTCATGAAGCTCCATTTCACAAAATAAATCATCTAACTTTACAATCGATAATGTCACGCCCCGAGACCTAGGAGCCGATGATCCAAAAGAAAATCGGACAGCAACTCCCCAGTCCGGCGGACAATGTGCACATACACACAACATATATATCATAACCACGCAGTTTATATGGGCCTCAGGCCTCTAATCCAAATAGAATAACAACATATATGACAATATGCGAATAAAATCAAAACCCGAACTTACCTAAGCTGCCAGGGGGCAGGAACGCAACATAAACCACACACACAGTCCAACATAGGACTCAAAAGTACAATCCCATAAATAAGACAAGTACTACAAGTCCACGAAAAATCCAGTGCAAGGAAATAAAACATAATATGGTCTTAAACCAGAAAATAGGAGATAAAACCCAAATCGAACGTAGACACAAGCACGGGACTGGCGACTCGGACCCTCCTAGCAGATATCAACCTGAAATCAAAAAGTAATGGCAACGGTATGAGTCCATAAGCTCAGCGGATACCCAACAGATATGTATAGTACGTTACAATAACAATAAGGATCTATGCTAATACAGTCTCATATAACAATCCGAAAGGGTATACTAAAGATACTAAATACAGGTACATACCCGAATCCGTCTAGTCTGCAAAGGGTGAAATACATCCCTATGGAACAAGTATAACATATAATCCAAGATAAAACAGGTATCCAATATATATGCATGTCAATCAAGTGCAGAAATCAAATGCAGCAAACAATGCACGATGCAAATTATGCACATGGTGCAATGGTATGTGTCACCCCTGACACCAATCAGATCATCGTCCACCTGTCATAAATGAACGTCCGAAAGGGTAGAGCTATGACAACTGTACGCACCCTGCTATCACTGCTCCTGAGTAACCGAGTGGACAGGATGCTGGCGGAGGTCTCTCTCCTACCCCAAGCAGTGGGGGAGTCTAGCTCTCATCTTCTCGTGTCTCAGGACGAGAAGGGATCCCTGGCTGCTACCACGCACCGGAACCACCCTCCAAATAGTGACCGTGCGGAGCAATACAGGGCAAATGCACACAACCTATGGTAGCCACTACCCATGAGTGGATGTGTGTGCATATACTCATGTAACTGGCGACGGGCTCGGACTATATAGGAGTCGATGATCGCCAGCATGCAACAATGCAGGGATGGTGCATGATCCAAACGTATAACCCTCACCAAGTTCTCAACTAACACCACCGGGTGCTAGGAATAGGTTTGAATCCTATATCATGGGATACAAGTAACCTAGTAAATATACTAACAAAATAACCAGTGATCTATCAATATCAAAATGCAAAGGGAAGATATCACTACATCTATGTATATATCTACCCATATAGATGGCAACTCGTGAGACTGTATAAAATGAAACAGGAGCTAACCTCAAGGATAAACAGCAGCATATATCAGATACAGGTACACTAAGGCAGATAAACATACAATCTTACTGTTATTTATAACAGACAATGCATAGCAAGAAGATTATATCTAAAAGATAAGTCAAAGGGTACCCGCCTCAAAGTAGATGCTCGTATCTGAAAGAACCTCCCGGCTGAAAATCAGAAATGCTAACTCCAATCAATGCCCTGTATCGAAGGCATGGTTTTAGCTATTATAACAATAATTGAGTAGCTAAACAAATTCCCAAACAGTATTAGGGTTAACCTAATCCTCGTATTTCATTTAATATTTCTAATTAAATGATTAACCCATGTTTGTTTGGGATTAGGTTTCAAATTAGATTTAACCCAAGGGTCACCTCATTTCTAATCCACCACCTACTCCAACTCTCCCATCCACACTTAACTCACGGCAAGGGCCAATAAACAACCACTATCACCTCTAAGTTCTACATCTAAAGATCTCACAGCCAGCATCAAAGGTAACAATCAATAAATGAACTTCCCACATCAGGAACCTTTCGACACAAAGGAAAGCCACAATAAATACCTAACAAAGTCATGTTCCAAATGGAGCTAACACAAGAACTCACAGTAAGGCAAAGATCAACCGAAATAGGGCATTTACAGAATCATTTCTCATTTAAAATGGATCTAAAACTTACCACGGAAACTACCCACTTATTAGCTACAAGATCAAAATTGAACAACCCAACACCATAGAACTCATTCCACCGACTTGTAAATCTGGAATCATCACAGAACACACAACTAGACATAATCCAAGAATAAAGCCAAATCCTGAAACCAAAACAGAGCTAATCGCTACACGGTAGGACAAGAGATTTCAACAAAACACTACACCAATCAACCCACCCCACGGAAAGGTATTCCAAATTCAAACACTAACACCATGAACCAATAACTTTAGATCTTACCTAATCAAGACTGAAGGAGGAGCGCTGAAACGCTAGCTCCGGTGCTGACCGGGCCAATCAATCCACTGAGAGACGCTCCAAGGAAGAGGCAGAGAGATCGAAGGGTCGTCGCTGCTTAGGGCTCGCAAAGGGAGCGACGAGGAGGAAGGCTTCACCGGCGGTGGCTGGCTGCGGCTATGGCACGATGAGGAGAAGAAGGCGTCGGGTCTGTGGTTGCGCCCGAGCGGAGAGAAGAGAGGAAGAGGAAGAGCAGCGCGTCTGCTGCTAGGGCTCGAGGGAGGAAGAAGAAAAGAAGGCGGCGCGGTTTGGGGCTCGCGCGGAAGAGAAGAAAACCAGAGGGAAGGGCGGCGCCTCAACTCGAGTACGCGAGGGAGAGAAAGAGGGGATCGGGCAAGGCTGGGTTGGCGAGGAAAAATTAGGGCACAGGATTTATTTACATAAACACATATAATTAAACCTTTCCTCTTATATATATATATATATATATTAAAACCATCTTTTCCTTAAATACTCCCGTAACAAATCCCTCATGCCTATTTATCCCCTCGAATCATTCCAAAAATTTCTGAAAATTATACCATAATTTTCCATATGATAGTTTTAAATGTTAACTCCTATTTATGGTGGATATATATATATATATATATATATATATATTATTTTATTCTATTCATTTATTTATTATTATAAAAAAAATAAAAAATTTCCTCCGTATTTTACAGATAAATCCTTAGAAATTTTGTAGGCATCCATCATGGATGACCACAAAGCGTTCCTTGGAAAAGCTTTCAACACATACCTCACAAGGTCGCGGTTCTCGACCTTTTCATCAATAGAGTGGAGACCATTGAGGACTTCCTTGAACCGACTATGTAGTTCACTCACCGTTTCACTCTCCTTCATGGAGAGGTTTTGTAGTTGGTTGAGGAACAAATCCCTCTTGGCGATTCTTGAGTCTCGGGTGCCCTCATGGAGTTCAATGAGTTTATTCCACAAATCTTTTGCACTCGTAAAAGGACCAACCTTGATGAGTCAGTCTTTGTTCATGCCACATTGCAAAGTTACTACCGCCTTCGCGTCGGCTTCACTTTTTCAGATTTGCTCAGCCGACCAACGCCAAGATTCCAATTCTTTTCCTTCATCGTCCTTTGGAGGGGAAAACCCCTCCTTCACAGCGAACCAAGTGTTGATGTCCATCTTTAGATAGTACTCCATCTTCAATCTCCAATATTGAAAATCTGCTCCATCGAAGAAGGGAGGTCGGGTGGTGCTAAAACCTTCTCTCAAGGCCATTGTCGTTGACTCTCGGATGTTAAGCCGCTTGTACAGAGCCCCAAGCTCTAATACCACTTGTTGGAACTTGGATGGCTAGAGAGGGGGGGTGAATATAGTCAGACACTTGAAACTTAACACTTTTCGAATTTCTGCACTCAGAGGGTTAGTAGCACCGCGGAAGCAATACAAAAACAGAGTATGTAGAATCTAAACCCTATGATAAGCACATGCACAAGAACGCTAACAAAGAGGATTTACAAGGTTCGGGGATAACTTGCCCCTACTCCTTGGCATGCCCTTAAGGTGAGCGATCCCTTGATCGTCGGCAGATCAAGCCCCGGAAAATCCGGATAAAATGCAACCTCCTTCTCGGTGGAGTAACCTCTCCACAGCGTTTCAAGATGATGAAGTATTAAGTACAGGAAACACAAGAAGAAGCCTTACTGAGCACAAAGAACTGCAAGAACACAAGCAAACTCCTCACCGAGCTCCAATCAGCGCAGATCTCACGCAAGAACTCCCTTCTTCGTGTCTTCTCGCTGATGGACTCGCCAAGCTTCTTGTTTCTCCTTCCCAAGTGCTCAAGTATCACAAGGTTGCTCAAGATTCACAGTAGAGTTGCTCAAGAGATGGATCACAGTAATCGCACAAGCAGAACAAGAGATGTCGCAAGAAGCATGCAGCTCCTCCTCCACTACACAGCTTAACCAGCTTCCATCGCCAGGTCACACGCACCTCTGCAGCAGCTCCCAGCTGCTCACCTGCTGTTAGCCAGCTACCCCTGACCTCCTCTGGACTCACTGAAACCCCTCCAGTTGAGCCCCAGGTCATCAACTCCTCAGCTGTTACAGCTCGTATCAGAGAACGTTACAACCTGCGGAAGCAAATGGACAAACCTGCTGTAGCGAAAACCTTCGTTTGACTTCCCTTGGATAATCTCTAAGTCACCTGCACACTTAGCAGCACATTAGAGCAGCAAATCAACAGAAGATCAAACATCAGAGGTCTCAGAACAAGTATCAGTAGTGTATCAGTAGGAATCAGAGTGCGATCAGACGCGATCAGAGCGCCTGACAGCGCGTTTGAATTAAAGTGATCGGTCACCGGACCGATCAGAGAGCCTCCTGATCGGTCACCAGACCAATCAGGGTGGGTTCAGACCGATCAGGCTCCATCCTGATCGGTCCCCAACGCGTAATCAGAAATCGCGACTTCTCCGAGATCCGATCACCAGACCGATCCCAAGTCGTGGATTGGTCACCAGACCGATCCACCCCTTTGCAGGGTGATTTCCCAGCTTCGCAGTCCAAACTTCCTGATCGGTCACCAGACCGATCAAGGCATGCCTAGACCGATCAGGCTCCATCCTGATCGGTCATAGTGAGGAACTCGCGACACTTGATCGTTCACCAGAACGATCTGAATAGTATCCCTGATCGGTCACCGGACCGATCAAGAGCCAAGCAGTAAGGTTCCCAAAACCCATTGTAAGCTCCCTGATCGGTCACCAGACCGATCAGGAGCTGAGCAGGAAGTGAACTCTAAGATCCCTGATCAGTTACCAGACTGATCAGGAGCTGAGTAGTGAGTGAACTCTATGATCCCTGATCGGTCACCAGACCGATCAAGAGCCGAGCAATAAGTTCCCAAACTCACTGTATGCTTCCTGATCGGTCACCAGACCGATCAGTCATAGCTGGATCGGTCTGGTCACAAGGGAACTTCGTGCCAACTTCCCTGATTGGTCGCCAGACCGATCCAGGCTAGGCCAAACCCACTCTAAGTCAAGAGAACTGGCTCCCAGCCTCCCCTGACTCGTGCTCAGTCCCTCGGACCAAGACTCCGTGCCCAGCTTCACTCACCAGGACTTTAGTCAACCTGGCTTCACTCACCAGGACCCGGCTTCACTCACCGGGATTTCCAATTACCTAACCCTCCGAGTTAGGAATTTCCACACCTAGCCCTCCAAGCTAGGACTTTTCACACCTAACCATCCAAGTTAGGATTTCATCCACCTAGCCCTCCAAGCTAGGACTTTTCCACACCTAACCCTCCAAGTTAGGATTTTATCGACCTAGCCCTCCAAGCTAAGACTTTTCACACCTAACCCTCCAGGTTAGGACTTTTCACACCTAACCCTCCAGGTTAGGACTTTTCACACCTAACCCTCCAGGTTAGGACTTTTCATCCACCTAGCTTCTCAAGCTAGGACCTGATCCTCCAAGCCAGACTTTCATCAAACCTAGTCCCACTAGGTATGCCTAGTCCACGACCAGGACTTAATCCCAATCATCTCATCAACCTAAACTAAAATCAATGTCAATACCAAAACAACAATCAGGGTCAGACTGCATCAACATCAACAAGAACCCCTTCCGTTTCTGAAACACCCTCAGATCAACAACCAGAAGGATCAGTCGACTGATCCAGCATCAGTCGACTGGTGCCTTCATTTCGTAAGCTCACAGAAAGATCAGTTGACTGCCCCAGCATATATGTTCTGATCGCCAATTCATACTATACTGCATTCAGTTGCATTCGATTGGAATTGAGCGAATAACCCAAATAAATTTGGATTCCTTCGATGTATCAATTGGACAAATACGTCCATAGTGGCTAGAATGAATATCTCGTATCCGAAAACTAGCAGTTTTACCCGTCAATCCTCCAGACCCAATAACTCAATTTTCGCCCATGAACAATTTGTGTCAATGGATTAGATACACTGTAATTTTGAATTTCTCATCCCAAATTCAGAAACCCTTAGAAAATTTTACAAAATTTGAAAAAATTTGAAACTTTGCAAGCATATTTGTTAAGGTATATTCTACCCTAGAAAAATATAGTTTTGTGAAAAATACCAAATATACGCTTGACTTTTGACATAAACTCCAATTCCTTAAAAATGTATCATTTTGTATCAACTCTCAAGCCTACATTTGATTCCATGTGTTTGCCAAGCCCATCCTATACAATTTCAAATATAGAATTGTTTGCAAACCTTCCCCCTTCTTCTTGTATGAACCCTCAAGTCATATATGAACACTCTGTGATAGTCATAACACACTTATAACATTCTATATTAAGGTAATAACAAGGAAATGAACCAATATGCTCAACATTAACCATGAATTGAAAATTCATATAAATAATATGAAAACATAAATTCAAGGTTTCATATAAAACTCAAACCAAAGCACAAAAAGGTCACAAGGGTCATAGCCCCGAAGTTTTCAACCATTACAATCCAAAATAAAGTGTTTGAGAGATAAATGAAATGTCTACGCTAGATATACTCTCAACACAATCACCATCAACTCAAACTGAGGTCTACATGTCATCGCCTGGAGGACGAGGAGGAGGGGCCTGATACATCATTTCTAGCTCTGCATCATCGCATACATCTCATCCTGCTGCTGCTGGAACCCCTGGAACTGCTCTGTGAGGCCATGAATCACCCCATCAATACCAACCTGGTGCTGCTAAAATGTGTGAAAGTCCACCCTCAATCCATGAACGTCTGCCCGTAGTAGGGAGAACTCCTCCTGTGTAACCCCAGCAGCAGCAGGCGCAACCTCCTCATCAGAACTGGAGGAATCAGAGCGTTGTCTCCAGGCCATCACCCCCTGCCGGCACTCAATCCCCGCCAAGGATAGCTATCGTGAGTGATCTGGTCGTCGTCCTTGGACAGACGATGTACCTGACCCCTAGTGGTGCAAATACTTCTAGACTCAAAGAATTCGATCGAAACATGACTGAAAGGCATGTAGATCTTGGTATTTACCCTATGCGAAAAATGGGAAATGGATGCAAAGACATGTAGGGTGATGTCAATATCTAATCTTCTCTTTAATGTGTACATCATTACCAAGTGAGGCAGTCGAATCTTCGACATTCCCTTGGTAACAATAGGTAAAATGCAATCTAAGATAATTTTGTACAACACGTTGCTAATAGGAGTCATGCGCTTAGCTTCAAAAATGCGCTGTGTAGAACAACGATGTCTTGCAAAATAATGTTGATGGATTTGGTCTAGGGTCACATTAGGGAAGTCAAAAGGCTCGATTACTTTTGGAAAACATATGAATGCATTGTTTGAAGCCCTACACTCTAAAAATGTTCCTAAGACTGCAGGTGTAAAGGGAATGGTAACTCCCACTACCATGGACTCATACACCCCATCATCGGGGCTAATGCATGTGAGGTTGACATAAAACTCTTTACACAGGTTAAGGTTAACGTAGTGTTGACAGTAAACTAATTGTTCTAAACTAAAGTAGGTGATCATTTCAGCAATGGGGGGGGTCTTCTCTTGAAAATATGTTATGTTAAGATACCGACAGTTCATCATTACAAACTCATTATTTGTAAATTTCCGCCGGCATTCCTCAGAATGAAACCGAGGTGCCTCAGAATCTGCGGGACGCTGCTGGGATGAACCCTCACCCAACCGTCTCTTTTGGATAACTCTAAAATGTAATTTACTCATGCATGCATTAACAATGACCCAAATGAAGAGTAAAAACAAGGAAAACATGCAAAAAGGAGAGAGTTAGTTATAAATCATGAATGAATTGAGAGAAGTGAGGCAAACAACTCGTTACCTTTTCCCTGCTCGTTGCATGGTGGAGAAGATCGTGAGTGATTCAAAGATGATGCCCTTCTTGCCCTAGACTTAGATCGGAGTTGGAGGAAGGTGATCTTAGGGCTTTAGGAAGGCTCGGAACAGAAGGGGAGGTTGAGGAAGATGAAAACTCGCGCGCGCGGGGGGGGGGGGGGGGGGGGGGGGGGGGGGAGGGTGGCACTAAAACCCTAGGTTCGACCCCCCCTGCCGACTTTTCCTTTTAAAACCTCGCGTATCAGTCGACTGAGAAACCGAACAGAAAGATTAGTCGACTGCCCCAGGGGCAGTCGACTGGTATTTTCGAATCCTTAGTTTCTGATTTGCACTAGACCAGTCGACTGATTTTGAACCAGTCGACTGATACCCCAATTTCAGCTTTTCAGTCCTAATTTTAGAAATGCATAATTAATTCCACAAATCTCCAAAAAATCTAAAATTTCGTAGAGAGATTTGTGGCATCTATGTCTACTTGGGAAAAATAAGTTCATAGTTAAATCTATTCCCAACCCAAGTTTGGCATGAAATCCAAAACTACCAAATTTGTTAAAATTATCCTTGGCCTAAAGTCCTAGTTTTGATTTCTTCTTGATGCATCTTCTCATCCTCAACCTCAATGCATCCCTAGCATTGATTTATATGTCATCTAGACATTGAAAACCAGTTTTCAAGCAATATAGTCTCATTTTCATCTTTGCATCCATAAAACTCCCTCTTGATGTGCCAACTCCTAGGATTAAGACCCAAGTGAGTCTTCCAAATCCTTTGGCACACTCCATGACCCATCTAGACTTCTGAAGAAATTCTCCTGGGATCCATAGACCATGGGTCCCAACTTGGCTCCTAGAGCTCTCCCTTGAGCTCTTAGCCTTAGTCACCTCCCAAGGTGACTCATCTATGAAGGCAAGACCACACCGGTGTACCTTCCGGTGCTTCTTGACCTACACTCCTTGCTTCCTTTACTTTCCACACCTTATCCTTGGGTACATTCTTCTTCTTCCCTTTAATTTCCTTTTCCTTGTCATTTTTGGCCTTCCCTTTGCTATAATCATATAGCATCCTTGCATATGACTTTCTACTATCATTTGATCTCCTAGATTGATATCATATACCCGACCTATCCTTTTCGAGGTGTTGATTTTTTGACACCATGTCTAAGCTCGTAGACCCACTAGTGAGCCTATCTCGGGATTTCTCCAATTTATCAAGTCTTGCCCTCAAGGTTTGATTTTCCCTTTCTAGGTTCATCACCTTAGTATCCCCATGTCCACTTTGGACACTCCTAGATCTATGCATTTGCCTAGGCATGTGTCTCCCTTTCTTAGGGTTAGTGTCTTGGTCCTTAGGTTTAAAAGTTCTAGATTGATCATGATACATGAATTCCTTAGAATTTTGGCACGCAATAGCAACTCTATTTTTATCATGATACTTGAAACCAAAATTACGCATAGGCATGCAACTTTCATTACTTCTAGCACACATAGGGAAATTTGAAACATTCTTAAAGTTACGGATTACCTCCCTTACCCTTGTAGCTCCCCCTTGATGTGAGCTTTTCTTCCTTTCTTCCTTTCCCATTTTCTCAAATGCTCCAACTTCTTGAGCTCTCCTTTTCTTGGACATTTGGTGTGATAATGCCCTAGCTCTCCACATGTAAAGCATCTAATGTGCTTTTTCCCTTCCTTTTCCCTACAACCCATATTAGATTTCAAAGGAATTGACTTGGGTTTAGGGTTTACCTCCTTTTTACCTAATAGACATTTGTCCTTGTAGTGTCCCCTCTTGTTGCATCCAAAGCAAATGATGTGGTTTTTTGTCCTTGCTTTGGTGGAGGTTGAAGCTTCTTCTTGCTCCGGTATTGAAGAGGGACTCTCCTCCCCCTTAATTCTTGAAGTGGAGACCTCTTCTTCCTCCCTCGATGTAGTGGATGATCTCTCGCTTTCTTGTGTCACTTCACTTGATGAAATGGACAATTCTTCTTCTTCTTTCTCTTCTTCTTCGGATGTTGAACTCTTTTCTTCATCCGATTGGACATTCTCCTCTTCTTCAACCATTGAGCTCATTTTCTTGGGCTCTTCCACTACTTTAGCTTGTGTAGGATTTTCATGGAATGCTATCACCTTGTTTCATAACTCATGTGCACTTTGATATTTACCTACACCACTAATTACATTATTAGGTAAAATATTAACTAAAATTGAAATTACCATTTCGTTTGCCTTTGATTATGCTTGTTGCTCCTTATTCCAATATCTTGGCCGGAGCTTTTCCCCGTGCTTATCCTTGGAACTTCAAACGGTTCTTCAAGTGCAATCATGTAGTTCCAATCCATGCCGAACCACGTCTTCGTCCGCATCCTCCAATAGTCGAAATCCTCGCGATCATAGGGAGGTGGAATGTTGATGTCATCGCCCAACTTTTCTTCAATCATCATCTCCTCTAGCTTTTGCTCTCCCGGCGGTTAGTCCGTAGATGAGCGAACCTTCGCTCTGATACCACTTGTTAGGATCTTACCGTGAAGCTAGAGGGGGGGGTGAATAGCTACCGTTCGATTTTCTACCTACAACGTTAGCGTGCGCATGCGGAAATACTAAATAAAAACTAAAACAATGCTAACACAAACCGATCTACGTGGTTCGGAGATGAAACTCCTACTCCACGGCTGCCCGTAAGGTGGACGATCTCGATCCTTCGGTGGATGATTCCCCGGAGCACCTCCGGCTAACTCTTATCGTTCCTTGTGGGTGGAGAAAACTCGCCACAACTTTGGACAATCACTGAGCAACACTAGGCTACTAACAAGCTCTAACCAAGCAAGTTTCGCCAAGAAGAAACAATCCTAAACGAGCTTCCTTAAATAGAGCTCGAGGCTGAATATGACCGTTACCAGTCGACTGGTCCATTCTGAATTCGAATATCACCGCCTAACCTTTCGAATTCTGGCCACCATCAGTCGACTGGTCCTGGACCAGTCGACTGATCTTATTGTGAACCTTATCAGTCGACTGGTCCCCCACTAGTCGACTGGTCCACTGCCTAAGTCTTGGGTTACCCTTCCCGAGTACATTTCTCTCAGCACTCGAACCCTCACGACTTAGCCTACCCCGAGTACAATTCCCTCAGCACTCGGAACCTCACGACCTAGTTGACTCCTCGTCCAGCAGCCTCGATCTATTGCCTTCGCGCCCTCTTTGTCTTCGGTTCCCATCCCTCAAATGCGCACACAAGCTTTCGACCTGCCTCCATGTCATCCTTCACGTATGTCTCGAAGTCCGCATCCCTCGACTCATCGTTCCTGCTCCAGCAGCCTCGATCTGTTGCCTTCAAGCCCTCTTCGACTTTGGCCCTCGTCTCTCAGATGCGCACACAAGCCCTCGGCTTGCCTCCATGTCATCCTTCACGTACGCCTCGAAGTCCGCTTCCCTCGGCTCATCGTCCCTGCTTTGTCCATGGTCCCTCGGATGCGTACACAAGCCCATGTCACCCTTCACCGTACCTGAAGACATCCAACCAAGTCTATGTGTATCCTACAAACCTGCACACTCACATACACATATTAGATCACAATGAAACTCTAACTTAATTATATTGACACACACATCAAAACTCATAATCCTCCAGATCATACTTGAGCCGATTGCCCCAACAATGTCGCTCATGTCTCATACTATTGTGGGGATTGCGTTATATCACACCTTACTACTCCATGCTCATGCCACATCAGTCCACGTGCTAGAACACTGAGATATTTGAGCCTGAGAGAGGCATCGGGGCAGAGTGGAGGTGAGTCAGAGTGTCCAATTAGCATAACCGATCAGACAGGAGTAAATCATGATTATGTTCAATCACGACTCATTACGGTCCATAACTGCTACAATGTGATCATGATTTGTTCAATCACGTTGTAGCATCTATGAGTTCGAAGTTGCTACAATATTAAGTCTGTGCTGTAGTAACTACGGAACCGTAGCTGCTATAACATGATTGAGTAAATCATGATTATGTTGTAGCTACTATGAAATCGTAACTGCTACAATTATAGCAACTACCATTTCATAGTTGTTACAACACAAATTTAATAAATCACGACCACGTTGTAGTAGCTATGAAATCGAAATTATTTCAACCTAGACTTAATGTCCATCACTGTTATAGTAAAAAAAAAAATCTACTACAGTGAAAATCGGACATAGCCGCACAGTGGGAGTCGTGCAGCATATCAGCTCTCTCTCTCTCATACACACACGCGCGCGCGCGCGCGCACACACACACACACACACACACACTAAGGACCTTAACGCGCAAGCTCGTGCGGACCAAATGTACCACCCCAGGCTATTAGGCTACGGTGTAGTAGCAAGCACACCTTAAGGTAGGTGTGTCAATTCAGATGGGTCAAGTCGTGTTAAAGATTTTTTTAAAAAAAAATCCCAACCTCAACACGAATACAATCTGAAACCTCTAAACCTAAACCCGACTAACCTCAACACGAATACAATCTGAAACTTCTAAACCTAAACCCGAATATACTCTATCATTATTATATTAATACTAAGGACCTTAACGCGCAAGCTCGTGCGAACCAAATGTACCACCCCAGGCTATTAGGCTACGGTGTAGTAGCAAGCACACCTTAAGGTAGGTGTGTCAATTCAGATGGGTCGAATCATGTTAAAGATTTTAAAAAAAATCCCAACCTCAACACGAATACAATCTGAAACCTCTAAACCTAAACCCGACTAACCTCAACACGAATACAATCTGAAACCTCTAAACCTAAACCCGAATATACTCTATCATTATTATATTAACATTGATATTGATATAGATAAAAAAAATCTTAATTTTCAAAGTAAAATTTAATTTAACTTAACAAACTCACTAAATCCTAAATTCAGATCAACCCGGGTTAACTGAAATCCAACCCGAAAATCTCCAGCCCGAAAACTCTCCAACCCGACCTGACCCAAACCCGATATTTTTCGGGTCGACTCAGGTCGGGTTGGGGGTCGGATTCATTTTTGACACCCCTACCTTTAGACTCCCCATGCATCCGGTTCAAAATCAATGGAGCCAAAGAAATTCACCTCCCGTGTTTCAACCATTGGAACCACTGGATCATTGAATGGACTATCATTTACACTTTTGAATTTATTTTATTGGTTGATGGAAAACTTATGTGTGACTAGATTAGTCAGCTCCTGAATTAGTTGGATCGAAAGACATGAATATTTGTATTACAAAAATAAATAAATACATGGTGGAGCAATAAGGGGCATAAAAGGCTATTCATTGGTGGAGCGACGGTGCTAAATGACATACAATTTGATTACATAATTAACAAATATATCTAATACTATAGTTGGAGGAGAGCTTCGGAGATCGAGTACTAGGTATCTTGCTATCAGCACTTCCGAATTTATCAACGACTACTAGATATATTGTTACGAGTACTTTCAAATTCACCCTTTTTCTTTATCACTTTCAAATTTACTGATTGATAAAAGTGGGAGGTCGTTTATACCACCAGAATGATCTCTAAATGTTTGTCTGGATACCTCCTCAATTAATAATAATAATAATAATAAATTATGAGTGCTCCACCTCTCACCAAGCAGATGGAATCAAATTAATTTGGAAATAGTAAAGCAAGGCAGGCCATTAATTCAAGGATGATTTTTATAAAATGCCTCAAACATTTTTTGACATTCTGAAAATATATTTAACCTACGATCAGTGTTAAAATATTCGTATCCATATCTACTTTGTTATCAAAATGACATATATCTAATGTTCGATTATCACCTATTTTATCTCTCTAAAAATATGGTCTAAATCATGGAATTATTAATTGGAAAATATACTTTAATAATAAGACAATTTTTGAAAGCATTCTAACGCATTTTTTTTTAAAATGATAAATAGTTTAAACCCTAAATTAAATGCAACTGCACATACAAATAACGATTAATTGGAGAAAACTCCCCAATCTCAAACTGATCTTTGTATGCACTTTCCACTTGATATATTCTTTGATTTCACTCCCTGATGAATTGAGTATAAAAGAGTGAAAACTCAGTATACATTGTAAAGATTTGAGTATAAATTATTTGAGATTGAGTACTAATTTAAGAAATTTGAATATAAAGTTTCGGTGACCCCTCATGTGAAAATCTTGATGTGGTGAGTATAAAAGAGTGAAAACTCAGTATACATTATAAAGATTTGAGTATAAATTGTTTGAGATTGAGTACTAATTTAAGAAATTTGAGTATAAAATTTTGGTGACCCCTCATGTGAAAATTTTGATGTGGTGGATGGAACCTCACATACTCAAATTTCTAAATTTTATACTTAAATTTTTTTCAAATAATACTCAATTTAAATCAATTCATACTTAAATTTTGATAATGTATATTGAAATTTTTACTATATACTAAAATAATGTATACTCAAATTTCTTAAATTAGTACTCAATCTCAAACAATTTATACTCAAATCTTTACAATTTATACTGAATTTTTACTCTTTTATACTGATAAAAAAAAATAACACACAAAATTATCTTGTCAATCCCATCAGGAAGTGCATGCCAAGAAATTTTCGGTTGGGGAGTGCATGCAAAGCCCAGTTTGATGTTGGGGAGTTTTCTTAAATTTTCCCTACAAATAAAACCCATAAATATTTCTACCTTAACATTGTTTCGTCATTCTGATCAGGGGTGCAGTTCGAATTTATTGATTTACGTATCGAATTTATTCTTTATTTATTACAAATATTTTTTTATAATTGAAGGAATATAAATGAGAATATTAAGTTTGTTCATCGATTCCGGTTCATTTACCGTAGAGAACGACACAGCGCGCAAATACAGACCGCGCGGGAGCCGCACGGAAGGAAGCTTCGGTTTCAGCGTCGTGCACGTTTAAGAATTCTGATATCTTGAAGATGAACTCTGAGAACATCTCTCTACAGAGCTTTCTCCGACGTCTGAAGACTTATGAACAGCATGCAGTAGCATACATGTGGACCAAGCGATCGACCAACTCGTCACCACCTCTCACCATTAATGACCTGCCTAGCTCAACCAATCTCATGCATGCACTGTTTCTAATCTAATCTAACCAATTCATTTCCACCTCTGTATCAACTCTTTGTAATCTCGATCAGGCATCGCCAAGCAGCTGTCGAAGAATCTCCTCCCTGAATTCTCGCTCTGTCTCAGGAACAGATCGAGAGTCTGCCATGGAGGATTACATAGCGAAGTGGGTGGCCTCGGGAGTGCTCTTCTGGTCGACCACCTTCTTACTCATTCGAACCCTGTTCCGTCACCGCTCTTTCGACTTCTGCAACCGCGTCGTCTCCGCCATCCACGCCGTGGTCGCCGTTTCCTTCGCCTCCTTCTCCGTGCAGGACTGGAGTTGCCCCCTGTGTCCCTTGGCCTCGAGGTCTTCTCCTCTGCAGGTGCCTAAAAACCTCATCTTTCTACACAAATCGACTCTCGATCTCCCTCTTATTGTTTTGTTTTCTTCTTCTGTCTTTCAGATGAAAGCCTTGGCCGTGACGCTATCGTATCTGATTTACGATCTTGTATGCTGCCTGTTCGACCGAAATCCCAAGACGGACAACTCCATCCATCACGTAGTTAGCATCGTCGGAATCGGAGCAGGTCTTGGCTACAAAATGGTCTGTACTTTGAGCTTTTTGATGCGTAAACGTCGATGCTTTGAATTGTGGATAATTAATTAAGCTTGGCTTCTTAATCTACAGTGTGGGTCAGAAATGGTGGCCTCGATGTGGATCACAGAGATCTCTAGCCCTTTCCTCCACATGAGGGAGCTTCTCAAAGAGCTTGGTTATAGGGACACCAACCTAAATCTCACAGTCGATGTACAATTAAACGCCTAGAGCTTAAAGAAAAATTGTGCTTGATTTAATGGATTCATGGTGATGCAGGTTTTGTTCGCTGCCATTTTCTCCCTGGCCAGGATGGTCGGTGGCCCATATCTGACATATGTGACGCTGAAAGCTAACAACCCGCTCCTGATTAAGGTTGCAACTGAAGCTTCATTAGATCTAGGAAAGTATTTTTTGACTTCTTTTGTCTGCCATTTGTCTGGATTTTGATTATTGTATCTCCTTGCTCTGTACGTACTTTGTTTTGTTAGGCCATGGCACTGGGTCTGCAGCTGGTTAGCGCCTTCTGGTTCTACAAGATCCTCAAGATGTTCAGATATAAGATAGCAAAGAGGAGGACGACTGGAGATATGGCAGCTAAAGTTTCAGCTCGTTGAAGCCAATGCTTAGTGAATGAGTCGATTCATTTTTTTAGTTCTTAGCCGAGAGTTTGCAGCTGAACACTAGTTCTGAATCAGTTTATGCTCTGTTGATGATTGCAATGAAGAAGATTGTGCCGAGACGATCAGAAATTTTCATATTTGATCAGTGTCATTTTAATTTTAATTGTTAGTTGCTCCGGTCTAACTCACCGCCAGCCAGTCGTCTGAACCATCACCGAACCGGCAATGGCGTTCCAACAGAACTTGACTTCTGTCAGTCCCTTTCTCGTATGCGGACAGCTACGGCCGCTCTCCCTCCTCGGCTGCCTCAAAACACGGTAATAAATGTCAGGGTGCATTTATGCAGAGACCACCGAACCGCTTCATTCTTTTATTTCGCGAAACAGTTGGAATCACGATAGCGAGAGGTGGACGGTGGGACCGGCCGCGCAACGCATCGCATCGCATCGCATGGGAATCTCTCCGCTGCCGGCCCCACCGAATATTCTGCATCGGGGCCCTCCGTCGTCGATCGGTCTCCACCGTCGAAACGCAGTTCGACGGTCGATGACAACGGTCCACGGCGGAGCGCATCTGAACCGTTCGATCGAGGGCTCGGGGTACGATTCGGAGAATCGTGAATCGCCACGTGGCCACTCGTGGCCGTCGCTCGCGTCAGATGGAGGGATCTCGCCGGCGCGTGAGTGCTACAAAAACGTCTTCTCTCCGTCGGCTCCGCTTCTCGCCTCTTCCTCGAGATCTTTCGGCGTTCGCAGTGCGATTCAGTGGGTAGAACCCTAATCTTTGTATTTTTGTTTTTCTTTTCTATTTTTTCTGTTTGATATATAGAATTTTTGTGGAGGAACCTTGGGATTGGGGATTAATCGTTGCTCGAGAATGCAGTTTGTTTTCGCCGGAGATCGAGGATTGAGGTGGAATCAGAGGTGTTTTTCGGGATTCCGAGCTTGCAATGGCGGAAACTGTTGCTCGTCGGAGATTCGTGGTAGGCTACGCCCTCGCGCCCAAGAAGCAGCTGAGCTTCATCCAGCCCTCTCTCGTCGGCCTAGCGCGCGAGCGAGGCATCGATCTCGTCGCCATTGATACCTCGAGGCGCCTCGCCGACCAGGGCCCCTACGATTGTGTGCTCCACAAGTTCTATGGAGACGACTGGAAGGCGCAGCTCGAGGATTTCGCCGCCCAGAACCCCGGCGTTCCCATCGTCGACCCTCCCCTCGCCATCCAGCGCCTTCACAATCGTATCTCCATGCTCCAGGTCGTCTCGGAGCTCGAGATCCACCAGGAGAGGGAGACGTTTGGGATCCCCAGCCAAGTGGTGATTTATGACTCGAGTGCCCTCTCCAACTTCGGTGTCATCGGCGCCCTACGGTTCCCTGTCATCGCGAAGCCCCTAGTCGCCGATGGCAGCGCCAAGTCCCATAAGATGTCCCTGATTTTCCACCGTGACGCCTTGCTCAAGCTAAAACCTCCCCTCGTGCTGCAGGAATTTGTGAACCACGGCGGGGTCATCTTCAAGGTTTATGTGGTGGGGGACTACGTACAGTGCGTGAAGAGGAAGTCCCTCCCAGATGTATCCGAAGAGAAACTGGAGCGTTCCATGGGTTCTGTCGCCTTCTCACAAGTGTCCAACATTACCATGCACAACCAAGCAGATGCCGAATATTACAAACACCTGGATGAGGTAGAGATGCCTCCATTGAGCTTTCTCAGGAAGATAGCGAGTGGTTTGAGGCGGGCTTCAGGATTGCGACTTTTCAATTTTGATATGATCAGGGATGTGAGAGCTGGCAACCATTACCTTGTCATCGACATCAACTACTTTCCTGGGTATGCGAAAATGCCATTTTATGAACAGGTTTTAACTGACTTCTTCTGGAAAATTGTTCATGAAAAGAAAGAGCAATATAGAACCACTTCAATTGTCTCCAATAACGAGTGCAAGCATTTGCCCGACAACCATAACAAGTTGGCAGAGGATACAGGAGAAGTTGGATGAGGTTTTTGTTACTTTCATTCTTTAAGAAGTCTAGTTTTTCTTTCCTCGAGAAGCTTACACATCATACCAATGCAAATGATCAAAGCAATATGAATGCAGCCGCAGTGGCGTTTGGCTGATTAAGTAGGTTAGTAGATCATGGATTTTTAACCTTTGGGTGTGTTTATTGGTTCTTACACTGATACATTGAGACTGTACATCCTTACTTTAGCTACAGTGGTTGGTACATTTAGAACTGTATTAAAGTTGGTGTTTTTTCAAAAAAAAAATTGATCTGTCCTGATTTCAACCGATCTAGCGTAAACGAAATTCACTTCTTCTTCTTCTTCTTTTTTTTAATCTAAATCATTCAGCTGATGTTTGTCTGTTGTGGTTCAATTAAGATAAAACATGCACGAGATTATTATTATTATTATTATTATTATTATTATTATTATCTTATTTTTGCACTTGCTTGCTTCTAAAATGTCATCATTGTTAGAACTATACGTTAATCTACAGGTAGTGCCTTATCTCTCTCACATGCACATACCCATTATGCTAGCAAAAGACGGTTCGCTCACCTCCAACTCCGTCAATCCGTTCCAGGGCCAACACGGAGGAGGTAAATCACGGAGGCTACTAGTCCGGATGCTATGACTAGTGCGTGAGGAGGACGGACACATTGACTTTGCTAAGTTTTGATCCCTAGACCTCATGCTGGCAACACCCACGTATTATCAGTCCATCTCGTGGGGACGCACATATCCATTATGAATGTTGTTATCGGTAGTTCTATATGATGAAATTTTTATTATCTTGATTTTCTCTCTGCTTCATATTTTAGTCATCTATTTTAATAGATTTTGGAGATATCCACAATTTAGGTGAGTTGCAGTTTGTAGGATAAACAGTGAGACATTAGTCTTAGGTGGATCTTTGTATTTTGTTTTAGGTGCTAAAATTGATTATACCTGAGATTAGGTTGATGGGTGCCTTGGTATGTGTCACTAACTTGGAATGAAAACTTGCATAGGGAAACCAGTATTACGCATTGTTAATTACATGATTTATATGAAATCATGTTATTTTATTCTAGTTAAATATTTCTCCTTCCTGTCTTGCACATTCTCTTGGAATTTCTGGAATTGTTGTCAGTGGAAACCTTCATAGGTCTGACTCTCCAAGTCTTCAATGTTGAAGCAAATCTTTAAAAAAAAATGATTAACTAGGTCAAGCAATATCAAATCTGGGCAACCAATTCAATCTCATGTAAGTTTTCAATCGGCCACTAAGGTAAATCGGGAAAATGCACATGAATGCCCATTCTGACGACTAGTATTCTCAGGTTCGCTATCTATTAAGGATGTTAAAGCAAATCTTGGTGGCAACACCAAGATTTTCATTGCTTGCTTAATGATTGAAAATAAAAATGAGTAGGAGGTAGAGTAAGGTGATCAATAGGAGTAATTTGGGTGCTAAGCATGTAAGAATGGCATGGAAGGCACCTATACGAGACATTTTACCATATGCGAACAACAATTAGGATATTTCAATGGGTTTTATTGGCGGTCTTCAAAATGACAAGTTGATGAATCTTAGTTAGGGATCCTATTCAAAGTTGGAAATGTTTCAATTGTCATCAGGTATGAGTATTTGACATTTGTATGGATTTAAGTGTGCAAGATATTGTTTCTGGACTTTTTTTTGCACTTGATCAACAATGGTCTTGGGCGATCAACTCAGGGTGTTCATGGCAGACATGGGAATGAAAGAGAATAGATAATAAATCAAAGTACCGAAGTTCCTATAGCGCTTATCAAGCCAAGCCATCAGCAGCATGCTAGAATAAGAGGTATTGTGGTTCGAGCAGAAAAAGGATGATGAGTGAACCAATGGATGAATTGCTAAAACCAACAAGCCGAGGTTACCTCTAATTCCTTAGGCTTCTCCAAGCTCAATAAGTCAACACGATGAAGAACCAAGTCATTATGATGGACAACAATCAGACTTGAGGTTATCTCTAATTCCTCAGGCTTCTCCCAGCTCAAAAAGTCAACAGGTACAATGAATTGTAAGCCATTTTGTTGATTATAGTTTACTAATAAAACAATACAGTCTAGGAGAAGTTTTGAATGATGATTGGTTTAGTAAGTTATGGTTGTTAAACCATAGTAATTTTGATTCTTACAGTCGTCGCAATGTGTTCATCGGATAAAGGTTCGGTGAAATATATTTTCACTCGCTTTTACATAGCATTTTGATAGAAACTAAAGTTCTTTGCTAATCAATCAATAGTTTAGCTTAGTCCAAAGCCGAAGAATGTAAGTTAGGATCCTAGAATTGTTTTACTATTTTTCTCAAGGAATTGAGAATGAGCTTCATTTATTCGTTGAGGTAACAGGTGCATAGTTTAAGCATTTGTGATGTTGCAGTCCAATCATAATAGCGAACTGATCCTTGTCACTGTCATTTAATTATACTTTAAAAACTTGCTAGAAGTCCTGCGTTAGTTGTATTCCAAGTTGATCCTCTCGCCGAGCGAGGTGGAGTCCCTAGAGCGGAGTGGGTCTCCGAGTGTCACGAACTACTGACGCCGACTCCGATATTGACGCCGATCTATAAGAAAACAACTGTTAACAAATCCGTCGGGAAAAATCCCTGGCAAGACCCTTCGACAGTCAAGTCAGCCTCCGCAAGAGCAAGACAAAACAATGAACGGTGGCTGAAAACACGATCGCACCTACCTGCAGAATGAAGAAGGGAGGGGCTTATATAGCCGAGGGAGCTGATAACCCTTGTCTACATCAGTCGTCCTTCTGTACCCAATCGAGACAGGGGCATGGGCGCTGTCAGCTCACAGGATGGCGCCGAGCTACGCTGCTCATTCGGACGCATTAAATGATGAAGTGGTGCGGGGTGCTCGGGTAGGTCAGAAGTACGGTGTTGACGGGATGTCTACGACGTGCGTTATAAATAGGCAAGATCTGTGTCGACCCACGTACCCCGATCATAAATGCGATGTCAGGGAGTGGACGTCGTAAGGATAGATTTTGGGGTAAATTGCCGACTGGCCGACACGAGTGGCCCCGGGTTCCTTAAGTATCCTCCTCGAGTGTCTCAGAAGCATTCTCCGACGTGGTCGATCAGCTTTAGTCTGAGTCACGTGAATAGAGTTGTTGTGCGAGCGCCGATTAGGACTATGCGAGGGGTAACCGGAGGGTCTTGGGCTCGGCTATCGGAGCCTTGTGCTCTGGGCCTCCATCACAAGTATCTGGAGTGTCGGAAGGGGTCGGACACTTGGCGTCCAGCTCTGGGACTCGAGTCGAAGTGCCCCTTGTTACCAGCTCGCTCGGGTGCCCCGGCCGAGTAAGCCCTAGGATTCTCACCCCGCCCCCTGAATCAGTCTGCCCGCGCGTGGCGGTTCCGACTCGGCCTTAGGTGGTGCCAGGCTGGCCGACCGGGCGACACATATGATAAGCCGGGATCATAAGCCTCCCCTCGAGTCTAGTCGAAGGAGGCGTCGAGCCCGACTGACTAGACCCACCGTGTAGAACAAGCCCGTTGCTTCCGCATGAGCGTCGGCCCGCTCGATTTGTGCAACCTAAGGCCCGATTCACGCAACGGGACTTCCCTCGTGTCCCATCCGACCGTCTTATCAATCTTGTCCCTGACTCTTGCCGAGTCGATTCGAATCTCCTGCATTAATTGCCGTTTTAATTGCAGAGCCATGTGTCTGCTACCTACTAGTTTCCCGGTCGCCGAAGCGACTGCCGCCTGGCTCAGCGAATGGGCGGCTCGCGCATGCGAAGACGAGCCTCGGGAATTACCTCGAGTTTGATCGGACGGCCTACGTGTTAGGTCATGATCGTCAAGCTAGAGGGGGTGAATAGCTTTTCTTCGACTCGTTCTTCCTACTATGTTAGCGAGCGCAAGCGGAAACAATAATAACAAAATTAAACAAACGCTAACACCAACCTTTACGTGGTTCGGAGATGACACTCCTACTCCACGGCTGTCCGTAAGGTGGACGATCCCTCGATCCTTCGGTGGATCACTCCTCGGATGCCCTCCGGCTAGCTCGTGTAGCTCCTTGTGGGTGGAGAAACCTCGCCACAAACCTGGACACACTTCTGAGCTCTTAGACTACTATTTGACCTTTAATCAAAGCTAAATTCATCAAGAGTCTCAGCCAAAAACAAAGCCCTCTTAAATAGAGCCTAAGGCTGAAAACCTCACCATCAGTCAACTGCCCCCAGGCCAGTCAACTTATCCCACTCAAATTCGACCGTTATAAGCCTAACGTTCGAATTTCAGCCACACCAGTCGACTGCTCCAGGGGCAGTCGACTGGCCACCAGTCGACTGGTCCATTACCAGTTGACTGATGTCTCGGTGAGTTTGAGTTCCCTGCTGAGAGTCGACTGATCCATCCCTAGTTGACTGCACAGCTTACAATTTCACTCTCCCTCACTCCGAAGACCCTCCTTCACGTATGCCTTCAAGTCCACTCCCTTGGCTCGCCCCTTGAAGTCCTCTTCCACCGGATATCGTCCCTCGGATGCGCACGCAAGCTCTTAGCTTGCCTCCATGCCACCCTTCACGTGTGCCCTTTGAAGTCCACTTCCTTCAGCTTGCCCTTGGAGTCCTCTTCCCTCGGCTCTCGTCCCTCGGATATGTCCTCTATGTATGACTCACCAAGTCCTGCAAACTCAATCACACATATCAAATCACAAAGGTAAACCTAACTTAAACCCTTTGCCCAAACATCAAAACACATAGTCACTCCGGACCATAGATTGCTCCAACAATCTCCCCCTTTTTGATGTTTGGCAATACGTTTAAGTTAGGGAAAACAAATAGCAAAAATGCATGGATCCTATCCCAAGGCATCCCCACACCTAACCTCCCCAAGTTAGGAATTTTACCAAGACGGGCTTTTTAAAACTTTCTCAAGGCTCCCCCTACATTGGACTTACAAAGGCTTTTTAAGAATCCCCCAAGGTCCCCCTTACGCCATGAATGGAGCAACAATGCTCCCCTAGACCTAGGATTTCTTGCAAATGTGTGTTTGGTTTTCCAAATTAAACTCAACACTTCTCCCTCTTTGCCACATATCAAAAGACTCCTACAATTTTCCCCTTATTGGATCCTTTAACCCTGAATGATTATAAACACAGTGTACTAACCCCCCCCCCCCACACACACACAAAGTTCCACACTTGTTTCACATCATTTGGACATCTTCCAATAGCTGAACCACATTTTTCAACTTTTACCAGTCGACTGGCACTCTGAAAATCCAATTTTTAGCCTTTTTGACCCAATTTCAGAAATGCGTCAAAAATTCCACAAACCTCCAAAAATTCTCAAATTTTGTGGAGAGATTTGTGGTACCCATACCTACTTGGGAAAAATATAGTAAAAAATGTATCTATCACCATTCCCAAAATTGACACAAAACCCCAAAACTAGCTAAATAGTTCAATTGAACCTTGACCTAAAGTCCTAGTTTTGGTCTTCCCTTGATGTCACTGCCCATACCAACCCACAATGCATCACTAGCATTGATTTAAATGACATTAATATATCAAAAACCAATTCTCATATTTTATGACCCCAATGTCATATTTTCATGCATGAAACACATACCCAACGTGCCAAACCCAAGAATTGAGACTCAAGTCCGTCTCCAATTCTCTTGGCACACTCCATGGTCCATCTAGACATTTGTGAGACGCCTCTCGAGATCCATTTACCATGGATCCCAAAGACTCCTAGAGCTCCCCCTTGAGCTCTTAGCCTTAGCCACCTCCCTAGGTGACTCAATAACCACTAGGTCACACCGGTGTACCTCCGGTGACACTTGGCCTACAAACTTAACCTTTTTAACCTTAGACACCTTGTCCTTAGTTAAGACCTTCTTTTTGTTTTTAAATGACACCCCCTTGTCTTTTTGGACTCCCCCTCCTTGCCATAATCATATGCTACCCTAGCATATTTCTTTCTATTGACATTGGAGACCTTAGATCGGTATCCTAACCCCGATCTATCATTGTTGGGTTTTAGACCACCCAACTGTTGATGCAGTCTGACCCTGATTGTTTTTTGGTGTTGACACCGATTTTAGTTTAGGTTGATGTTAATTATGATTATGGTTAAGTCCTAATCGGGGATTAGGCATGGTATGAAAAATCCTAGCTTGGAGGGCTAGGTGTTGGAAAATCCTAACCTGGAGGGTTAGGTGTGGAAAATCCTAGCTTGGAGGGCTAGGTGTTGAAAAGTCCTAATTCGAAAAGGTTGGGTGAAAATTCCTAGCTTGGAGGGCTAGGTGAAAAGTCCTAAGTTGGAGGGTTATGTGAAAAGTCCCAACTTGAAGGGTTAGGTGAAAAAGTCCTGGCTTGGAGGGTTAGATCCTAGCTTGAAGGGCTAGGTCTGGAAAAGTCCTAATTCGGAAGGGTTGGATGAAAAGTCCTAGCTTGGAGGGCTAGGTGAAAAGTCATTGTTGGTGCAGAATGCACCAAAGTCAAACCTGTGTTTTGATAATGGCAACAGAGGTCAAAAGTTAAGTCTTACTTGTGTTTCTAACAAGTTACTCTAGTGTGCAGAGATAAAGTCCTAGCGAAGGACTGCTAGGCAACTGGCGAAGGACTGCCAGTAGCAAAGCCCTAGCGAAGGACTGCTAGGCAACTGGCGAAGGACTGCCAGTAGCAAAGCCCTAGCGAAGGACTGCTAGGCAACTGGCGAAGGACAGCCAGTATCCAAGCCCTAGCGAAGGACTGCTAGGCAACTGGCGAAGGACTACCAGTATCCAAGACCTGACAAAGGACCGTCAGGCAAAAGTCCAACCAAAGGAGTGGTTGGCATCAGGTAAACTCTCCTGAGAGGAGTAGGTGAGGACGCGTTCCCCGTCGAGGGAACAGTAGGCGTCGATTCGACCTAGGGCTCCATTTTGGAGACCAAAGTCAGAACCAAGACAGCTAAGGCTGTATAAATAAATATTTTATTGTTGCATTGTGTTTTGGACTAACCCTAGATGCAGGACCGAAGGAACGTGTGTCTGCAGCTCAGAAAGCCTCAAAGGAGAGAGGCAATGGCTGAGTAGGGCGCCCGGAGTGTCCCGGGCGCCCCCAAGGTGCATACAAAACAAGTCAAAGAAAAAAGGGTTCGAACAGCTGCTGGGCGGGGGCCCCCGTGCTCCCGGGCGCCCCCGCTGCTCCCGGGCGCCCCCAGCGTCCCGGGCGCCCCCATGCGCATGCCTCGGACCAGAAGCCTTCGAAGCCAGAAGATAAGATTTGACCCGGTCAATCCGGGCGCCCCGAGCTCTCCGGGCCCCCCGGTCAAAGAGGATCCCGAAGATAAGGGGATCAGACGCTGACCGAGATTGAACCGGATCGAAGGACACGTGGGGGGCGCCCCCGACGTCCCGGGCGCCCCCTGGCCCTATATAAAGGGCCCTTGACCAAGGCTTCCAATCATCAATTCTTTCAACGCCTCAAAGCTCTTCTACGCTCGTGTCTTGCTCCGGAAACACTCCAACTCGAGCCGACGACGTCCCGCTGCCCCGAAAAAGTCAATACACTCCGGACGTCGGTAACGAAGAGTGCAATTCTTTATTATTATTTTCGTGCACTTACTTGGTAACCAAATTCTGTAACTATTATTGCGCTTCATATAGAATTGCCCAAAGTAAACGGTCAACGACCGTGGGCCTTGGAGTAGGAGTCGACACAGGCTCCGAACCAAGTAAAATCGACTGTGTCTCTGTGTTGTGTTTATTTTTATTTCCGCTGTGCAATTGCTCTTTACGAAATTCCGAACGATTTCCGATATTCACCCCCCCTCTATCGGTTTTCTCGATCCAACAAGTGGTATCAGAGCGGGGAAGTTCAAACTTGGTGGAACCACCAGTTTGAAATTTTTTTCGGATTTTCTTTATTTCTTTTTCTCATTCGAATTTTTTTAAATTCTTTTTAATATTTTATTATTCTTATCCCGCACTACTAATCGAAGACAAAGTCTTGGGACATTTTCTTGTTAGTTTTCTTTTACAGATCAAATGGCCATGCAAGAGGGATTTAGCACCGCCAGACCTCCACTCTTCAGTGGAGAAGACTTTTCCTACTGGAAAAGTCGTATGGAGGTCCACCTGAAAACTCAGGTGGACATGTGGATCATTATCCAGTCTGGTCTGGAGATCCCCAGAAACGCCGAAGGACTTCCTCAAAGCTACTCTGAATGGGACAACGCCCTAAAGCGCAAGATAGAAGACGACGCAAAAGCGACTCAGACGCTTCAATGCGGATTGACGAAAGAGGAGCTGAACCGCGTGGGCCCCTTCAACAGTGCGAAAGAGCTCTGGGCAAAACTGATCGAGCTACACGAAGGGACATCAGATACTCGAATCAGTAAGAGGGATCTACTACTGAACAAACTCTACACCATCAAGATGGCCGACAACGAAACAGCAGCCCAGCTCCACGCACGAATCCAAGAGTTAATGAACGGTCTTCACACAATAGGTCACAAGGTTGAAAACCGTGACTTAATAAGGTATGCCTTAAACGCGTTCCCTAGAAACACCTTGTGGGCATCTATGGTAGATGCATACAAGGTCTCAAGGGATCTTTCAAAAATAAAATTAGATGAATTATTTTCTGAACTAGAACTGCACGAACAAACTAACACCAATATGGTCGAGAAAGGTATTGCTTTCGTTGCAGGTAAAACTCTAAGGACAACGAAGAAGAAGCCCGAACCTGAACCCGAGTCTAACTCAGACTCAGAAGATGAAGAAGGAGATCAAACGAAGCTGGTCCGACTAGCCCGAAGCTACTACAAGGAGCTGAAGAACCGAACCAACAAACGGAAAATCAGCCGAAGAAAGGACGAACCAGCTGAACCCGCAAGTGATAAAAACAAGCCCAACGTAACCTGCTATGAGTGCAAGAAAAAGGGCCACTACAAGACAGAATGCTCAAACTTAAAGGAAGTCAAAAAGACAAGAAGAAAGAAGGCGCTCCAAGCAACCTGGGACGAGTCTTCCTCGGAAGAAGAAGAAGAAGCACCCCAATCAAACCTACTAGCTCTGACCGCCTCAGAAAAAGTCGAGACTGAGTCCGAATCAGAACAGGACGACGGCGAGCTGACATTTACAGAAGACGGCGAAATTAAGGAACATAAAGATTTGGACCAATGGATGTTGGATAGCGGTTACTCCAGACACATGACTGGAGATAAATTGAAGTTCACCAAGCTCAAGTTCAAAAACCTAGGCTCAGTAGCATTTGACAATAATGCCACACTCAAGGTAATTGGGTCAGGTAATATTGAACTTAAATCCGATTTCATTATTAAGAAAGTTCTATTGGTTGAAAACTTTAATTTTAACTTGCTTAGCATAAGTCAGTTATGTGATTCTGGTTATATAGTTACTTTTAACAATTCTAACTGCCTGATTAGAAATGTACAAAACTCAGAAATCATGCTTAAGGGCACTAGGAAAAATAATGTATACACTATAAACCTTCCCCTTGTACCCAAATGTATGTTAACTCAGTTAGAACAATCAAACCTCTGGCATAGGAGATTAGGTCATACCAATCTAAGAACTATTTCAAAAATTACCCAACTTGGCTTAATCAAAGGTATTCCCAAAATTAAAAATAATGAAAACCTAAAATGTGACTCATGTAATCAAGGTAAACAAACCAAATCCAATCACAAACTAACCCAATCTGATTTAACTCAAACTACACTTGAGCTCCTACACCTTGACCTGTTTGATTCACATGGAGCCAAGTCACTAAGCGGGAACCGATACTGCTTAGTAATAGTTGATGATTACTCTAGGTTTACCTGGGTTAGGTTTCTAAAAACCAAAGATGAAACCCTAAACTTATTTAATGAATTCTATAAACTAATTGAAAATCAAAACGACACTAAAATTAAAAGACTTAGGAGTGATCACGGGGGAGAATTTGAAAATCAACGATTCGAGGAATTCTGTAAGGTAAATGGGTACTTACATGAATTTTCATGTCCTAGAACCCCCCCAACAAAATGGGATAGTCACTTAAGGACCTTCAACTCAACTACACCCAAACCCAAGTATTTATTGACAATATAAGTTCAATTAATTTAACTAAGAACCCAATCCAACACTCCAGAACCAAACATATAGAAGTCAAACATCATTTTGTAAGAGACCATGTAACCAGGGGTGAAATAGTACTTAAGTATATTGACTATAAATCCAACCTAGCTGATATATTCACAAAACCCTTACCTGAATCTGAGTTCAGCTCACTAAGAAGGCAGTTAGGATTGTGCTCTGTAGAATAGATTAATGTTTTTTTAATAGAATTTGAAAAACTGTTTTACTTAATTTCAAAATCAGTTTTCATTTTCGACTTAGTTTTATTTATATTTCAAAACTACCCCCTTCAAAAATTAGGGCTTTTTCGAAAATGGACTTAGCCTAGGCCCTAACCCTAGAACTGCATGCACCTATAGACTTAGAAGCCAGCATCTCACAAGTACCTTAGGGTACTTTTTGATTGATAACCTAGAAAGGGTTGAGATGCTTAGGTCTTTGCCTTAATTCAAGATGCTTTAAGTCAGTGCATCTGCAGTAATTGGGGCACTAAATACAACTTATACAGCAATCAAGTTAAGTGTCAAGTTTAGAAAATCTAACTTGAACAGAAACACTTAATTTGACTAACCCTAGCAAAAACTACTATTTATAACAGTTAGTAAGTAGCTAATTGGGTTAGACATGTCCCTATAGAGAAAATTGAATGATTGTGGTTTAAGTCTAATTATGATTTGGTTCAGTACAACAAAATCTTACTTATTTCCATTATTTCTGCTATATTTATTTGTTTTGATATATGGCAAAGGGGGAGAGATAGGAAAGGAGAGAGTAAAATTAATTTTCTTTATTTAAAAAGTTTTCAAAATTTAATTTTCTTAACTCTATCCTTTATTCAAAAAGTATTCAAAAGTTTTTCTTTATTCACAATTTTTTTGAAAAATACTTAAGCTTTCAAAATTTTGCTAAGTATTCAAGTCTTTCAAATTTTTACTTAAGCTTTCAAAATTTTGCTAAGTATTCAAGCCTTTCAAATTTTTACTTAAGCTTTCAAAATTTTGCTAAGTATTCAAGTCTTTCAAAATTTTTACTTAAGCTTTCAAAATTTTTCTAAGTACTCAAGCCATTCAAAATTTTATAACTTAAGCTTGTCAAAAGTTTTAAACTTTTATAAAGTACCTTAAGCTTAAGATTCTCAAAACTGGTTAAGTACAATGTTATTAAGTACTTAAGTTTTCCAAAAGTACTGTATTAAGTTTTCAAAATTATTAAGTACTTAAGTTTTTTTTAATCATCCTACTAAAATACTTAATCTAACACTTTCAAAACCTTTGAGTACCTTGAAACTTAAAGCCTCAAACTTTTTAAGTACTCAAAAAATCATGTTTCAAAAATCTTCCTATATACTTTTAACTTAAGATTCCTAAGTACCTAAAACTTAAGTTTTCAAAGTACAAGTAAAGTTTTTTTAACCCCACGAATTTTTGAAAAATCTAGGGGGAGATTCCTTCCAGGGGGAGGGAACAAAGTTTAACATTTTTTCATGCTTGCTTAAACATAACTTTTTGAACTAAGGTTGTCATAAATCAAAAAGGGGGAGATTGTTGGTGCAGAATGCACCAAAGTCAAACCTGTGTTTTGATAATGGCAACAGAGGTCAAAAGTTAAGTCTTACTTGTGTTTCTAACAAGTTACTCTAGTGTGCAGAGATAAAGTCCTAGCGAAGGACTGCTAGGCAACTGGCGAAGGACTGCCAGTAGCAAAGCCCTAGCGAAGGACTGCTAGGCAACTGGCGAAGGACTGCCAGTAGCAAAGCTAGGACTGCCAGTAGCAAAGCCCTAGCGAAGGACTGCTAGGCAACTGGCGAAGGACTGCCAGTAGCAAAGCCCTAGCGAAGGACTGCTAGGCAACTGGCGAAGGACAGCCAGTATCCAAGCCCTAGCGAAGGACTGCTAGGCAACTGGCGAAGGACTGCCAGTATCCAAGACCTGACAAAGGACCGTCAGGCAAAAGTCCAACCAAAGGAGCGGTTGGCATCAGGTAAACTCTCCCGAGAGGAGTAGGTGAGGACGCGTTCCCTGTCGAGGGAACAGTAGGCGTCGATTCGACCTAGGGCTCCATTTTGGAGACCAAAGTCAGAACCAAGACAGCTAAGGCTGTATAAATAAATATTTTATTGTTGCATTGTGTTTTGGACTAACCTTGGATGCAGGACCAAAGGAACGTGTGTCTGCAGCTCAGAAAGTCTCAAAGGAGAGAGACAATGGCCGAGTAGGGCGCCCGGGACACTCCGGGCGCCCCCAAGGTGCTTGGCTCCTGATCGGTCCGGTGACCGATCAGGGAGCAGGCAGCTTCCTCACTGCCTTGCTCCTGATCGGTCTGGTGACCGATCAGGGAGCCCAAAGTGAGTTGAGTTCTCCCACTGATCAGCTCCTGAACGGTCTGGTGACCGATCAAAGACTTAGGATTTAATTTCCGCAGTTACTGTTCACTCAGACGTGGATCGATCAGGCTTGAGCCTAATCGGACAGGGAGCTACCTGATCGGTCTGCAGACCGATCAGGCTTAACTCTGATCGGTCTGGCGACCGATCAGGCTTGTGTCGCCGCGAGAGCTGGGAGTCCCAGCTAAGCAGTGGATCGGTCTGGTGACCGACCCACAAGCCCTGGATCGGTCCGGTGACTGATCACTTTAATTCAAAATGCACTGTCAGACACTCTGATCGAGTCTGAACGTATCCGATTCTCTGCGCTTAACATCTGATACACGATTTTCTGCTTGATATGATGTGCTAACACTCTGATTGAGTTGTAGGTGACAGAGAAGGATTCAAACACTCAAGGAGAGTCAATGGAGGTCTTTCCTTGGAGCAGGTTTGTCCGTTTTCCATCTCAGGTTGCTTTGGCTGGAGCTGCAGACTGGAGCTGCTGACTGGAACTTGGCTGAGGGAAGCTCAGGGAGTCCAGGGAGAGCTCAGTGGTAGCTGGCGTTGGCAGGTAAGCAGCTGGAGGCTGCTGTGAGATGGTGTCACCTGTGCTCAGTGGAGAAACAAAAGGGCGTAGAGGAGAAGAGCAGAGTAGAGTTCGCTGAATCAACTTCTGGCTTAGTTCTTGTTGTGCGTTTGTGTTCTCCACACCTTGCTTGTGTGTTCTGAAGTTTCATCATCTTGAGCAAGCTACTGCAATCTTGAAGCAACCATCCCTTGCTTGAGCACTTGGAGGAAGGAACAAGAGGCTTTGAGTCCAACAGCGAGAAGACACAGAGAAAGGGCTCTTGTGTGCGATCGTCGCTGGGTGGAGCTCAGGGGAAGCTTGCTGTGTTCTTGTCTTTGCTAAGTGCTAAGTAAGATCTTTCTTGTGTTTCATTGTGCTTAAAACTATATCTTTGATTAAAACGCTGTGGAGAGGTTACTCCACCGAGAAGGAGGTTGCTTTCTATCCGGATCTTCCGGGGCTTGATCTGCCGACGATCAAGGGATCGCCCACCTTACGGGCACGCTAAGGAGTAGGGGCAAGTTATCCCCGAACCTTGTAAATCCTCTTGTTAGCGTTCTTGCGTTTGCTCATAGTTTAGGGTTTTGATTTTCTGCATACTCTGTTTCTATTCTTTTCGCTGTGCTACTAAACGGTTTAAGTGCAGATTTTTGATAAGTGCTAAAGGTCAAGTGATTGGCTATATTCACCCCCCCCTCTCTAGCCATCCGGGTTCCAACACCAACAACATACCTAAACCCTCAGATCCAATAGTGAATCTTCCTAGGATTTTCTTCATTTCTTCAAGTCTTGCCCTCAAGACTTGATTTTCTATTTCTAGGCTTTTAACCCTAGAATCCACATGTCCACCTTGGACATTCCTAGACCTACTCATCTTCCTAGGCATATGTCTCCCCTTCTTGGGATTCATGCCTTGATCCTTAGGTACACAGGTCTTGGGTTTATCATGATGCATGACCTTTCTAGGGTTTTGATCTACCTTGTTAACTATATTCCTATCGTTATACCTAAATCCATGATTATGCACAAGCAAGCATTTTTCATTATTTCTAGCATACATAAATGAATTTGAAACATGCTTAAACTTAGATATTACCTCCCTTACATTTGGAGCTCCCCCTTGATGTGAGCTTCTTTTCTTTTCCTCCTTCTCCCATTTCTCAAGTGCTCTATTTTCTTGAGTTCTCCTTTTCTCGGACACTTGGTATGATAGTGCCCTAGCCCCCCATATGTAAAGCATCTAATATATTTTTTCTCCTTCTTTCCCCTACAACCCATATTAGTTTTTAAAAGAATTGACCCGGGTTTAGGGTTTACCTCCTTCTTACCTAATGGACACTTGTCCTTGTAGTGCCCCTTCTTGTTGCATCCAAAGCATATGATATGATCCTTTGACTTTGCTTTAGTGGAGGTTGGAGCTTCTTCTCGCTCCGGTGTTCAAGTGGGTCTCGCCTTCCCCTCAATTCTTGAAGTGGAGACCTCTTTTTCTTCTCTTGAGGAAGTGGATGATCTTTCACTTGATTGTGCCACTTCACTTGATGATGTTGACAATTCTTTTTCCTCTTGGTCTTCTTGGACCACTGAACTTATCTCTTTGGGCTCTTCCACTATTTGAGCTTGTGTAGGGTTCTCATGACATTCTTCCAACTTGTTCCACAACTCATATGCATTTTTATACTCATCTACATCACTCAAAATACTATTAGGTAAAATATTAACTAATATATCAATTACCTTCCCATTGTCCCTAGATTGGGCTTGTTGCTCCTTAGTTCAATATCTCGAGCGGAGCTTTTTTCCATGCTTGTCTCTTGAAATCTCGAATGGTTCTTCTAGCACCACCATGCACTTCCAATCCATTCCAAGCCAAGTCTTCATTCTTGTCCTCCAATAGTCAAAATCTTCATGATCATATGGAGGTGGAGTGTTGATATCATCCCCCAACTTGTCTTCCATCATCCTTTCCTTTAGCTTGTGCCCTTTTTAGCGATTATTCCAACAAGAGCAAACCTTCGCTCTAATACCACTTGTTAGGTCGTGATAGTCAAGCTAGAGGGGGGTGAATAGCTTTTCTTCGACTCGTACTTCCTACGATGATAGCGAGCGCAAGCAGAAACAATAATAACAAAATTAAACAAACGCTAACACCAACCTTTACGTGGTTCGGAGATGATGCTCCTGCTCCACGGCTGCCCGTAAGGTGAACGATCCCTCGATCCTTCGGTGGATCACTCCCCGGATGCCCTTCGGCTAGCTCGTGTAGCTCCTTGTGGGTGGAGAAACCTCGCCACAAACCTGGACACACATCTGAGCTCTTAGACTACTATTTGACCTTTAACCAAAGACAAATTCGTCAAGAGTTTCAGCTAAAAACAAAGCCCTCTTAAATTGAGCCTACGGCTGAAAACCTCGCCACCAGTTGATTGGCCCCAGGCCAGTCGACTGATCCCACTCAAATTCGACTGTTACAAGCCTAACGTTCGAATTTCAGCCACACCAATCCATTGCTCCAGGGGCAGTCGACTGGCCACCAGTCGACTGGTCCATTACCAGTCGACTGATGTCTCGGTGAGTTTGAGTTTCCCTGCTGGCAGTCGACTGATCCATCTCCAGTCGACTGCCCAGCTTACAATTTCACTCTCCCTCACTCCGAAGACCCTCCATCACGTATGCCTTCAAGTCCACTCCCTTGGCTCACCCCTTGAAGTCCTCTTCCACCGGCTATCATCCCTCGGATTCGCACGCAAGCCCTCGGCTTGCCTCCATGCCACCCTTCACGTGTGCCCTTTGAAGTCCACTTCCTTCGGCTTGCCCTTGGAGTCCTCTTCCCTCGGCTCTCGTCCCTCGGATATGTCCTCCATGTGCGACTCACCAAGTCCTGCAAACTCAATCACATATATCAAATCACAAAGGTAAACCTAACTTAAACCATTTGCCCAAACATCAAAACACATGGTCACTCCAGACCATAGATTGCCCCAACACTACGTTCCTTCCTGCCTTTTCCTCGGATCGTCATCGGACGACTTTCCTCGTCCGTTCGGCCCTATAAATAGGGCTTTACCCCCCACCATTTTACCATCGCTTTTCACTCTGACGTCATCGTGCTGCTGCTACGCGCTCTGCTAGGGTTCCGGTGACATCCTCTTTCCAGTCATCTTCTCCGGCGAGCCCTTTGTCTCTCGGTTAGTTTTCCTTTCTCACCCGATCCTTTTTCCTTTTCAGTCGCTCTTCTTTCATTTGGTCTTTTTTCCTTTTTCACTCGGTCTTTCGCCTTCTCCCTTATCCATGGACTGCCCCTCTTCTCCTTCGGATCCGAGGTATCTACCATGGTGTCCGAGCTCCACCACCACGATCATGATCAGATCCAACCTGAATATCACATTTCCTCCAACTACCGAATCCGCCTATCTGATCCGACTGACCGTCCCGAGACCACCCCCCTCAGTTTCATAACGATTTCCTGGGACCACCTTCAAGCCGGACTTCGTTTTCCTATCCACCCTTTTATCTCCTCGGTCTGTTGCTTTTTTCATATCCCACTTTCTCAACTTGCCCCGAACGCCATCCTTCTGATGTGCGGCTCGGTCATCATCTTCACCCTATACAAGATTCCTCTCGAGCCCGAGATTTTTTACTTCTTTTTCTATCCCAAGAGGCAAGAGCCGGGCGATTTCTTCTTCCAAGCTCGAGCTAAGACCTCCTTTTTGTTAAAACTTCCATCCTCGAACAAGGGTTGGAAGGAACGTTATTTCTTCATCAATGTTACCCCGACCCCGAGCTGGCCCACCACCTAGATCTCTGATCTTCCTCCACCTCCCCCTCTTCCCAAAAACTACCGAACACTCCCTTCTTATCAGTCGGCTCTGTCCAAGATCGGGGGCCGACATTTCCACAGGGGCCGACATTTCAGCGAGGGGATTCTGTACGTGTTCGGCCTCAGCCAAGTGTCATTCCGCCGTCCCCTTGTACTTGATCATGCCCTCGCGTGCTGTTTCCGCCATGGGCCACGAGAGGCCGACCGACGAGCCGATCAAGAGAGCCCAGGAACTTCATCTATACGATCCCCTGGGCGACCACTTCTACCAGGGCCTTTGGGAGGCTAACTATCGAGGCCCGACCAGCCGAGCCAACGCCTTTCTGTCCGAGGCCAGTTAGGTATGTCTGATTTTTCTTCTGTATTTTCTTCCTCTTGCTTATTCTTGACTTGCTACTGAGATTTGTTTATAGTTTGCAGCTCTTTGGCTCGGCCTATAGCATGGTCGTGTCTTTTATAGCGCACGCCAAGACTCGGCACCAAGCGGATTGTCGGGTGGCTAGGTTGGAGACTCAGCTCCAGCACGCGCAGCTGGTCTCCAACGAGGAGACTCTGAGCGGGCTACGGGCTGAGGTCTTGGATGTGCAAGACCGGTTAGCTCACTCGGAGGAGCAGCTCGAGAGCACGCGGGCGCAACTCAACTCATCCGACACGGCCGTGGCCTAGGCACATCATCGCATCTCCAACTTGGATTACTCCGAGCGTAAAGCCTAGACCATCGAAGGTCAGGTCCAAGAAGAGCTGTTGACTGCCAAGGCCGAGCTTTTGGAGGTGTCCCAGTCGGCCCCAGCTCTGCGCGCTGATCTGGCTGCCAAGGATCAATAGCTGGCGTCCCAAGCAGAAAAGAATGCAACCTTGACGACCCAGCTGGTCGCTCGGGACGAGGAGCTGAACGCGCAAGCGACGGAGTTGAGCCGACTCGAGGGCAGCGGACCGCCTGGGAGGCAAGACAGTCAAAGCTGGAAGCAGCCAGGTCGGAGCTTGAGGAGCTCCGAGCATACAAGGCGGGGGAGGCTGCTCGATGGGAATCTCGGAGGGTTAAATATATCAACTCCCGGGATTTCTGTGAGCAGCTGTCGGGGAGACTTCGCCCCTTGCTTAAGCAGCAACTGCTCAATACCCTCGAGCAGCTTAAGCAAGGCGGGCACCTTCCGCCCGACCTCCCGGCCAGCACCGTCAAGCTGGCTGGGCTAACCCAAGGAATGGAGAACGTCTTCCGACCCTTCAAGTGAGGGTCAGATTTTTGCTGTTTTTCTTCTTTTTTGCTTTTCCTTATAGAGGCTCGACCTCCTTTCTTTTGTACTGAAACTGCTTGAAATGAAAATTTTCTCTTGCTTAAGCTTTGTCATATGTGTTTGCTAATTTTTGATTCTAAGTGTCGATCACACGAGCATAGGTTCGAGCACCTTCCTTCCTCTTTCCTCAGTGAGGTCTGTTGATGCAGTCTGACCCTGATTGTTGTTTTGGTGTTAACACCGATTTTAGTTTAGGTTGATGATTATGATTATGATTAAGTCCTGATCGGGGATTAGGCACAGTGTTGAAAAGTCCTAACCTGGAGGGTTAGGTGTGAGAAAATCCTAACCTAGAGGATTAGGTGTGAAAAGTCCTAGCTTGGAGGGCTAGGTGTGAAAAGTCCTAACCTGGAGGGTTAGGTGTGGAAAATCCTAGCTTGGAGGGCTAGGTGTGAAAAGTCCTAACCTGGAGGGTTAGGTGTGGAAAATCCTAGCTTGGAGGGCTAGGTGGGAAAAGTCCTAACCTGGAGGGTTAGGTGTGAAAAGGTCCTAGCTTGGAGGGCTAGGTTGATGAAATCCCGGCTTGGAGGGCCAGGTCCTAGCTTCGAGGGCTAGGTTGATGAAATCCCGGCTTGGAGGGTCAGGTCCTAGCTTGGAGGGTTAGGTTGGATGAAACCCTAGCTTGGAGGGCTAGGTTGGAGTCCTTGGATCGGTCTGGTGACCGATCAGGGAAGTTGGCATGGTGCTCCTTCATGGATCGGTCTGGTGACCGATCCAGCGATGACTGATCGGTCTGGTGACCGATCAGGGAGTATGCGTTTCGCTCACTGCACGGCTCCTGATCGGTTTGGTGACCGATCAGGGAACCCACAAGTGAGTTGAGTTCCCCTACTGCTCTGCTCCTAATCGGTCCGGTGACCGATCAGGGAGCATCCAGTAGGTTTTTAGGAACCTTACTGATCTGCTCCTGATCGGTCTGATGACCGATCAGGAACACTGTTCGAACCGTTCTGGTGAACGATCAAGCGTCGCGAGTTCCTCACTATGATCGATCAGGACGGAGCATGATCGGTCTGAGAATGCCCTGATCGGTCCAGTGACCGATCAGGAGGGTTGGACTGCGAAGCTCAGAAATCGCCCGACAAAGGGTGGATCGGTCTAGTGATCGATCCACAACCTGGGATCGGTCTAGTGATCGGTCCAGGAGAGTCCCAGAGAAATCGCGATTTCTGATTGAGCGTTGGGGACCGATCAAGATAGAGCCTGATCGGTCTGAACCCACCCTAATCGGTCTGGTGACCGATCACTTTAATTCAAAATGCACTGTCAGACGCTCTAATCGCGTCTGAACACATCTGATTCTCTGCGCTTAATCTCTGATACATGATTATATGCTTGATATGTTGTGCTAATGCTCTGATTAAGTGTGCAGGTGACAGGGATGGATTCAAACACTCAAGGAGAGTTAATGAAAGCCTTTCCTTGGAGCAGATTTGTCCATTTACCATCTCAGGTTGCAACGGCTGGAGCTGCTGACTGGAGCTTGGCTAAGGGAAGCTCAGGGAGTCCAGGGAGAGCTCAGTGGTAGCTGGCGTTGGCAGGTGAGCAGCTGGAGGCTACAGTGAGATGGCTGTGACCTGAGATCAGCAGAGGAGACTTAAGTGCCAGGTGGCAAACAAGTCTCAACAACGCTACAGCTTGTGTTCTTGCGACATCTTGTGTGCTGCTTGTGCGATCTGTTGTTCCATCATCTTGAGCAAGCAACTGTGATCCTTGAAGCAACCTTCTGTTACTTGGGCACTTGGGAGAAGAGAAACAAGAAGCTTGAGTCCATCAGCGAGAAGACACGAAGTGGAGAGTCTTGCGTGAGATCTCCGTTGGGTGGAGCTCAGAGAGGTTTGCTTGTGTTTTTGTGGTTCTAAGTGTTAAATAAGATCATTCTTGTGTTTCCTGTACTTTATACTTCATTATCTTGAAACGCTGTGGAGAGGTTACTCCACCGAGAAGGAGGTTGCTTACTATCCGGATTTTTTGGGGCTTGATCTGCCGACGATCAAGGGATCGCCCACCTTAAGGGCACGCCAAAGAGTAGGGACAAGTTATCCCCGAACCTTGTAAATCCTCTTGTTAGTGTTTTGCATTTGTGCTTAGCTTAGGGTTTAGTTTTCTGCAACTCTATTTTGTTTTTGCTTCCGCTGCTGCTTAACGTTTAAGTGCAAAAAAATTGAAAAGAGCCAAAGTTTAAGTGTCTGGCTACATTCACCCCCCCCCCCTTCTCTAGCCATCCAAGTTCCAACAAGTGGTATCAGAGCTTGGGGCTCTGTTCTAGCGGATTAACAACTGAGAGCTATCTACAATGACTTTGAGAGAAGGCTTTAGCACCACCCGACCTCCCTTCTTCGATGGCGCAGATTTTCAATATTGGAGATCGAAGATGGAGTACTACCTAAAGATGGACATCAACACTTGGTTCGCGGTGAAGGAGGGTTTTACCCCTCCAAAGGATGATGAAGGCAAAGAACTAGAATCTTGGCGTTGGACGACTGAACAAACCCGGAAGAGTGAAGACGACGCAAAGGCGGTGGTGACCCTACAATGCGGCATGAACAAAGACCAACTAATCAAGGTTGGTCCATTGACAAGTGCAAAAGATTTGTGGAACAAGCTCATAGAACTCCACGAGGGCACCCGAGATTCAAGAATCGCCAAGAGGGATTTGTTCCTCAACCAACTCCAAAATCTCTCCATGAAGGAGAATGAAACCGTAAGTGAGCTACATAGCCGGTTCAAGGAAGTCCTCAATGGTCTTCATTCTATTGATGAAAAGGTCGAGAATCGCGACCTTGTGAGGTATGTGTTGAAAGCATTTCCTAGGAATGCTTTATGGTTATCCATGGTGGATGCCTACAAAGTTTCCAAGGACTTATCAATTGTAAAATTAGATGATTTGTTTTGTGAGATGAAACTTCATGAAATGGCTAACAAAGGCCCCAAGGAGAAGGGGATTGCCTTTGTTGCAGGAGAAAAGAACAAGAAGAAGAAGGAGAAGAAGAAGGAGAAGGAAGTCTCATCATCTTCATCTTCTTCCGAATCCGAGTCCGAGTCCGAGGAAGATGGCAGCGGCTCTTCCTCCTCCGAGATGGCCAATTTCGTTAGAAGGATGATGAGGAAGGGTCGACGCTTCAAGGGTAAAGGTAACCCAAGTGAAGTTAAGCTTGATAAGAATAATATTACTTGCTTTGAATGTAGTAAGAAAGGGCACTTCAAGAAGGACTGCCCAAAGCTCAAGAAGAAGGAGGATAGATCCAAAAAGAAGAAGAAGGCCTTGAAGGCCACTTGGGATGAATCCTCCTCAAGTTCATCCGATGAAGAGAAGGAGGAGAAGAGTACACGCCATGTGACACTCATGGCACTTGAAGGAGATGAAAGCAGTGATGAATCCTCCGACTCCTCAAACGCGACTTCATCATCTTCGGATGATGAAGAGGTAATCACTCTCGGACTTGAGAAATGCTATAGAGCAATTACATGCTTAACCAATATGTTGAAAAAGTCAAAAATTAAGGTTAAATCATTGCAATTAGAAGTTGAACAATTGAAATCCTCTAGGGATGAGGATGTAGACGATTTGCATGTTGAAATGTTAGAGGATGAGATTAAATCTTTGAAAATTGAAGTTGAACAATTGAAATCCTTTAGGGATGAGGATGTAGATGATTTGCATGTTGAATTGTTAGAGGATGAGAACAAATCATTGAAGAGTGAAGTTGAGAGACTCAAGAGTATTCTTGAGAAGTTCTCAACAAGCTCAAAGACCTTAGACATGATCTTGAATGCCCAAAGGGCAGTCTACAATAGGGCCGGTATTGGTTACCGACCCAAAGAACCTTCATTTGTGTCCTTAATGTCTAGGACTGGTGTTAGACCACTTAAGACACCCAAGGTTCAAAAGAAAGTTGTCAAGACATGGATGTCTAAGTCTTGTTTAGTAGGTGCTTTAGGTCCCAAGGTTTGGGTACCTAAATCTTCTATTTTTCGAATTGTGTAGGTTGTAATTGAGGGGGAGCATCTATCAACTTGGTTCATTGATAGTGGGTGCTCCAAACATATGACCGGTGATAAATCATTGTTTACTACCCTTCAATGCAAAAATAGAGGTAATGTTTCCTTTGGTAATAATGGTAGTCTTAAGGTCATAGGAATAAGAGACATTCAAATATCCGAATGTCTTAGAATTAAAAATGTCCTTCTAGTCAAGGGGATGACATTTAATCTCCTAAGTGTCAGTCAATTGTGTGATGCGGGTTACACAATTGATTTTCAACCAAGTCAATGTCTAGTTAGACAACATGACACTTTTGACACGGTAGTAGTAGGAACAAGAGTAGATAACATTTACCAAGTATCTTTTAAAAGTGCTACTAATGCTTTTGCTAAGTGTCTCATGTCAAAAGAAGAGGAGTTCACCCTTTGGCACCGGAGACTAGCACACGTGAACATGAAGAATATCCGGAAGTTGGCCAACAAGGGATTAGTTCGTGGCTTACCATGCATCAAGTATGAAAAGGACAAACTTTGTGATGCATGTCAAATGGGTAAGCAAACAAAATCTGCACATAAAGGTAAAAGCACTGTAGTACTTCTACCGCATTAGATTTACATCATATGAACTTGTTTGATTGTAGCACTATTATATCATTGAATGGTAGTAGATATTGCTTTGTTATCATTGATGATTTTACTAGATATACATGGACATATTTTCTAAAATATAAGGATCAAACCTTAGATGTTTTCATTTCTTTTTGTAGAAGAGTTGAAAATGAAAAATCATCAACTATTAAGACAATAAGAAGTGATCATGGAGGTGAATTTCAAAACCAACGATTTTTAGAGTTTTGTCAAGATAGAGGGTATAGACATGAGTTCTCCACTCCTAGAACACCACAACAAAATGGTGTTGTAGAGAGGAAGAACCGTGTTCTACAAGAGGCTGCTCGGAGCATGCTCAATGGGTACTCATTACCGAGTTACTTGTGGGTCGAAGCTGTAAACACAGCTTGCTACGTGCAAAATCGAGTTCTCATACATAGATTCTTAGGTAAGACTCCTCATGAACTTTGGTTTGGAAAATCACCTACGGTTAGACACCTTAGGGTGTTTGGTTGTAAGGTGTTTATTCTAAACACCAAGGACCATCTTGGGAAGTTCACGGCAAAGGCTGATGAAGGGATACTAGTCGGGTACTCCTTAGTTAGCAAAGCCTACCGAGTCTACAATAAGAAATCTAGATTGGTTGAAGAGTCTTCTGATGTTGTCTTTGAAGAAATTCCAAAAGCCAATGGACAACCAGAAGATGAAGTCCAATTCGAACTTAGGAGACTAAGTTTGAATGAAAGTCCAAATGTTGTTGATGGTGATGAATCCGATGACGGTGAGCCTAGACAACCCATAGATCAGCCGGATCCTGAGGCTGAGCTTGTGTCTAGTGAAACCATTCAAGAAGCACCACCAACTCCTGGGATAACTAGGTTAGCCTCTAGTCATCCCCAAGACCAGATTGTTAGAGACATCCATCATGGGGTTAGAACTAGATCATTCTTCTGGAATGAGGCTAATGAAGTTGCCCTAATTTTCGAAATTGAACCTAGAAAAATTGATGAAGCATTAAATGATCCCGATTGGATCATTGCAATGCAAGATGAACTAGGTCAATTCGAAAGAAGTCAAGTTTGGGACTTAGTCCCTAGACCAAGAAGACCACCATTATTGGAATCAAATGGGTCTTCAAAAATAAATTGAACCATAAGGGAGAAATCATAAGAAACAAGGCACGCTTAATAGCCAAGGGCCACAGTCAAGTTGAAGGTCTTGATTATGATGAGACCTATGCTCCCGTGGCACGATTAGAGTCCATCCGATTGATGCTTGCATTTGCAACACATCGTGGTTTCAAGCTATATCAAATGGATGCTAAATCGGCCTTTCTAAATGGTTTAATAAGAGAAGAGGTCTATGTCAAACAACCTCCGGAGTTTGAGAGTGCCGAATTCTCAAACCACGTATTTAAGCTCAAGAAGGCGCTCTACGGCCTTAAATAAGCACCCTGAGCTTGGTATGAGCGATTGTCGACGTTCCTAATTGAAAAAGGCTTTGTTAGAGGCCAAATAGACCCTACACTATTTCTACGGAGAGATGGTGACAATATATTTATAGCCCAAGTATATGTAGATGACATTATTTGTGGCTCAAACAATAAGGGCTATTTAAATGAGTTTATTGGACACATGGAGAGTGAATTTGAGATGAGTCTAGTGGGAGAGTTGACTTTCTTCCTTGGACTTGAAATCAAACAAACCCGATATAGGATCCATGTGCACCAATCAAAGTATACTCAAGAGATGCTTCGAAAATTCAACATAAATGATTCAAAAGAGGTAACCACTCCCATGGCTACAAACAC
>JAGFNQ010001576.1:0-25917 GCA_024364735.1 Boesenbergia rotunda
TGTGGCGAGGTTTCTCCACCCACAAGGAGCGACGAGGGCTAGCCGGAGGTTACCGGGGATTGATCCACCGACGGATTCTTGGATTAGTCACCCGTTCGGGGTGGATACCAAGTAAATCCTCGTGTTAACATTAGTTAGTATTTGTTTGATTGATTTTATTGTATATTCCGCTGCGCAAACTAACCGTGTAGGAAGAAAGTGGTTTGAAACTCTATTTACCCCCCCCCCCCCTCTAGCGTACCATCTTCGATCTATCAATTGGTATCAGAGCAAGGTACCGCTCTTGATCGGACTAACCGCTGAGGGAGCACACTTTAGAGGAAAATGAAAGGAGAGGGTCCGCTAGGATGGAATATTCGGATTCCACCTTCGTACGACCGCGACGATTTCACGTATTGGAAAGGTAAAATATCATATTTCTTAATGACTAACATTGAAGATTGGATGTGTATAGAAATAGGCTTCGAGTCTCCCAAGGACAAGAAGGGAAGGACTCTTAAGAGGAAAAAGTTGACCGAGGAGCAAATTCATCAATCCGAAATCAATAACAAGGTAATCAAAATATTAATCAATTTAATACCTAATGATATTTTGGGTAGGATTGGTGAGTATAGGGATGTTAAGGAATTGTGCAGCAAGCTAGTAGCGCTCCATGAAAACCCTACTCAAGTTCAAGAGCTCAAGGAGAAAAGTCAAATGAGTCAAGAAGAAGAAGAAGAAAAGGAAGTGCCAACTTCTTCAAGTGAAGAGGAGAAAATTGAGTCATCTACATCTTCAAGCGAGGGAGAGAGTGAAAGATCATCAACCTCCTCAATAGAAGAAGAGGAAGAGGACTCCACCTCAAGGATTGAGGGGGAGGAGAGACCTTCATCTATACGGGAACAAGAGGAAGCATCCACATCATCAAAGGCTGAAGAAGAAGTCAACCTAGCCTCCACCTCCACCAAAGCTAAATTGAAAGAGCACATCACATGCTTTGGTTGCAACGAAAAGGGGCACTACAAGGACAAGTGCCCGAAAGGTAAAAAGGGAGTACACTCTAAACCAAATTCCATTCCTTTTAAATCTAATATTGGGTGTAGGAATGGAGAATCCCAAGAAAAGAAGAGAAGGATTCGATGCTTAACGTGTGGTGAGTTAGGGCACTACCACACCAAGTGTCCAAGGAAGAAAGAGCTCAAGGAAATGGGACACTTGAGGAGATGGGAGAAAGAAGAAAGGAGGAAGCAAAGATCACATCAAGGAGGGACTTTAAGGGTAAGGGAGGTAATTCCTAACCCTAGGTTAAAGTGTAATTCAATTTCAAGTTCCTCCTTGTATATTCAAAATAATGTTAATCATTCATTCATGCATGCTAAAATTAACAAAAATTACTTATTTGTGCATAACCATGGTTTTCGATATAATGATAGGACTAGAGTTAACAAGGTAGATCATAATCCTAGGAAATGCATACATCATGATCAACCCAAGACCTCTAGACCTAAGGATCATGGCACTAATCCCAATAAGGGAAGGAATGTGCCTAGGAAAATGGGTAGTTCTAGGAATGTGTCTAGGAAAATGGGTAGTTCTAGGAATGTCCAAAGTGGATATATGGACTCTAAGGTCAAAGGTCTAGAAAGGGAAAATCAAGTCTTGAGGGCAAAACTAGATAAATTAGAAAAGACCTAGAAAGATTCACGGTTGAATCAAAGAGTCTAGACATGGTGTTGGGAAGCATAAAACCCAACTATGATAGATCAGGTTTGGGTTACCGGTCTAGAGTATCCAAGGCCAACAAAAGGAAGTATGCTGGGGAAGCATATAATCTTGACAAGAAGGAGAAGACCAAAAATGGAAAGGGGATGCCATTTGAGGGTAGAAAGAATGAGTTAACCAAGGACAAGGTGTCCAAGGTTAAGAAGGTTCATTTTGTAGGCCAAGAGTCACCGTGGGCACACCGGTGTGGTCTAGTGTAGATTGAGTCACCTAGGAAGGTGGCTAGGACTCAGAGCTCAAGGGGGAGCTCTAGGAGTCTTTGGGGTCCATGGTAAATGGATCTCAAAAGTTTCTCTCCTAGGAAATTAAGTGAATTATGCCGAAAAGGGTTAGAAGACCTGGGTAAGTCTTAATCCTATGTTTTGGCACATTAAAAGGGAATTTAGGGAGTAAATGATGAAAATACAATTATATTGGGTAAAATTGGGTTTTAATGTGTGAATACCATGTAATTCAATGATAGAAATGAAGTATAATCAAGGATAAGAAGAAACAATGAGGAGAAACCACAATTGAGACTTTTGGGATGAGTTTCAATGATACACTTTAGGAGAAGTTGGATTTTGTGTCAATCTTGGGATCCGGAGTATATTTGTTTGGAAACGTATTTTTCCCAAATAGACATTAGCCCCACAAATCAGTTGGATCGATAGAAATGATAGAGGGGGGTGAATATCGTTAAAAAAATTTCTTCGGATTAGAGAAAGAGTAAATGCAGCGGAAAACAAAACAATCACACAAAGAACACAAGTCTTTTATGTGGTTCGGAGTCGCGGTCGGCTCCTACTCCAAGGCCCACGGTCCTTGACCGTTTACTGCGGGCAATTCTATAATAGCGCAAAGGTTTACAGATTTTAGAATAATGCAGTAAATAACATAATTACACTTTTCGTTACTGACACCCGATGTGGATCGTACTTCAGAGGAGAGGGTCGTCGTCGGCGCTGAAATCTCAAGATCGGAGTTTGCCAGAGCAGAGCGCTTGAACAAAAAGCTTGGAAGCGTTAGAAAGTTGTGTTGTTGAAGCCTTGGGTCGACCCCCTTTTATAGTACTCCATAGGGCGCCTGATGGGTTGGGGGTGCCTGACACGTGCCCTTCGATTCGGAAAACCTTATCCGTGGCTCGGTCAGCGCTTATCCTCCCCTCTTGGGCGCCTGAGCTGATGGGGTGCCCGTGAGCTCACGGGCGCCTGATCCGCCTTGGTTCAGTGGCTTCGCAGCTGGTTTTTGGTTTTTGCCTTCACCCTTGGGCGTCCGTATCCTTACGGGCGCCTGAGCACTATCAGGCACCCGACTCCTTTCGAGCGCCTAGGCCCAGTGAAGAACCTTCACTTGTAGACGATCAGTCCTTCGACCCTGCAACTAAGGTTAGTCTCAAAAACACAATAAGTAGTAATTACAGTCGTAGCTGTCTTGGTTCTGACTTCGGGTCACCCAAATGGAACCCTAGGTCGAACCGACGCCTACTGTTCCCTCGATGGGGAACGCGTCCTCACCTACTCCTCTCAGAAGAGTTTACCTTTTGCCAACCGGCTCCTCCGATTGGACTTTTGCCCGATCTACCTGACGAGGTCTTCGTGCCCAATCCTCTACCAGGACTTCTTGCCCACCTTCCGAGCAGGTTTTCAGTGCCCAGCCCCTTGCCAAGACTTCGTGCCCAGTCCTCGACCAAGACTTCGTGCCCACCTTTCAAGCAGGTCTTCGATGCCCATCCCTTTGACCAGGTCTTCTTTGCCCAGCCCTTTGCCAGGACTTCTTGCCTAGTGTACCTAGGACTTCTTCCTGCACACTCAGTGAACACATCAGAACACAATAACATCTTAACTCTTGAACCCTTTGCCATTATCAAAACTCAGGTTTGACTTAGGTGCGACCTGCACCAACAATCTCCTCCTTTTTTATTTATGGCAGCTCGGTTTAAAAAGTTAAGTTAATCATACAGATAAGTAGGTAAAGTACCAAAGTTAATTTCCTCCCCCTGGAAGAAATCTCCCCCTAAGTTTTTCAAAAGTTCGTGGGGTTTTTGAAAAAGTTTCTAAGTCTAAAAGTGAAACGTTTTTCAGGTTTTCAATATTAGAAAATTTTCAAGAGAAGGTTTTTAAGTTAGAAAACATTTTCCAAAAAATATTTTGAGTTGGGCACTTGAAAAATTTTCAGGAGAATTTGAAATGTACACTTCGAAAATTTTCAACCAACCAAAGATTTAGAGTAAGTACTTAGATTAATTTTTGAACGCAAGTAATTTCGAAGATAGTTTCCAAAATACTTAGTTTTTGCACTTTCGACAATTTTCTAAACTTATTCTGAAGTTTTAACACAGACAATTTTCAAGTAGTTTTAATACTTAGAAAGCAGTTTAAATACTTAGAAAGTAGTTTAAATACTTAGAAATATTTTTCAAGCAGTTTTAAGTACTTAGAAATATTTTTCAAGCAATTTTATGTACTTAGAAATATTTTTCAAGCAGTTTTAAGTACTTAGAAATTTAACTTTCAAAACGATTTAATTTTGAAGAAAAAAATTAAATTTTGAAACCTTCTTTCCTCTCCTTTCCAATCTCTCCCCCTTTTCCATATATCAAAAAATAATATAGCAAAACAAATGAGTAATCAAAGTAAGATGTTGTACTGAACCAATTCTAAGTTTAAACTGGACCAACTTATTTTGAATTTTCGTTTTCGGGTCCTGTCTAACCCAATTAGCAACTTACTAACTGTTATAAATAGCAGTTTTTGCTAGGTTTAGTCAAGTTAAGTGATCTGATCAAGTTAGATTTTCTAAGCTTGACACTTAACCTGATTACTGTTTAATTGGTATTTAGTGCCCCAATTATTGCAGATGCACTAACTTATAGCATCTTGAATCAAGGCAAAGACCTAAGCATCTCAACCCATTCTAGGTTATCAATCAAAAGTACCCTAAGGTGCTTGTGAGATGCTGGCTTCTATATCTATAGGTGCATGCAGTTCTAGGGTTAGGGCCTAGGCTAAGTCCATTTGCGAAAAAGCCTAGTTTTGAAGGGGGTAATTTTATTTAAAAAAACTAAGTCGAAAAATCATTTTAAATGAATAAAGAAAATGATTTTTCAAATTAAGTAAGAACTGATTTTTCAAATTAAAAAGGAAATAAATTGGTTTTTGAAAAGAACTATAATTAAAGCAGTCCTATTCTACCAAGCATAACCCTAACTGCCTTCTTAGTGAGCTGAAGTCAGACTCGAGTAGGGGTTTGGTGAATATGTCAGCTAAGTTAGATTTTTAGTCTACATGTTTAAGGACTATCTCACCCCTGGCTACATGATCTCTTACGAAGTGGTGTTTGACTTCTATGTGTTTAGTTCTAGAGTGTTGAATTGGGTTCTTAGTTAGATTAATTGAACTTATATTATCAATGTAGACCTGGGTTTGGGTGTAGTTAAGCTGGAAGTCTTTAAGAGTGTGCATCATTCATAAGAGTTGTGCTACACACTCTCCTAAAGCATCATACTTAGCTTTAATTGTGGATAGAGCTACACAGTGTTGTTTTCTGCTACACCAACTTACTAGACTATTTCCTAAAAGTTGACAGCTTCCACTTATACTCTTTCTATCTAGTTTGCAACCAGCATAATCAGAATCTGAATATCCTGACAGATCAAAAGTTGAGGTTCTAGGATACCAAATCCCTACATTTAGGGTGACCTTGATGTATCTAAGTATTCTTTTTAGGGCTGCTAAGTGCGTTTCATTAGCACAGGTTTGATATCTAGCACACATTCCTACAGCAAAAAGGATATCAGGTCTGCTGGCTGTAAGGTAAAGTAGACTACCAATCATACTTCTATATACTTTAAGGTCTACAAATCTACCATCAGGGTCACTATCTATTTTTACATTTGTGGCCATAGGGGTACTTATACTTTTGGAGTTATCCATTTTGAATTTCTTTATTAACTCCTTAGCATATTTGGATTGATGGACATAATTTTCATCCCTGGTTTGCTTAATTTGTAATCCTAAAAAGAAGTTGAGCTCACCAACTAAGCTCATTTCGAATTCGTTTTCCATTATTTTTACAAATTCTTTTAAGAAATTTGAGTTGGTGGATCCAAAAATTATATCGTCAACGTAGATTTGGGCAATAAAGATTTCTTTTTCTAAGGTCTTGACAAAAAGAGTTGAGTCAATTTGTCCTTGGTCAAATTCCTTAGAAATAAGATAGGTTGATAAATGTTCATACCATGCCCGAGGTGCTCGTTTTAGACCATACAATGCCTTATTGAGTTTGTAAACATGGTCAGGTTTTTATAAATCCTCAAAACTGGGGGTTGTCCTACATAGACTTCTTCTCTAATAAATCCATTTAGAAAAGCTGACTTTACATCCATTTGGTAGAGCTTAAAACATTTATGGGTTGCAAAGGCTAGCAACATTCTTATAGACTCAAGTCTGGCTACTGGGGCATAGGTTTCGTCATAGTCTAACCCTTCGACTTGATTGAACCCTTTAGCTACTAAGCGGGCTTTATTTCTAACTATTTCTCCTTGGTCATTTAGCTTGTTCCTAAACACCCACTTAGTGTCAATAATGAATTTACCCTCAGGTTTAGGTACTAGTTCCCAAACTTGGTTCCTTTCAAATTGGGCTAACTCCTCTTGCATTGCTATAATCCAATTAGGATCAGGTAAGGCTTCCTCTATAGTCTTAGGTTCAATTTTTGAAATCAGTGCAATCTGACTAAGATTTCTATAGGAGGACCTAGTTCTGACTCCTAAAGTTGGATCACCCACAATATGATCAGTTGGGTGACTTAGTCTGGGTTTCTTTGTCCTTCTATTACTTGGTTCAGTCTCAGGTCTGGCTAGACGGTTTGGTTCAGTATTTGGTTCAACTACTTGGGTTGGTTCAATTATTGGTTTAATTGACTCAGTAGTTGGTTTAATAATTAGTTCATTTAGGGGTTTAGTTAGTAGTTCAATAATTTGTTCATTATCATCATGATCAATATTTGATGGATTTAAGTCTGGGTTATTAGATTTTGAATTAATTTCCTCATCAACTATTAGATTTGTTGTTTTTTCAATTTTGTTAGTTTGTTTATTGTAAACCCTATAGGCCCTACTTGTTGTTGAATATCCTAAGAAGACCCCTGGGGTTGACCTAGACTGGAATTTACCTAGATAGTCCTTAGTGTTTAGGATATGAACTTTGCACCCAAAGACCCTTAGGTAATGTAGGTTTGGAAGTCTAATATAATTCATAGGGAGTTTTATTATGCCGTTTGTTGATTAGCCCCCTATTTTGGATAAAGCAAGCCGTATTAATTGCTTCTGCCCAAAATTGATTAGCTACATTGAATTCGTTGAGCATAGTCCTAGCGGCTTCCTGTAGGGTTCTATTTTTCCGTTCTACTATCCCATTTTGCTGGGGGGTTCTAGGACATGAGAATTCGTGAATATACCTGTTTATTCTACAAAATTCCTCGAACCTTTGATTCTCAAACTCTCCCCCATGATCACTCCTAAGTCTTTTGATTTTGGTATCATTTTGATTTTCAATTATCTTACAAAAATCAATAAACAGGTTTAGGATTTCATCCTTAGTCTTTAGGAACCTTACCCAAGTAAACCTAGAGTAATCATCGACAATTACAAAGCAGTACCGGTTTTCGCATAGTGACTTGGCTCCATATGAATCAAATAGGTCAAGGTGCAGGAGCTCAAGTGTGGTTTGAATTAGGTCTGATTGAATTTGTTTGTGATTAGACCTGGTTTGTTTACCTTGGTTGCATGATTCACATATCATGTTTTCATGGTTCTTAATTTTTGGTATTCCTTTAATTAAACCAAGTTGGGTGATTTTTGAAATTAATCTTAGATTAGTGTGACCTAATCTCCTATGCCAGAGGTTTGATTCTTCTAACTGAGTTAAGAAGCATTTAGGTACTAAGGGTAGGTTTATAGTGTAAATATTATTTTTCCTAGTGCCTTTAAGCATGATTTCTAAGTCTTGCAAGTTTCTAATCAGGTAGTTAGAGTTGGTAAAGGTAACTACATAGCCAATATCTCACAATTGACTAAGCAAGTTAAATTTAAAGTTTTCAACCAAAAGTACCTTTTTTATTACAAAATCAGATTTGAGTTCAATGTTACCTGACCCAATGACTTTGAGTGTAGCATTGTTGCCAAATTCTACTTAACCTAGGTTCTTGAACTTGAGTTTGGTGAATTTTAATTTGTCCCCAGTCATGTGTCTGGAGCACCCGCTATCCAACATCCATTGGTCCAAATCTTTATGTTCCTACATATAAAGAGTTTGCTGATTTGGATCCAATTAGAATTAAGGATAGCCTAAATTGATTTTCACAACCTAGTCTGTCTCACCCAATCTAGAGTTATCAATCACGTTAACCTTATGTGTTTTTGTGAGACAGGTTTTAATAGAAGTAAAGATTTTATTTTGAAAAACTATGATTAGTTTTGAAAATTTAATTAATTTTGAAAAACCAATTAATTATGTTTTAACAATTATTTTTGAAAACAATGGTTGAATCTAAGATTAATTGAAATCTGTGTTAGATTCAAATCTGACAATAGTAAAGTGAATTTGGTTTTCAATAATCGGCTTCCAGGTCTTGGTGAGGCACTAGGCCTTCTTTGGCCGTAGCCTTATTGAATCATCAACCCTTTCCTTGACAAAGCCTTTTTTTGAAAATATATCTTCAAGTTACTCCTTGAAAGATTTTGGTCTAACTAGTTTGGGTCTTGGATCAGTAGCTTCGGCTAGTTCCGCCAAAATGGCTTCCCTAATGTACTATCATCTCACCTCCACCCAATACTATGTTGTTCAAATTTTAGTTAATCGATTTAGTCCTTATTCTAACCAGTCCTAGGTCTAAGCATAGTAAATTATAGAAAATAAATAAACAAGCAATCATGCAATTTTACAATGAGAAAAAGAATTTATTTAACTATAAAAATGGTTTTTAAGTTGGCTCCCCCTGGACTAAAGCCACGGTAATGATTAGGCAAGATATGAATCTTGTCCTTGGGGATCTAATACTAGTTTGGTCTAGCTTGGTTGTTCAGACAAAGTTTGGGTAACCATGCCTGAACTTTGGGTCTAGACTAATTCAATACAGCATAATATGACCTTTGTCTAGCCTTGGTTCGATACTCTAACCCGGATCGATTTAGAACGGACTTCTGTTTTCCAAGGATCATGTCAAGACCCTTGGAACCCGAAGTGAATCGTTCCAACGCTGCTCTAAGGTCCTTGACTTAAGTTTTCAAGGAGGAGTTCTCTTTTTCAAGCTTTTCAACTTGATTAGAGGTTCCTTCTTGAACCTTCTCAGTCAAAGATCTAGAGTCAGCTCCCTCTTTCAGGAGTTTTACTTCCTGTCGGAGGGACTTGACTCGGATTTTGGCTTTCGCCAAGTCACTAGACAAATATGCAATTAATTCTACTAATTGAATTTTGGAATAACCACTTACAGTTATTTTGCCATCCTCCAAGATCGTGAACTTTCCTTCATCCAGCTCCAACTCTAATTCGGTGTCGATTTCTTTGGAGGCAGTCAAGGCAAGCATGTTCGATTGTGGAGCCTCTTCTTCTTCTTCGGATGAAGACTCGTCCCATGTTGCTTGGAGGGCCTTCTTCCTTCTTATCTTCTTGGCTTCTTTCAGATTAGGGCACTCCGATTTGAAGTGTCCCTTCTTGTTGCATTCGAAGCACGTTACGTTGGATTTGGTATTGGATGGTTCGGTTGGATCATCCTTCTTTCGACTGGCTTTTCTTCTGTTGATATGATTCTTCAATTCCTTGTAGTAGTCCCGGGCTAGCCGAATAAGCTTGCGTCAATCCCCTTTGCTGTCTTCTGAGTCTGACTCTGAGTCAGACTCGGGTGCAGGTTGAGGCTTCTTCTTGACCACCTTTCCTGTTTTGCCTACAACAAAAGCAATGCCTTTCTCGGCTAAGGTGCAGTTAGTCTGCTCATGTAATTCAAGTTCAGAAAATAACTCGTCTAATTTGATTTTAGAAAGATCCCTTGAAACTTTATACGCATCTACCATAGATGCCCACAAAGTATTTCTTGGGAAGGCATTTAGGGTAAACCTGATCAGGTCATAGTTTTCTATCTTGTGACCGATTGTATGTAAACCGCTCATCAACTCCTGGATTCTGGCGTGAAGCTGGATTGTTGACTCGCCATCGTTCATTTTGATTGTGTATAACTTGTATAGCAGTAGGTCCCTCTTGCTGATTCGGGTGTCTGAGGTTCCTTCGTGCAATTCAATTAACTTACCCCAGAGTTCCTTTGCACTGTTGAATGGTCCCACCCGGTTCAACTCTTCTTTGGTTAGACCGCATTGGATTGTCTGGGGCGCTTTAGCATCAGCCTCGATTTTCTTTTTCAGCGAGGCGTCCCATTCTGTGTAAGGACGTGCCACTCCTTCAGCATTTTTCAGGATTTCTAAACCAGATTGGATTATTATCCACATGTCCACTTGAGTTTTCAGGTGGATTTCCATCCGACTCTTCCAGTAGGAGAAGTCCTCCCCACTGAAGAGTGGTGGTCTGGCTGTACTGAAACCCTCTTGCATGGCCATTTAGAAATTCTGAAATAATAACAACAATAAAACTGTCCCAAGACTTGGTTGTGGATTAGCAGTGCGGGAATAAGATATTTAAAAGAAATTATCGAGTGGTATTGCACCAACATCGATTAACGATAAAAATTCGATCGAAAAAGAAATTAAAAACATTGTAAAAATTCGAAAAACTCCCAAATTGGTGGTTGCACCAAATTTGAGCTACCCCGCTCTAATTCCACTTGTTGGATCGATAGAAACGATAGAGGGGGGTGAATATTGTTAAAACTTTTTCTTCGAATTAGAGAAAGAGTAAATGCAGCGGAAAACAAAACAATCACACAAAGAACACATGTCTTTTACTTGGTTCGGAGTCGCGATCGGCTCCTACTCTAAGGTCCACGATCCTTGACCGTTTACTGCGGGCAATTCTATAATAGCGCAAAGGTTTACAGATTTTGATACAAGAATAATGTAGTAAATAACAGAATTACACTTTTTGTTACTGACGCCCGATGTGGATCGTACTTCGGAGCAGAGGGGCGTCGTCAGCCCTAAAATCTCAAGATCGGAGTTTGCCGGAGTAGAGCGCTTGAACGAAAAGCTTGGAAGCGTTAGAAAGTTGTGTTGTTGAAGCCTTAGGGTCGAGCCCCTTTTATAGTACTCCATAGGGCGCCTGATGGGTTAGGGGCGCTTGACACGTGCCCTTCGATTCGGAAAACCTTATCCGTGGGCTCGGTCAGCGCTTATCCTCCCCTCTTGGGCGCCTGAGCTGATGGGGGCGTCCGTGAGCTCACGGGCGCCTGATCCGCCTTGGTTCAGTGACTTCACAGCTGGTTTTTGGTTTTTGCCTTCACCCTTAGGCGCCCGTATCCTTACGGGCGCCTGAGCACTATCGGGCGCCTGACTCCTTTCGGGCGCCTAAGCCCAGTGAAGAACCTTCACTTGCAGACGATCAGTCCTTCAACCCTGCAACTAAGGTTAGTCCCAAAAACACAATAAGTAGTAATTACAGTCGTAGTTGTCTTGGTTCTAACTTCGGGTCACCCAAATGGAACCCTAGGTCGAACCGACGCCTACTGTTCCCTCGATGGGGAGCGCGTCCTCACCTACTCCTCTAAAGAGAGTTTATCTTTTGCCAACCGGCTCCTCCGATTGGAGTTTTGCCCGATATACCTGACTAGGTCTTCGTGCCCAGTCCTCGACCAGGACTTCGTGCCCACCTTCCGAGCAGGTCTTCGGTGCCCAACCCCTTGCCAGGACTTCATGTCCAGTCCTCGACCAAGACTTCGTGCCCACCTTCCGAGCACGTCTTCGGTGCCTAGCCCCTTGACTAGGTCTTCCTTGCCCTGCCCTTTGCCAGGACTTCTTGCCTAGTGTACCTAGGACTTCATCCTGCACACTCAGTGAACACATCAGAACACAATAACATCTTAACTCTTGAACCCTTTGCCATTATCAAAATCCATGTTTGACTTAGGTGCGACCTGCACCAACAAAATCTCCCTACGAAATTTCATAATTTTTGAATATTTGTGGAATTAACTAGGCATTACTGAAATTGGGCTGAAAACCTGAAATTCAGGTATCAGTCGACTGCCCTAGGGGCAGTCGACTGATCCAAAGTGATTTCAGCCCCAAGACCATTCTGTAAGGTTTGACAGTCGACTGCCCCAGGGACAGTCGACTGGTCAGTAGTTTTAAGGATAAAAGTCATTTTGGATGTTGAAAATTCAAATGTGGATTAGAGGATATGGCTTTGGGTTAAAAGTCTTGATTATAATTTCATATTCCTTAACTAGAGTGTTACCCCATGATGTAATAAGGTTTTATTGATATTTTAAAAAATAAGGAAGTTTGATAAGTGATGTTAAGAGATAAGATGAAGGAAAATTTCATCATATTATGGACACATATTGAAAAAAAAAAGGGAAAATTGAGGATAATTCCTTGTGTAAATTATAATGATAAGCCTTAGCAAACACAAGGAACTATAGATGGATTTTGAAAATTGATACAAAATGCAAATCTTTTGTGAAAATTGGAAGTTGTGCCAAAAGTCGAGCACATTTGTGGTTTTCATGGAATCATACTTTTCTAGGATAGGATATATCCTAGTAAATGTGTTTGCAAACCTTTAGAGTTTTCTAAGTGTTGTTGAGTTCTTTTGGCACTAGGGATATGGTTGCTTGGTAGCAATCCTTTAATGGTAGCCAAGGGAGAAGAACTTGGTTGTTAGGTTGGGTAAAACCTAATTTGAGTCTATGGTGTTATGTTGGGTAGAACTTCACCTAGGAAAATTAAAAATTAGGAGAAGGCATAGGTTAAGGGGGAGGTTGCCTCCTAATTGCCTTAATTTTCATAAGAAAATTTTTGAGTTTTGTGTCCAACATAGGAATGGTGATAGATACATGGTGAAATATATTTTTTCCAAGTAGGTATAGGTACCACAATGTTCTCCACGAAATTTGGGTGTTTTTGGAGATTTATGGAATTTCTGGCGCAATTCAAAAATTGGCCAGAAAACTGATAATTCAGAGTATCAGTCGACTGCCAACAGGGGTAGTCGACTGGTCAGGGCTGGTGTGGGTATCCAACAGCTGACTTGGGTCCAAATGATGTGAAACAAGTGTATGGGGGTTTAATACACTGTGTTTAGGACCATTAGGGATTAAAAGAACCGATAATTAGGATATTATTGGGGTCTTTTTGATGTATGGCAAAGGGGGAGAAGTTTGGGTTTAAGTTGGGAAACCAAACTTACCTTTGCTAGAAACCCTAGGTTTAGGGGGAGCTAAGATTAAGGGGGAGCATGGTTGCTCCATTCTTGGCGTAAGGGGAACCTTGGAGAGGTTCTTAAAAAGCCTTTGTAAGTCCAATGTAGGGGGAGCTTTGGAAAAGCTTTAAAAAACTCGTGTTGAAAAAGTCCTAACTTGGAGGGATAGGTGTGAAAAGACCTAGCTTGGAGAGCTAGGTGTAAAAATTTCTAACTTGGAGGGTTAGGTATAGAATGCCTTGGGATAGGATCCATGTATGCATTGCATATGCATTTATTTAGCATGGTTTTTGCTATTGACTACTATTTTGCTTTCCCTAACTTAAACGTATTGCCAAATATCAAAATGAGGGAGATTGTTAAGGCAATCTGTGGTTCGGAGTGACCAAGTGTTTTGATGTTTGGGCAAAGGGTTTAAGTTAGGTTTACCCTTGTGTTCTTATATGTGTATGTTGAGTGTGCAGGTTGTACAAGTTACACATATGGACTTGACTGGACGGTTTCGGTACGGTGAAAGATGGCATGGAGGCAAGCTGGAGGCTTGCGTGCGCATCCAAGGGACTTTGGATAGCAAGGACGATGAGCTGATAGGCACGGATTTCGAGGCATGCGTGAAGGATGACATGGAAGCAAGATGGAGTCCTACGTGCATCCGAGGGACGGGAGCCGAAGATGAAGAGGGCGCGAAGGCAACAGTCGAGGCTGCGGAGGAGGAGTCAGTTGAGGCTGCGGAGGAGGAGTCAGTCGAGTCGTGAGGATACGAGTGCTGTGTGAATGTACTCGGGAAGGGTTTTAGCTAGGGACCAGTCGACTGCCCTGGAAGCAGTCGACTGGTAGGTGGATGGTGAGTTGGCTAAGAATTCGAACGTTGGGGTGCAACGGTCGAATTTCAGTGGCACCAGTCGACTTCCCTGGGAGCAGTCGACTGGTGGCGAGGGTTTCAGCCCGAGTCCTATTAAGAGGATTCGTGGTGGCTAAGATTCTAGATGAATCTTGTCTTGGTTAAAGGCAAGATAGTAGTCTTTGTGCTCAGTGCTTTGTTTGAGTTTGTGATGAGGTTTCTCCACCCACAAGGAGCGACGAGGGCTAGCCGGAGGTTATCTGGGGATTGATCCACCGACGGATTCTTGGATTAGTCACCCGTTCGGGGTGGATACCAAGTAAATCCTCGTGTTAGCATTGGTTAGTATTTATTTGATTGATTTTATTCTATATTCCGCTGCGCAAACTAGCCGTGTAGGAAGAAAGTGGTTCGAAACGCTATTCACCCCCCCCCTCTAGCGTACCATCTTCGATCTATCACTTTCTTACTTGGTAGGAGGCAGGACGGATGCTTGTTGTTAGTGTGGCGGAAGGGCGAAACTGCTCTGATACCAAACCTGTAACGACCCTCTCTTACTAAACTCGACCATATAGGGTCGTTACGTTTACTTTACTACTGGGACAGGACCAGTCGACTGCCTCCTTGAGTAGTCGACTGGTGGCAGTCGACTCCCAGGCTAATTCTGTCGACCAATCTTTCTGTTAGAATCTGGCTGGTGGACCTGTCGACTGATGGGGTTATCAGTCGACTGGTGCAGTCGACTGCACCTGGAAATCACTCGACCAATTTTTCTATTCCCTCGATTTCTTGAGGGCAATCGACTGCTACCTGAAGCATTCGACTGATATGGCTGGAACTGCAGTTTCCAGCTTCTAGAAACTTTGATCAAGATACGCATTCTACTTCAACTACACAACAATTATAGGACTCACAATCATATAAACCATATTCATACTCCATTTGCATGCATTTCAAACTCCAAAATAACTACTCAAACTTAAAGTCTTTGCGGAAGTAAAACTACTAACATAAACTCAAAAATACTCATAAAGTTCTATTGTTTAGAGTTTAAAACACTAAACAAAACTCATCCCAAAAGATCTCACTCCACAGTTTCGCCGCCCCTGACATGAATCATCCATCCTTTAGCCTCCTTGCCTTACATCTTTTCTTTACCTTTATCTGCAGTAAAAGGATGCAAACTATAAGCAAATATTTTAGTAAGTAGATACCTATTTCACAAAACATGCTCTTGGTCAAAAATGTTTGCTTTTAAACATATGAACTGAATTTGCTATGCTTAACATGAATAGGCTCATCAATACACTTGTAACGAATGTTTGCACTTGAATACTTGGCTTGAACTGAAAAATGCTTAACATGCTTGAAGTAAAGACATGCTTCGGAAAACTTGACACTTATGCTTTTATACTTTTTATACTTTAAAATAACAAACATCCTCATTTGGGCCCGGCATAGTACCAATGCGTGCATCCTTAATAGGTTCAGGGTAGCTAGCCACCGAATCCTAATAGAGCGTCTTACTAGCTTGCCTAGATCTCATGGGCCTTGTGCCCGGTACATGCCACTTAATAAAAGTAATATACTTAAACTTGTAATCATGCTTGTGCTTAAAATGCATAACTTAACACTTATGTTCCCAAAACTTGTTTTAGGTCACAACAAGACCTTGGTCTTGTTTCTTATCTCATTTCTTAGTCCTAGAGCTTGTTCTAGGGCTTAGTAAGACCTTGGTCTTACTCAAAATTTTTATCGAACACCTTGCATGTTGAAATCCCCAAACCTTGCGTTTGGGCAAATCAAGACCTTGGTCTTGCTATAATAGAATCACATCAGGAAAAAGACTTGGAAATCATGGTTAAAACTCATTCGAGAACTATATTTACTGCAGGTGAGAGATCTACTTATATCCTTACGCTTCTAAACTTACTACACCGACGTAGAGACTAGCGTGGTGCTCCTCGTTCACTTCTCTCACGCGATCCGGCTCTTGAGCATAAGAAAAGAATAAAACCTTAGGGTTCTTTCTCTTGTTTTCGCAGGGAAGAAGGAAAACCTTTAGTTTTCCCCTCTTTCTATTTATTTATATACTAAATGGAAGTTGAAGCATCATCCATAAAGGATGCCTACTATTACTTATCTAATATTAGTTCCATTTTCGAGCGAGATGCTTACCACCCTTAATGGAAACTCAATCTTATGTTAAGTATGAGGTCGCGGGTTTGAGCCTTGGCTCCGACCCCCCTTTAAAAGAAGGTTTTAGTTCTTTTTGTTTTGGAAAAATTTTTGAAAAAATGCTGAAAAAATTTCGGATGTTACAGCCAGGACTTAGTGCCCAATTCCTCGAACCAGGACTTTGTGCCTAGGTTAACTAGGACTTTCCTTCGCTTTGATAAAGACTTCTTTTGCTAGTCATATTAATCCTGACTAGACTTCTCTTCTGCCAAATATCAAGTCCTATTTGGCTCGCTCCTTGATCTAACTGACCAACCCTGGGTTTTCTGCTAAACATCAGATCCTGTTTAGCTAACCCTTGTTCTAACTGATCAAACCTCAGTATATTAACTAGATTATGTCTAGGTTTGGTCATTCTGTCAAACATCAAGTCCTGTTTGGCTAACCCTTGGTCACCTTAACTAACCCTGGGTTCTAGTTGACTCTGTCAAACATCAGATTCTGTTTAGCTAAACCTTTTGTCAACCTGATCAATCCTGGGTTAACCCTACCAAACATAAGGCCCTGTTTGGTTTAAACCTTGATCACTTTGAATAACCCTTATCTTGTCTAACACATATAATTACTAACATAAGTATATTGTTAAACATCGAAACACTTAGAGGAAGACATCATTGATGCATCCTGCACCAACAGAAGTCCTTGTGGAAATTAAGATTTAAGTACTTAGAAAAAAAATAGCCTCTGCATGTCCACTAGAACTTTATGACAATTTAAAATTTGAGAATGAAGAATTAAAGGCACGGATAGCCAAATTAGAAAATGAATATGCATGTCGAAGTTCAAAATTTTCTTAAAACTCAAAATTTAAATATTATAGAGGACTTAACTGATATTTGAAAAATCATAAGGGTCAACTTGTAAAAGTATTCAGAAATATATTTCACCAAAAATTGTGATTAATCTTGTAGGTAGAAATTTATATTGAGTACCTAAATCCCTTGTTATCTGTTAGTTTTTTTTTGCATGATAAAGTTTAGTTTGTTTTATTGCTTTAGAGATTCACAACTATTAGAAAAATCTAATTCGATGAGTTTAATCTATTTTTGATTTTTTTTCCTGATAGACAGTAACTTTATCTACTGATAGATCGAAGAGCGTTGCTAGAGGGGAGGTGAATAGCACTTTGTCGAATTTCTCTACAAAATTGTTAGCACAATACAAACAAAATATGCAAAAGACAAAATAGCAATGCTAACTCAGAGTATTTTTACTTGGTATCCACCCAAATGGGTGACTAATCCAAGGATCCACGTACGTACTCCACCTCCACTATGAAAATTCTCCTTCAGGTGGAGAAACCATTACAAAGGCGTTGTCTTCCTCTTTACAGAAAGCAATGAATATAGAGAGAGGAAGATCTGAAGACTCTATGCACGAACATCACTTCATTATAGTGTAAAATTGTACCGTTCACATGCGAAAAGTCCTCTTCTTATAAGAGAACATTACAACTTCGCAAGCTGTCTAGACCCGCACCAGTCGACTGCCCCTGGGGCAGTCGACTGGCCTAGCAATAAATGCTAGCCAATGACTAGTTTTGGGGGGTCATCAGTCGACTGCTCCTGGGCCAGTCGACTGGTAGAAGGCTGAAACCCTTCTGTGAGTTTTGGCAGTCGACTGCCCTCTGGCCAGTCGACTTTCCACTCACTTACAGCCACTCTTAACATTCTCCTTCACATGTGCATTCAGGTTCACTCCCTTGGCTTGCCCCTTGAAGTCATCTTCCTCTGGCTATCGTCTCTCGGATGCGCACACAAGCCTTCCTTTGGCTTGCCTCCAAGCCACCCTTCACGTGTGCCCTTGAAATCCACTTCCCGGCTTGCCCATGGAGTCCTCCTCCCTCGGCTCTCATCCCTCGGATATGTTCTCCATGTGTGATTCTCCAAGTCCTGCAAACTCAATCACACATATCAAATACAACATAACACCCTAACCTTAAACTTATTGGCACACACATCAAAATCATGATCTTCCCGATCATTCTTGGGTCGATTGCCTCAACAATCTCCCCCCTTTTTGATATATGGCAATATGTTTAAGTTTAGGGATAAAAATACTAGTCAACAAGGTAAATAACAGTAGCAATTGAAAAGCATAAGACATATCAAAAACCTAAGAGGTTTCCTCCCCCTTAATCCATGTCTTCTCCCATTTTCAATTTTACTCATAATCCAAGTTAAGTTTCAAACCCAACTTAATGTTGGATCGAGAAAACTGATAGAGGGGGGGTGAATATCGAAAATCATTTTTCGGAAAATTTAGAGCAAGTACGCAGCGGAAATTAAAAATAACAACACAGAGACACGGTCGATTTTATTTGGTTCGGAGCCTGGGGCGACTCCTACTCCAAGGCCCACGGTCGTTGACCGTTTACTTTGGGCAATTCTATATTAAGCGCAAATAGTTTACAGAAAAGTATTACAGAATTAAGTACAGTAAACTTAAATCGCTCTTTTACCGACGTCCGGGGTAGATCGACTTTTTCGGAGCAGCGGGACGTCGTCGGCTCGAGTTGGAAGGATTCCGGGGCGAAGCGCGAGAGCAGAAGAGCGTAGAAGCGTTGCTTGGAAGTTGTTGTTGAAGCTTGGGGTCGAGGGCCCTTTATATAGGGCCTGGGGGCGCCCGGGACGTCGGGGGTGCCCCCCCACGTGGCAGTTGATCCGGCTCGATCTCGGTCAGCTTCTGATCCCTTTGACTTCGGGATCAGCTTTGACCGGGGCGCCCGGAGCGCTGGGGCGCCGGAGCGCTCGGGGCGCCCGGAGCGCTCGGGGCGCCCGGAGCGCTCGGGGCGCCCGGATTGACCGGGTCAAACTTCTATCTTCTTGGCTTCGAGGGGAGCTGCTTCGGTGGCTGTCCCTGGGGGCGCCCGCAGCGCAGGGGGCGCCCGGGAGTAGCGGGGGCGCCCGGGAGCACGGGGGCGCCCGCAGGATGTACTGTCGAAGCGTGCTTTTTACTTGTGTGTTTTGTGTTCACCTTGGGGGCGCCCGGGACACTCCGGGCGCCCTGGTCAGCTATTACCTCATTCCTTTGAGGCTCTCTGAGCTGCAGACACTCGTTCCTTCGGTCCTGCATCCAGGGTTAGTCCAAAAACACAACAAAACATTAAATGGTTAGTTTATACAGTCTTAGCTGTCTTGGTTCTGACTTTGGATCTCCAAAATGGAGCCCTAGGTCGAACTGACGCCTACTGTTCCCTCGACGGGGAACGCGTCCTCACCTACTCCTCTCGGGAGAGTATACCTGATGCCAACCGCTCCTTTGGTTGGACTTTTGCCTGGCGATCCTTTGCCAGGTCATGGATACCGAGCTATCCTTTGCCCAGTGCCTAGCATTCCTTCGCTAGGGCTTCAGTTCCAAGCTGTCCTTCGCCTGGCGCCTAGCAGTCCTTCCCTAGGTCTTTGTATCTTGGCATTCCTTCGCCAAGTGCCTAGCAGTCCTTCGCTAGGGCTTTTTATCCTGGCAGCCCTTCGCCAGGTGCCTAGCAGCCCTTCGCTAGGACTTTTCCTGTACACTCAAGTAACATTGTTAGATAACAATTAAGACTTAACTTTTGAACCATGTTGCCATTATCAAAACATAGGTTTGACTTTAGTGCTCACTGCACCAACAATCTCCCCCTTTTTTATTTATGGCAACCCTAGTTCAAAAAGTTAAGTTTAATCAAAAGCATAAAAGTTTGTTCCCTCCCCCTGGAGAGAAGCTCCCCCTAGATTTTTCAAAACTTCATGGGGTTCTAAGTTTTTATTAAAACTTTACTTAGAAGCACTTTGAAAACTTACGTTTAGGTGCTTTAGAAATCTTTTGATAACTTAAGTTTTAAAAGTATATAGACGAAATTTTTTGAAAGCATGAGTTCCGAGTACTTACCAAAAATTTGAAGTCTTAAGTTTAACGTACTCTTAAGTTTGAAAATTTTTAAGTTAAGTACTTAGTAGGATTTCAAAAACTTAAGCACTTAGTAAACTTTTGAAATGATTTAAGTACTTAGTAAACTTTTTTTTAAATAATTTAAGTACTTATATAAATTTTGAAAAACTTAAGCTTAAAGTACTTATAAAAGTTTTATTTTGAATAGCTTAGTACTTGATAAGCTTAAGTACATAATAGGTTTTTAAAACAAAAAAAAACTTAAGTATTTCTAGAAGGGTTTTGAAAAGCTTTTTGAAAAGACTTAAGTAGCTAACTTTTTGAAGAAAATATTTGAGAGTAAAAGAAATTTTTCAAAATTTAAACTTTTGAGAAAATTTGAATTCTCTCTTTTCCTATCTCTCCCCCTTTGCCATATATCAAAAACAGATAGAAATTGCATAAATTAAATTGCATAAAAGAAATGACTTTTAAAAGAAAAGACTTTCTTAAGGAAAACATATTTATATGATTTTGCTGTACTGAACCAAGACTTAGACCAAATCAGTTAATTTTTCCTTATAGGGACCTGTCTAACCCGTTTAGCTACTTACTAACTGTTATAAGCAGTAGATTTCGCTAGGGTTAGTCAAGTTAAGTGTTTCTGTTCAAGTTAGATTTTCTAAACTTGACACTTAACTTGATTGCTGTACAAGTTATATTTAGTGCCCCAATTACTGCAGATGCACTGACTTAAAGCATCTTGAATTAAGGCAAAGACCTAAGCATCTCAACCCTTTCTAGGTTATTAATCAAAGTACCCTAAAGTATTTGTGAGATGCTGGCTTCTAAATCTATAGGTGCATGCAGTTCTAGGGTTAGGGCCTAAGCGAAATCCATTTGTGAAAAAGCCCTAGTTTTGAAAGGGGGTAGTTTTGAAATAAAACTAAGTCGAAAAAAAAAATTTAAAATAAACTGATTTTGAAATTAAGTAAAATAGTTTTTCAAAATTCTAATTTTAGTAACTGATTTTCAAATCAAGTAAAGCAGAAGAAAAATCAACAGTAGAGTTAATCTATTCTACAGAGCACAATCCTAACTGAAACTAGTAATCATAAGCTAGTCAACATAGAATAAAGCAGGTACTCAAGGTTCAACATAGTCATATAGTTAAACACAAGTCAACCCTACTGAGTAGGGGTAGTCAAATAGGTACTGGTACAATACTAATCAAATCTAGGACGAGGGACCGGGATGATCAGATGGGCCAGGCTGCCATGAATCGAATCGTGCCATCATTTCAATGAATCGTGCGTCAGCCACTTCTCGATCGGCTCGACGAGCGTCCATCTGCTCTATGTGGTAGGCTTCGACCTCCTCTCGAAGACTCTGAACCTTTGTCTCTAAATGTGTCACTCTCTGGTAGAGTGTCGGTGGAGCGGGCTCGTCGATGTGTGCTCGGGTTGCTGCAGTGATGTCTCCAACATCAACTTCAACCTCCTCGTCTGAGTCGATTGGAGCCCCGGCCTGCTGTCGTCTCCAACTAAGAACCCCGATGGCCGACACCTCTAGACCCGCTAACGAGAAGTTCCTAAATCCTATTTCGTCAAAGTCAGTCATAGCGGTTATTTCACCCACGGTAATGTTGCGACTGTGGTGATGAAGGAGGGAAGTGATGATGTGGCAGAATGGTGTGCGTACTCGTCCCTGGGTCGTGACACTGGACGCATGCAGAATGGTATGAAACATATGGAGTCCGATGTCTATATCAAGGTGATGGACTAGGGCATATAGAAGGAAAGCATGAAAGGGTCGCATAGTCCCGAGATCTCTGGTGGAGAGTGGTAAGATACAGCGGACCAGGACTCTATACAAGGCATAGTCCTGTGCCTGAAGTTCAACGGCTTGGAAACGTCTATTTGCGGGGAGGTCTGCCCTATAGAAATAGGAGTGGATGGTATCTAGGGTAATGTCTGAGTAGGGAGGATCAAATGGGGGGTTCCTAGGAGGATAGTAGCAAAATGTGGACTGAGAGGGTCGCAGTCCTAGGAATCGGTTCAACAAAGTAGGGGTGATAGTCAGAGGGATCCCTTGGACAGTAGTGTGAAACATTAGATTATCTTGTCGAATTATGTTATTGTAAAACTCTGCACATAGGATTCATTAACGGTATGAGTGCAGAAGACAAGATTATCTAATTGATAGAAGTTGATAATGTTCATGGCTACGGGGCATGATTGGGTAAAGAAGTGCTTATTGAGATAACTTATTTTAATAGGCTTGTAAATGGTTTGTGCAAACTTATTACATAGCTCTAGGGTAGGGAACCTAGGGTCGGGACTAGGTTCGGCACCGGGGTTGGCCGGGTTTGGTCGGCGTCTTCTAAGTTAAGGAAATTAAAGGAAGCGTAAAGATATTGCATTAAAAATAATTTAAATGCAATAAAAATAAATAATAATTATACCGGGCAGCTCGGGGAGGCATTGTTGAGGATGAGGACTTGCAAGATCTCCTTGGAGGGAAAGAAGTGAGGAAGGAAGTTGAGTTTGGTGTGGGAAGAGAGGAGGATTCGGGTGCCTTATATAGGCATACCATCGGGGGCGCCCGGGAGCTTCCGGGCGCCCTGGTCAGTGCTTACTGCCAAAGGCAGTTTTTTGGCTGGTTGGGGGCGCCCGGGACAGCCCGGGCGCCCTCAACAGGCTGCTTTTGCAGCTTTTGCTGCATAGAGTGTGATGGGGGCGCCCGCATGGTTTCGGGCGCCCTGGTCAAGGGCATAGGCAGCTTTTTGTCTCAGGGTAGGAAAAAGGTATGGGAGGGGGCGCCTGTGTGGTCCCGGGCGCCCGAAATAGAATAGGTAAAGACAAATTTTGTGTCTTGTCTACCTTTAACCATGGTTTAATCGGTTTGACCATGGTTTGAATTGATTTGACTGTTTTGACTGTGGTTTGACCGTGTTAACCATGCTTTGACCACGTTTACCTTAGTTTGACTATGTTGACCATGGTTTGACTGCTTTGACCATGGTTTGACTTTTGACTGCATTGACCATAGTTTGACTATGGTTTGACCAAGTTGACTACAATATAGGTATTAAAGTAACTATAATTGAGTTTATTTTTACTGTCTCACCCAATCTAGGGTTTTCAATCACGTTAGCCTTATAGGTTTCGTGAGACAGGTAAAAGAATTTTTGAAAACCATTATTTATTTTGAAAATCTTAATTAATTTTGAAAACATTTCAATTTATTTTGAAAGAGAATGTTTGAATCTATACTTAACTGAAAGTTGTGTTAGATTTGAATTTTACAAAAAGTAATTTGAATTTGAAACTCAAAAATTGGCTTCCAGGTCTTGGCGAGGCACTAGGCCTTCTTTGGTCGTAGCCTTATTGGATCATCAACCCTTTCCTTGACAAAGCCGTTTAATGAAGTTTCATTTTCAAAATTAATCCTTGAAAAAGTTCTGGTCTAACTAGTTTGGATTTTGGATCGGTAGCTTCGGCTAGTTTCACCAGTCTAAAGAGACCAAGTGAACTTGATCTTATTAGAGTTGGTTTCCCTAACGTACTATCATCTCACCTCCACCCAATACTATGTTGTCAAGTTTCAGTTAAGGTTGTTTAGTCCTTAAACTAACATAATTCTAAGCATGGTAAGTTGCATAAATTTAAATAAACAAATAATCAGGCAAATTGGAAGAATTTAAATTCTATTTGACAATGAAAATAGTTTTTAATTTGGCTCCCCCTGGACTATAGCCACGATAATGATTAGGCAAGATGTGAATCTTGTCCTTGGGGATCCAATATTGATTTGATCCAGTTGGTTGATTCATGCACAGTTTAGGTACCCATGCCTGAATTTTACCTCTGGACTGATTCAGTACAGCAAAATACGATCTTTGTTGGGATTTGGTTCTGTAGCCAAGTCCGGATCGATTTAGAACGGACTTCTGTTTTCCAAGAATCATGTCAAGATTTTTGGAACCAGAAGTAAATCGTTCTAAGGCCGCTCTAAGATCCTTAACCTGAGTTTTCAGGGAGGAGTTGTCTTTCTCAAGTCTTTCGACTTGAGTAGGAGTTCCTTCTTGAATGTTCTCGGTTAATGATTTAGAGTCAGCTCCCTCTTTCAGGAGTTTTACTTCCTGTCGGAGGGATTCGACTCAGAGTTTGGCTTTCGCCAAATCTCGAGAAAGATAAGAGATAAGTTCGTTTAATTGACGTTTATTAAAACCGCTTACCTTGATTTCGTCGTCTTCTGAAAAGGTTAGCTTGCCGTCGTCCTTTTCTGATTCAGACTCGGTCTCGACTTCTTCTGAGGCGGCCAGGGCTAGAAGGTTGGACTGGGGTGCTTCTTCTTCTTCTTCTTCGGAAGATTCGTCCCAAGTTGCTTGGAGTGCCCTTTTTCCTTCTTGTCTTCTTGGACTCCTTTAGATTTGGACATTCTGTCTTGTAGTGACCCTTCTTCTTGCACTCGTAGCAGGTTACGTTGGGCTTAATGTTTGTCACTTGTTGGTTCAGCTGGTTTGTCTTTTCTTCTGCTTGTCCTCCGTGTGTTGGCTTGGTTCTTCAATTTTTTATAATAACTTCGGGCTAGTCGGACCAGCTCAGATTGATCTCCTTCTTCATCTGCGTCTGAGTCTGAGGTAGACTCGGGTTCAGGTTGAGGTTTCTTCTTTGTCGATCTTCCAGTTTTTCCTGCAAAAAAGGCAATACTCTTCTCGGCCATATTGTAGTTAGTCTGTTCATGAAGTTCTAACTCAGAAAACAATTCGTCTAATTTAATTTTAGAGAGATCCCTTGAAACCTTGTATGCATCTACCATGGATGCCCACAAGGTATTTCTAGGGAATGCGTTTAGGGCATACCTTATTAGGTCACGGTTTTCGACCTTGTGACCTATAATGTGAAGACCGTTCATCAATTCTTGTATGCGTGCGTGGAGTTGGGCTGCTGATTCGTTGTCGGCCATCTTGATGGTGTACAATTTGTTCAGGAGCAGATCCCTCTTGCTGATCCTGGTATCTGATGTTCCTTCGTGCTAGCTCGATCAATTTTGCCCATAGCTCCTTGGCACTGTTGAAGGGCCCCACTCGGTTCAGCTCCTCTTTTGTCAGGCCGCATTGTAGGGTTTGTGTTGCTTTTGCATCGGCTTCTATTTTGCGCTTGAGAGTGGTGTCCCATTCTGAGTAGCTTTGAGGTAAGCCTTCAGCGTTTGTGGGAATCTCCAGTCCGGACTGGATGATAATCCACATGTCCACCTGAGTTTTCAGGTGGACCTCCATACGACTTTTCCAGTAGGAAAAGTCTTCTCCACTAAAAAGTGGAGGTCTGGCGTGCTAAATCCCTCTTGCATGGCCATTTGATCTGTAAATAAGAAACTAACAAAAAGAAACAAATTTCCCAAGACTAGGTCTTGGATTAGTAGTGTTGGATGAATAAAATGAAATAACGAGGGTGTTGCACCAACCTCAATTAAAAAAAATTCGAGCGAAATTTTTAAAAAAATTCGTAAAAAAAAATAGAGAAAAATCTGAAAAAAAATTTCAAACTGGTGGTTGCACCAGGTTTGAACTTCCCCGCTCTGATAACACTTGTTGGATCAAGAAAATGATAGAGGGGGGGTGAATATCGGAATCATTTTTCGGAAAATTTAGAGCAAGTACGCAGCGGAAATTAAAAATAACAACACAGAGACACGGTCGATTTTACTTGGTTCGGAGCCTGGGTCGACTCCTACTCCAAGGCCCACGGTCGTTGACCGTTTACTTTGGGCAATTCTATATAGGCGCAAATAGTTTACAAAAATATTACAGAATTAAGTACAGTAAACTTAAATCGCTCTTTTACCGACGTCCGGGGTAGATCGACTTTTTCGGAGCAG